>JAMJFZ010003232.1:2470000-2972500 GCA_026225945.1 Cricetomys ansorgei | reverse complement strand
CTCTGTCCACTTAAAAGCCAATTTACCCCAGGAGATGGGGACAGAGTGCTCAGAGCGCCCAAATGGCATGATTTTTTTTTTTTTTTAGAAGTCAAATATGGAGTGAAATCAGCCTGCTCCCATTTTAAAGCCATCAAAATCAAATCTCTTTGTTCAGCTGTTTATTTGGTAGAGACGAGCTGCTGAAGACTACAGATGGGCTTGGTTTGCTGTGCTTTCGGCTAGGGGTTTTGAGGGGCCAGTCTCTCTTCGGCAGCTTTGCCCCCTCTGGGCCTCCAGGGTAGCTGTGGCGAGGCCCCCACGGGCTTGTGGGGGTGGCAGCACCCTTGCAGATTAAGGTGCCTCTGAAGGAGAACCTCTTGCCGTGTCCTGCTAAGATGAGACTGTAGCCTCGTCAACTCATCTCTCCTGTTTCTGACGCAGTCTCCTTCCGTTAGGACGGCCTTGCTTGGTGGCGCGGATGATGACTTAGGCTTCCACAAGCCCTCCCATCAGTGTCTTGCACACCGAGTTCAAGATGTCTGTGGTCTTAGAGTATGAGCATTCTCGTTCACACATGCACAAGTGAGCATCCTCATCCACATATGCGCGACGCGACGGGCGATGGAAGAGTTAAAGAATGAACCCCAGGAGGCAGTCAGCCCCAGCTGCTTGGGGGGCGGAGGGGGTGGCTGATAACCGGACAGAGTCAGCAATGATCACTGGAAGGGCTTTTTGTGATGGGGAATCTCTTAGGGGATTGGCTCAGAGGGCATTTTTCTTCTCACCCCCAAATTCAAGATTCTGGCCGTGACTGCCCTGACGGGTGCAGGTGCCTGACTGCACGGGGTGCCTGACTGCACGGGGTGCCTGACTGCACGGGGTGCCTGACTGCACGGAAGGAGGGTTCCTTCCCGAACTGACTCAAGGGCAGAGCAAGACAAAGCTGTTACAGACAAGAAAGAGCAGCTCACCATGACGTGTGACAGAAAAGTTGACCAGGCAGTAGTGTGGGGTGCACAATCAGGCTTACCACTCACACTAATCTCTCCTCGATAGTCCTCCCTTGGTCCCATCACTTTCTTCTTACCATTGTTGGATTAGCTGAGAACCCATTTCTTAATTTTAGAGAGAGGCACAGGCCCAAGACCAGGGTCCAGGTTGATGCACAACAGGAGGTGCCCTCTGTGTCCCTGCCTACCCTCCCCCACTCTTGCTTTCCTCTCCAGCCTGCTGGGAGGAAGTTCCTACAGCCAATCCTGACAGCATGCAGGGACCCTGGTGCAATTGTCATTTAACTCAAGGACCTAGCTTCTTTCCTAAACCTGCAAGTGTGTGTGAGAGAGAGAGAGAGTGGGAGAGAGAGGGTGGGGGTTAACTTCAGCTGTTACTCCTTAGGAGTGATCCCCCTTGTTTCTTGAGACAAGTTCTCTCACTGGGGCCTGGAGCTCATGGGCTAGGTTGGCCAGTCAGTGAGCTGAAGAGATCTGTCCGTCTACCTCCCCAGAGCTGAGATCACAAAGCACCCTATGCTTGGCTTTTTCTGTGGGTTCTAGAGGATTAAAGTCAGGCTCCCACACTTGCAGAAATGCTTTGCTGAGCTGTCTCTCTAGCCCCAATTTACTTTGAGTTTTAATTTTATTTTCCTCTACCCAGTGAGTATAGATTCTTTTTAACACCCCCCACCCCCCACCTTTGAAAGAGGATCTCATGAGTGGCCTTAGCTGGTCTGGGACTCATTAGTCTAGACTGGCCTCTGTCTTGGAGCAGCCTTCATGCTGCAGACTCTCAGGTGTGGGATTATAGATTTATGCCACTGTACCTGGCCAAGATTAATATTGACAATGCAATTCCCAGTATTCTTTGTTGTGTTTTACTGACCTCTCTCTGCTTTGTGGTGTTTTCTTTCTTAGAAAGGAAACACATATTAGTTAGTCTGGGTTGTTGTAAGAAAATGATACTCTGGGTTGCTCCTGGTCACATGGTCCAATCTAATAAATCTCCTTTTAGAACTAAACAGAAAGAGAGAGAGAGAGAGAAACACACAGACACACAGACACACACACACACACACACACACAGACACACAGACAGACACACACACACACACATCCCTCTGTTGGTTCCATTTTTCCGGAGAACCCTGATAAAGGGTAGGAACAAATAACCAGTATTTAGAGGCGTCATAAAACTCTTAGGGTGCACTACTGTTGACCTGGTGGTGTTCATGTGAGTTTGGATGGAGACAGTCAAAGTCAAGACCATTCTCAGAAGCCATTCAAGGCCAGGTGCATTTTGGGAGCAAAACTCCCCCCAGTTGAAAAAAAAAGAAAGTAATCAACTTGTGTTCTCTATAGCACACAGCAGTTCCAGCAGTCAGAGGTCCTGGCCATACCCTATAAAAGGAAGCAGCCTCCCAAGAAAATCAAGCACATTCACACAACAGAGGCAGGTCGGACTAGCGCTCTCCATAAACCTAAGGACAGGCTTCTCTCATTCAATAAGTCTAACAGCCTGGCGTGCATTCTAACATGCCAGCAAATAAAGCTCTTTGGTAGAAGGAGGGTGTCTCAGTTACTTTCCTTTTGCTGTGATAAAACACCATGAGCAAGGCAACTCAACAGGAAGGGCTTAGTTGGGCTTCTGGTTCCCAAGGGCTAGAGTCCATGGTGACAGGAAGGGGGAAGGCAAGGCAGCTGGAGCAGAAGCTGAGGGCTCACCTCCACAAGCAGGACACAGAGGGTGAACTGGGGCTGTCACGTGGCTGTGAAACCTCAAAACTCACCTACAGTGATGCACTTCCTCCAGCAAAGCCACAAACAATGCCACCAACCGGGGACCAAGTATTCAAACATTTGAGCCTATGGAGGACATTCTCATCCAAGCCATCATAGAGGGAAAAAGAATCTACTACTGACAGGAGAAAATCACCCAGTGTGAGAGCCTGCTGCCATGGAGTCTACTGCAGAGGTAGGGGGCCACTCTGAAGATTCTCTTTTGAGGGGAAGATTGTTTGTAACCCCCTTTCCATGTGTGGCCCCATAAGCTCTTGACAGTCTGACCCTTACCCCACCTACTATCCATTGAGCTGCAAAATTGCCTACCCCTAAGATGAAGAGTACAGAGGTTGGCTTGTGATCAGGGAGTAATTAGCACTCATGACAGAGATGGCTGGGACTGGAGCAGGGTCCCCCCTCTCCTGCCAAAGCCTCAGAAAGTCTTCAGTGTGGAGGAAGCATTTCTGGATTGGAGGGATTGAACAGCAAGCTTGTAAAACAGAGGCAGGTGGTGTTTATCTGGGCCGACGCCTCTGAGTTTACTTGTTTGATTTCAGCAGGCTGAGCGACAGATGCCTGATACAGCTACTGAAACAGACTCAATGATGGGCCACATCCCCACATGGCACATTAGCACCAAATCTGGGGTGATGTTTTACTCTGCTTCCTGTTCAAGTTTCATTCTGTTGCTGTGACAAATACCAAAACCAAAAGCTACTTAGGGGAGGGAAGGGTTTATTTCAGCTTATAGGTTGTAGTAAATCGTTGAGAAAAGACAGGGTAGGAGCTCCAGCAAGAACTTGAAGCCAGACCTACTTGCTATTCCAAGCAGTATCGCCTCTGACCAAGGAACTCACTCAGCCAGGGAAGCACAGCAGGAACCTCCCAGGATGCTGCTCTCTGGTTGACTTGCAAATGAGCTTGCTCAGTTTGCTCAGCTTGCTCTCTCAGACAGTTAGGGAGCACCTGCCTAGGGGTGGGACCACCCATAGTGGGCAATCCTTCAGATCCTGCAGAGGATCTTTTGCCATTAAATATCCAGGGATATGCTGGGAAGATTGATTTGAGGGGGGGGCACATTCCTAGGGTCTCCATGCATGCTAGGCAAATGCTTTACCACTGAGCATTCTCCCCAGCCAGTGACTTCTGTTTGGAACTTTGACATTTTGAGACAGGGTCTCAGACAGTTTAGGCTTACCTCATACTCTCTATGGAGCTGAGGATGACCTTGAACTGATCTTCCTGAGTCCTGGCGATTACAAGCATGCAGTAACAAGGCTGGCTAAGGCAGTGGTCTAATGAAAACATAGCCACATACATCACCAGGTTTCCCCCCCCCCCCCGCCCCTCTTTCCATTTTGGAAGGCACCAGGGTTGCTGATCCACACAGGTTGGCTGGCTGCAACGGTGGCGGTGAAGTACTGCGTGCATCTTAGATTCTGAAGACTTTGCACATCAGTCTCCTCGTCACAACATCCTTATGATTCAGTTTCTATCCCTGTCACCTTCAGTTTGGAGGTTTCTATAAAGACTCAAAGTGTTGGGGGTGGGGCAGACAACATGGATAAGAGGAATCATTAGAAACCACCCACTTTCCCAGAGAGGAATCTCCATTCTTCTATCTCAGGAAGTCTGACTGGGGCATAAGCCTTATATGGACACAGGTCAATACTGGATCAGAGTCCACCATAGTTCATAAGTCATCTTAACCTGACAATAATACCTGCTAGGGTGGTTGGTTTAATTGTCAACTTGACATAGCATAGAGTTATGTCCTAGTGAATTCCCTCTCTCTCTGTTTCTCTCTCTCTCTCTCTGTAAAATTTTATTTAATGTGTATTGGTGTTTTGCTTCATGTATGCAAGAGCATCACATGTGAACAGTGCTTGCACAGGCCAGAAGGGGGCATTAGATCCCTGGAACTAGAGTTACAGATGTTTGTGAGCTGCTATGTGGCTGCTGGGTACCAAATCCAGGTCCCCTGGAAGAGCATGAGTAGTCTTAACCACTGAGCCATATCTCTAATCCTGTGGATGGTCTTAATTAAGCTAGTTGGTGTGGGAATACCCAGCCTGCTTTGGGCAGCACCATTCCCTTGGTAGAGGGTCCTGAATGGAGTGTCAGAGTGGAGAAATGGAGCTGAGCACAAGCAAGCAGTGAGAATGCATTCATTGGTTTCTCTCTGTTCTTGACTACATATGATGTGGCTAGCTGCTTGATGTTCCTGCCTTGACTTTCCCACAATAATGGATTGTAACCTGGAATTGTAGTGAAATAAACTCCTTTCTCCCATAAGGTGTGTGTGTGTGTGTGTGTGTGTGTGTGTGTGTGTGTGTGTGTGTGTGTGGTGGAGGAGGCTTCAGGGTATTTTATCTGAGCAACAGAATGAAACTAGAAAACCTATGAAGATTCTGTCCAAATAGGGTAAAACTTCCGCATGCACTTTGAAGTGGGAGCCCTATGATGAAACCTGTGACACTTGAATAATGAGGTAGGCGATGCCACCATGGACCTGGAAGATGTTGAGCTGTCAGGCATAACTACTGCCATCACTAATTACAACACAACCTGAGGATGTGGAAGCCTGTGTTGTCTCAGACTGTATCAGCAAAGACAGGATCCCGTAAAGGCGCCATTAGTGATTGGGCTTCTGTGTTTGGGCTGTGGGTGCATAGGGGATGAGAAGATAGTAGCTTTCTCTGGGAATGGCTCTGACTGAGCTCACACTCTCTCGAAAACTGAGCCCAGGGAACGATGGATGAGGGATGGGGGAGTTGGAATTCCAGAGAAGCAAGGTGAGGCCCAAGGGCTGCGGGGCCAGAAGAGAAGAGATTGGTGGGTGGATAGGTAGGTCACTGCAGCCTAAGAAAACTGCAGCTGGCATCAGTCACATCCGTGGAGAAGACTTTGGGAAAGGCAAAGAATTCATCAGTCTTCCCTTCTGATCTCCAGTCTCTTCCTGCCTAGAGCTCACCCATGCTGTTTGTGGTTGTGAACCCCTCCATCAGGCTGGTCTGTCATTGTGTCCCTCAGGGCGGCCACTAGGAGTCCAGCACATGCACTCTGCCCCATCTGAGCCCACAGAGTTAGGAGGAGCCAGCCATATTTGCAGCTTCCACCGTGGGCTCAGGAAGCTGCTGAACTAGAGTCAAGTGAGAAGGGCGTGGTCCAGACCAGCAGTCTGTGAGAGCCACGCGGCTTCAGGCTGGGAAAGCTGAGCATTGCTGGTGGCCATCTGGGTTGCTTGTTTGGGGAAATGTGGGGTGGGGACCCTGGAGCAGGTACATGTTCTGGCTGTAGCCCTACAAACAGCTAGAACTGGAGACATGCCAGCCTGAAGGGGCTGACCGGGACCGTCCGTCTCTGAAGGACTTGACGCTGCTCCACACTCATCCAGGTGGCTGACACCTCCCTGATGTTGATCTGTGAACCAGTGAGGTGGATTGAAGTGTTATGAACCAGCTAAGCTGTCATGCATACTCTCTGGCCAGTGGTGCCTTCTGCCTAGCTCCTAGGAAAAGCAATACTCAGATAGGGGAGCCATTCCTGAGGCCTGCTCCCTGTCGAGCACAGGCACTATCTGCCAAGTCTGTATAGGTCTGTGCCACGGCCCAGACCTGGCGTTCCGCAAACCTCGGAGGAAATTAGCCAGCAGTGTTGGGGCTGTCCTGACTTGGCACCGGTGCAGGCGCGTCCTTCTCCTGGGCATGATTTTTACCTGACTTTGCTAACCTTGACTTCTGCCCCCTCGCCTTGCTGCCCTTTCCACCTTCCACTTCCCTCCTGCATGGCTATTTCCCCCACTCTCAGCTATACTCCGTCTTTTCCAGTTACCACTCACTTCACAGCCCAATTGAGTTCTCCTTCCTGTACATGGCTTTGGGTAGGGGGTCTTGAATGAGTCAGACCTAGTGCTTATCCCGGAGGCCCCACCTAGGTCTCAGTCTCCTGTGAACAGCGCTCTCCCACCCCGCCCCCGACTGCTTCCCAATGAGAAAGGACAATAAGTTTGAGGATGGCTCGGGTATTGTGGGACAATTGGGTCAAGGCTGCACCACTCAGCAGTCTCTAGATTTCGGTATTTTGGACCTTTTCTTAGCCCCCTGTCCTTCAGGTGGGCATTTTCTTTCTGTCCTTCCCTATCCCAGGCCTTGG
Organism: Cricetomys ansorgei; assembly: GCA_026225945.1. Lineage (NCBI taxonomy): Eukaryota > Metazoa > Chordata > Mammalia > Rodentia > Nesomyidae > Cricetomys > Cricetomys ansorgei. The sequence goes on along the minus strand of JAMJFZ010003232.1, from coordinate 2,965,589 downwards.
CTCACTCCTATCAGGCCCTTCCTACCCTCTCAACATCTCCAGCTGTGCTTTCCATAGTCAGCCATGGAAAGAGCCAGGAGCACATTCAGGAGACACAGCAGGCAGCTATCTGACTCCAAAATGCCTGGTGCCTATGTCCAGATAGTTCCTTTGTCCTTGGCTATGGCCAATGGGTCCAAGAAAGAAACATAGGACTCACATGGGCATCTTACATGCTTCCTGGCTTTGCTTCTGCTCCTAGTACCTGGCGTCTGGCTCTGGAAGCTTCAGAGTCTTTGGGTGTAGTCTAATTTTACTGGGAGTGGTGAAGTTCTTTGTCCAAACACACCTTCTCTCTTGTTTTCTGCCTTCGAATGATTTCTTTTTGGTCCTCCCTTTGCAGGACCACTTCAGAGGCTGCAAGAAGCAGCCACCCATCGCAATACTCTGATGTCCTTAGATGCTCAAGTAGGGTTGTGCTCCCAAGGAACCGCAGTGACCATTCCACGCCCGTCTTATGGCTGCAAAATAATTGTGCGCACACCAACCTGGCACCTAAGCTGCTTACCATGTAACAATCCCAAGTTTTAAGTTCTAGTTCCACGCACACATCTCCTTGTACACAGTTTGAAAATGGGGATGTTGAAGGCTGTGACCCAAAGTGGTTTAAGCAGCAGTTAAGTAGGTTAGCTCTCTCAATAGAAAGCTCAGATATAGCTCAAACTTCAGGACTGGCTTGACCCAGTGTCTTGGCAATAAAAGGATAGCATCTGTGTGAGTCCCTCCACACTGCCTCTGGGCATGTATGCTTCGTTTGAAACCTGGCTCTCCTCTTGATTACAAGACGAACACTAGTTACTTCAAGGGAAACACGTCTCCCGGTCCACATGCAGAAGGGCAAGGAGTTTTTCCTCACCATACCAAAATCTTTTGCTTTGTTTGTGGCTGGAGCAGCTTGAGTCTGGCTGTCCCTCATCACCATGGCCAATGGCGTACTCTGGGTGCTTTGGGATGAGGCCACTCCCCTTGCTGTAGAATGATAATGGAGATGGGCGTGTCCCTAAATAGTGGGATTGGCTTAGACTGATGGCAACCCTTCTGAAGCAGAAGATAGGGACACCTCCTATCCAGAGTCCCTGCTTACCACCTCGGGGGCTGGAGAGGAGGTAAATGGAGGTTGGAGATGTCCGTGCAGTGAGCCAAGCTGTGTTAGTACGCGCACCACACTAAGACGTGACAAAATATAGACATCAGTCCTTTCAGACTTAGCCTCATCTATTTTTATTCTTTCTGACCACTGGCATAGCTTTATAGATGGGATGCTAAACTCATGTGAATATTGTTGACTGGGACACAGAAATCTGTTTCTGATTTGTAAGTTATTTTCCACCTCAGTGTTATGACAAATAGGTATAATGACAGATCTTCACATCATCACTCACAGTGTACCTTTTCAGTCCTCAAAGGGTCCATCTGATACAGGTCCAGTGACAATGGTCTATAGTCTGCATGGAAGGCGTTCTAGTTAGCTTTAACTGTTATCTTGAAATAGACTAGAGCTACCCGGCTAGAGAGTCTGCATGAAGAACTGCCTAGATCGCATAGGCCTGTGGGCATCTGTGTGGGATTGTCTTGATTGTTAATTGATGTAGGAGGGTCCAGTCCATGGTGGGCGGCACCATTCCCTGGGCAGGTGGTCCGGGGTTCTATAAAAAGTCTAGATGAGCATTACTATTCGAGCTAGCCAGCAAGCAGTGTTCCTCTATGGAGGAACAAGTTCCTGTTTGAGCTCCTGTCCTAACTTCCCTCAATGATGAACTATAGCTTACAAGGTGAAATAAACCCTTTCCTCCCCTACATTGCTCTTGGTCAGAGTGTTTTATATTACAGCAACAGAAATCAAATCAGAACAGAAAGTAACTGAGACTCAAAGAGACCAAATGTCTCATTTAAGGCCATGCAGCTGGCAGACAGCAGGGCAGGACTACCTGACAGACAGCAGGGCGGGACTACCTGACAGACAGCAGGGCAGGACTACCTGGAATGGCGCAGTCTAAGGGGTTTGAGTCGGAACCACTTGACAACCAGGAAGTGGAAACGGACTTTTCTTCCCCCAAACATTTGCCTCTTATGCTGCTCCTGACCCTGGCTGTCAGGAGCTTTGTGTAACTGGAAGCATCCGAGCAGAGGTAGAGGTCTGCTGGGAGTCACAGAGACTGCTTTGAATAGAAGGTCGACTTCCACAGTCCAGACTCTCTGGAGACCAAGCTTCCCCACAGGCCCATCTGTGCACATGCACAGTCCCGTTTGATGCTTGTACCCACACAAGATGTCTTCTCTCTGTTCCCCAGAGGGCTGTCGTGAAGTCTGCACTGTGACTAAGACACAATCTGCCCCTGGGGACACACAAACCACTACCTCCGAGGATTGCACACTAACGTGGGGGACTGCGCTAGGAGGTTCACGACATCATAATTATTTGGTTCGCATGGACTGTGTCCCACAGATGACAGTAATTAACAAGTCCTGCCCTAAGTGATATTTCCCTCCAAAGGCTGTAAGATACCTCACACTCCATCCCTCCTTCCTGCCTCTCTCCATCACCACCCACTCAGCTCTCAGGTCCCTTCCAGCCCACACTGCTTTCCCCTCCCCACACCACCCCTCCCCACTTTTCTTTCAACTCACACTCTTTTGCTGGCACCGTCTTCTTTTGTTCTCCACCCAGGAGCAGAGATGGAGCCAGGGACAACACAAGATAACCTTTTGTTTGGTGCTCCCCAGGGTGGAGCTCCCACCCTGAGCCAAACTTCACCGGAGACCCTTCCCAAATTCCCCTCGCTGTCTCAGGGCCCTCTCTGTGCTACTCCGCTGACGGCCAAGTTTCTCACTTAGCAGCTGTTGTTCAGGTTAAATTCTGGACCTGCCTGGTTCTTCACAGCCCAGATTTCTCTCCCACATCATTAGTTGTTTATTTAGAAAATCATGACAAGGCTAGAGAGACGGCTGAGTGGTTGGGAGCATTGCCTGGTTTTTCCGTCGGACCCTAGTTCAGTTCCCAGAACCCACATGGTGGCTCACGGCCATCTGTAACTCAAGTTCCAAGGGACCCAAACAAATATGGCGCATAGACACATGCAGGCAAAACACCTATATACGTGAAGCAAAGTTCGAAATCAGTAAGCGGATAAAATGTAACATGAATAAAATTAAAAAAGTGAAACTCAGCAACTCGATCAGCATATTAAAAAAATCAAACATTCTAACAGTACAATCAAAAGACACACTAATTGGATACATGTTGAGGAATGATGCTAGAAAAACAATGTCTTTGAAAACAAATTATAACCACAGTGCTCACTGAGGAGTAAATGGGTGGAAATGATGTGCTACACAGCGTGGTAACGGTCAGGTCCCAGAGAAACCCGGGCAAGTCTCACTCGGTACCCATGGCTCCTCCCCGCGCTTCTCACCCCGCCCCCTTCCCTAAACCTCTCCCTCCCAGGGGCGGGGCATTACTTCCCCAGCTTCTGATTCCTATATTGTTCAGGGTTCACACACTTTTGATCTTGGTCTGTGGATCCTCTAACTCCCCTCTCTCATCTCTTCTCTCTTGCTCCACCCCCACCCCCATCTCCCCTCCGCACCCCATGGCCTGATTCAGTCTGGGCTCTTTAGGTGCCTCTAGATGTACTCACTGTCGTATCTATAGTAAAACCTTTCCCCTCAACCCTACCTAGGAGCAACCGTGTCCTCATTTTCATTCAGTAACCAGCCTTTAACAGGAAATTCTGCCATTCATGACAACATGGTCAAACCAGAGAGCTTCATGCTAAGAGACGTAAATCAGGTGTGAAGACACACACCCCATGGCCTCACTTTCTTGTGGAGTCTGTAAAGACAAACTCACTGAAGCAGAGTCTAATGGGCTATCCAGAGGCTGGCGTGCGGAGTGAATAAGCAGGGAGGTCCTGGAAAGTTTCAGTTGAACAGGAGCAATAGTTTCCGGGGTCCTTTTGCTTAGCACAGTGACCTCAGCTGTTAATATTATGTGCCTTTCAAAATGGCAAAAAGGGTACTGTTATAATATCCTTTTTGTTTCTGTGATAAAACACTCTGATCAAAAGCACCTTGGGGAGGAAAGGATGTATTTGACTTACACTCTCAGGTCACAGTCCATCACTGACAGAAGTCAGGGCAAGAGCTCAAGCAAGAGCGTGAAGCAGAAACCATGGAGGAACTCTGCTTGCTGGCTCATGCTTACATGCTTACATAAGCTGGGTTGATGCTTACCTAGCTTTCTTATACAGCCAGGCCCACATGTCTGGGGAATGGTGTCACCCATAGTGGGCTAAGCCCTCCTACATCAGCTAACAATCAAGACAATCTCCCAAACATGCTCATGAGCCAAATTGACCTGGGCAATTCTTAAAATAAGACTTCCTTCTCAGGTGATGCTGGGCTGTGTTAAGTTGACATTTAAAGTTAACTAGGACAGTGGGTTTTAAATGTTCCCACCACAAGAAAAATGATAAATATTTAAGGTGATGAATATGTTAATTAGACTAATTTGATCATTTTATAGTGCATAAAGGGATCTAAACAACACTTTGTAGCCAATAAGTATGTATGATTCTTTGCCAATTAAAACAAAAGTTAAACAAAACATAATAAACCCTTTTTATAGCATATTTAGCTCAAGACACATTGCACAGAAGGTACACAGAATGCCTGCATACTCCCTGCCTCCTCCAACTTCCCCTCTCTGTTCAACACCCTCATTGTGCCAGTACCTTTGTTACAATAGACAAATTTTCATGGTCACACCATCGTACAAAGTCCAGAGTTCATAAATAGGCTTCATGATTAGTGTGTGTATTATATGTCTGACAAATATATAATGACATGTGTCCAACCATATAGTAACAGTTACAAAAGCTTTATGTATGGGGTTGACAGATGTGAAAGAGCTAGTCACATATGCCTGACAACCTGAGTTTTGGTACCCAAAGCCCACTTTTTTTTAAAGTCAGATACAGAGGTGCACATCTGTAATTCCAGCACTACTTCAGGGAGATGGGAAGTAGAGATAGAATGATCAGAAGCTCAAGGGCTAGCCAACCTGGAGTCAGAAAAAAAAATATCAAGAGAAACTGTCTCTAAGCAAGGTTGAAGGAGAGAACTAATGGAAGGTTGTCTTCTGATCTCCACAAAAATGCCATAGTACACACACCACACACGGACACACACGGACACACACGGACACACACACACACACACACACACACACACACACACACGGACACACACACCACACGGACACACACACACACACACACCACACACCACACACCACACACACACACACACACACACACACACACACACACACACACACACACACACACACGGACACGGACACGGACACACACACCACACACACACACACACACACACACACACACACGGACACACACGGACACACACACCACACGGACACACACACACACACACACACACACACACACACACACACACACACACACACACGGACACGGACACACACACCACACACACACACACACACACACACACACACACACACACACACACACACAAATAGTTCTACTGTCCTAAAAACCTTTCACACTCATCTCTCCATCCTAATTTCAGTGATCACTAATCTAATCTTTCTATACTTTCTGTAGTTTTGCTCCTCCCAGAATGTCACAGGTGGAATTGCAGAGAATGTGGCTTCTACAGACCAGCTTCTTTTGCTTGGCAGCATGCACTTACGTTTCTTCCATCTCTTTTCATGGCGTGAAAGCTCATTTTTTTTCCATCTACACAAGTTCCATTGTCCTGTTGCTCCATGTCCTCATCAGTCCTTGGCATTGTCAGTGTTTTGAATCTGGAACACTCTGATAGGTAGGTGGTGGTACCTACTTTAATTTGCATGTCTCTGTTGACATGTGATGCTGAAAATCTTTTGATAGGACCTGTGTACATGCTTTGGTGAGGTTGTGTGTGTGTGTGTGTGTGTGTGTATGTTTATGTATACGTGTGTGTGTGTGTGTATATGTTGTATTAAAAAATAAATCAGCTCACCTATGACCTCTGGTCCCAAGAGAAGGTTCCACCTTCCCCTGGCCAGCAGCTGCAGCAGTGGCTCTGCTCCCGGGATCAGAAGCCATGCGGGAGCTTGGTTCTATTGCACACCCAACTGGTCTTAGATCAGAGACCTGTGAGTCAGTGAGAATGACCAGGATTCTCAGGAAAGAGTTCTCAGTGGAACATCTCAGTTCACTGAAGCAAGGGTGGTTAGATTATAGGATAAAGGCGGGGGAGGGCCTGTGGTGCCCAGGACAGGGATACTGGAGTAGCTCTTTGTCCAAGGGTCAAAGTTCTGCATAAGGATGGTCCCACAGGGAAAAGAGGAAGACACCTTAGAAAATGAGCTCAGCCCTCGGCTTCCAGCTTCAGCTCAGAGAAGCGAGCGCCAACCAAGCCATTTTCCTATGCCAATGACCTTCGGCGAAGCAGGCAGTATTTACTATTTAGCTGGGTTTTGCCAAGACTAAGAAGGTAAGGAACAACTGAACTGCCACTCTCAGGGTGAGAATCCCAGGGTTCAAGGCACACTTTCACCCACTCTTAGCTCTAGGACAGTCACCATATGTATATATATGTATATATATATATGGATATGGATATGTAAGTATGGGTATATATATGTGCATATGTATATAGGTGTATATATGTATATATATATTCACATATGTGTGTGTATATATGCATATTGACCATCTTTTAACCCTGTCCTGTCATTGTTGTACTAAGTGTATTTTGATAAATATCAAATGTGTCTTTGCAAGTATTTTCATGTAGTTTGGGTTCTCAATCTCTTTTAAACACTGTTATTTTATTTTTAATTCTGTGTTTGTTTGCCCGTGTGGGGTGGGGTGTGAATGTGAGTCCAGATGCGTGAGGAGGCCGGAGAGGGACTCTGAAGCTGGAGTTACAGTGCTTGTGAGCCTCCTGGTGTGTGTTCTGGGAACCAAACTCAGGTCCTGGCAAAAGGAGCACTGCTCTTAACTGCTGAGCCATCTCTCCAGCCCTTTCTCACTCTCTCAACATTGTTCTTCTCAGAGAGGAAGTTTAAATTTAATGGAAACCAATTTACTGCTATTTTCCTTTTGTGAGTTGTACTTCCAGTGTCCCCACAGTCACCTAATTCTCTACCATGGTGTTTTCTAGATGCTTTATAAGTTCATGCTTTTGTCTATTACTCTTTTCTTTTCCCCCCTCTTTGTTCCTTTCTTCGTCTCTCCCCTCCTTCCCTCTTCTTCCTTCCCTCCTTCTCTCTTCCTCCCCACTCCTTCCCTCTCCCTCCCTCCCTCCTTCCCTCTCCTCTCTGTCTCCCTCCCTCCTTCTCTCTTTCTCTCTCTCTCTTTCCCTCCCTCCCTCCCCCTTTCTCTTTCTTTCCACCTCCCCTCTTTCTTTCTGAGACAGGACCTCACTATGTAGCTCAGGCTGGCCTCAGACTCTTGAGTGCTAGGATTACAGGTTTGTACTACCACACCCAGCTTTATGATCCAGTTTGAAGGTTTGTACTAAGTGTGTACATTCTTTCTAGATTCATTTCTTTTACATGTGGGTGCCTGGCTGTTCCAACACCATTGGTGAAAAGGTGATTTTTGATCTACTGTACTGCTTTTGATTCTCTGTCAGAGATCAGTTGACTATATTTTGGTAAGTCTATTTCTGAACTCTCTTATCTGTTACCTTGACCTACTTGTCTATTTGTTTCCTGGTACCATCCTGGCTTGGCTGCTGCACCTTTGTAGTAAATCTTGAAGTCAGATGACATTGATTCTCTGACAGGCCAGCCGGGTCTGTTCTCAGCGACCTCAGTGTTCTTTAAATCCATGAAGTAATCACTAAGACAAAAATGTCAAGCAGCTTCTCTTACATTTTCTTCTAGGATTTTTATAGTTGCATGTTTTACATAAAGGTTTAATCCGGTGGTTCTCAACCTGTGGGTCTCAACCCCTTTGGGTGTCTAACGACCCTTTCATAGAGGTCATTTAAGACCATCTGCATATCAGATATGTACTTTATGATTCATAAAAGAAGCAAAATTACAGCCTGAAGTAGCAATGAAAATATTTTTATGGTTGGGGAGGTCACTACAACATGAGGAACTGTATTAAAGGGTTGCAACCTTGGGACGATTGAGAACCATTGCTTTGACAGATTTTGAGACTTTCTGACCTTAACTGTAGAAAGAGGTCTGATTTCCATCTTCGTGGGACCCGGGGGCTGGAAAGCAGTGGAAGTCAAGGCCAAGTGCCCCTGCTCCCTGGAAAGGTCGATGAAGGATGTGACGCGTGGCAGACTCCTGCTCTCCCAGCCCGGGAAGGTCCCTAGCCAGAATATTATAACTTGCTCACTTCACAAGAAGCTAAAGGAACATGTTTGTCAGCATTGGGGCGGGTCCCTTGCTTAGGAACACTCCCCCTGCCATGCTAATTAAGGCTTCCCGGCTCGAGGGGAGAAGCCACGCCCTTACGGGGAGAAGTTATTTATTTGGGGAAAAGCTGGGAATAAAGGAGTTTTTGAGTTCGGGTCCACCAGATGCCAACTCGTGTTCGTTCTCAGCAAGCGGGATCAGGTGGCGCCACGCGGTCCTAGGAACCCACGTGAGAAACGTCCCCCGGGGCTTCCCCACGACTCTAGGCTTGGGGATCTTCTCGCTCCTGGCCAGGGCAGGGAACCAAGCGGCTTCCCAGCCAGCTCCGGGCTGGGATAGGGCTGTGGCGGAACATGTCAGGGGACACCGAAAACTAAAAACAACATATCTTTTGCATGTGAATATGACTTTCTTTTTATGGCTGAATAATATTCCATTGTAATGACTATATAGTCACAAGTGGCTTGATAGGCATGAACTCTGAGGAAGGTTTTGTTAGGCACTTAGTTCTGGCTATAGAAACATTGTAGAGTGACTGCACACACCTAGTGGAACAGCTCAGTCTCTCTGTCAGGCCTCTTGTTGCAACTGAGAGACACACGAAGCCCAAGATGCGCAAGGCTAACGTAACACAGTAGACTGTTATACAATAATAAGCTCTGATGACCATGATTTATAGTAATTTCACTTAGGAGTTTTTAGTTATTTATTATGCTAAAGCAATAATCATTCTGTAGAAACTACATCCTCTCATTTGTTTCAAAGGCTTTACATCCTCTGTGGTGTAGAGACAATCTACTGGTCTGTGTGTGTCTCCTGTGCCAGTGCCACACTGCCTTGAATGCTGTGGGTCTGCACAGGAGCGAGCCCTGAGGAGTTGCTAGCAGTTTTGCTTTGGTTTTGTGGCCTTGCTCGCGGGAGATGTCAGTCTGCAGTTTTCTTGCGCTGTATTCCAGGATTAAGGGCGACGTTGCCTGTGGCATTAGAGAGTGTTTGCTCTTCTGTTTCCTGAGAGATTTTAGGCAGAATTTGTATTGTTTCTTCTTTAAACATTGGGAGAATTCCTCGGAGAAGCATCTGGACCTGGAGTTCTCTTGTGGGAAGGACCATAGGAATGACTCCAGTTTGATGTCTGAGTTCTTCTTGAGTGATGTTTGGTGGTTTGTCTTTGAAGGACTTTGAGAATACAATGAGATATAATGAAATATTCAACGAAATATAATCACATATAATTCCATTTCCTCCCACGGACATCTTCTACATCCTCTCAAGTGCTCCTAACTTTTTTTTTTTTTTTTTTTTTAATAAGTCACTAAGTTCGGTTAGCGCTGCCTGTGTGTGCAGGGATTATATGGGGCATCCACTGCAGCATGGGAATTCCATTAGCGTTCACCCCCCCCCCCCCAAAGTTTCCCCTCAGAAACTATCAACTGCCTGTATCTTCTCAGTAAGGGGCAGGGCCAGAGATCATCTCTCCTCGTCTATGCTGGCACTTTGGCGGGCTTTGGCTGGCTTGATCTTGTGCAAGTAACCCCAGTTGCAGTGAACCCATCTGCGGCACAGCCCTGTCACATGCAGAAGGCAGCATTTCCGGGTGCTCCTCCTTACCTTCTAGCTCTTACGTTCTTTCTGCCTCCTCTTCCTGGTTGGTCTCTGAACACTGGTGATGGTGCTGGGGTTGTATCACGTTTAGGGTAAATTAGGTGGCTTAAACTAGCTTTGCTACACAGAGAGCCCTTGAGGATCGACAGTCTTGGTGGCAAGAACAATGCCGTTTTTGATCTTTATTTCCCATGCCTGGCCCAGAGCCCAGCATGTATGTAGAATGAGAGATGGCATGGGGTGTGTCTGAAAAGGGGGGTGCATAGCTGGCTTTGCTGATCAGACTCTCTGTAAAAGCATCGTGGGTGAATGACTAATTTTGTTGTCTAATACAGTCAAGGGGAGAGCGAAGATTCAGTGAGAAATGAAAGCACCTATAAAACAAAACATCCAATGAGAAGAGAGCCTCGCTGGCAGTCAAATGACAAGCTGTACATGCAAATTAAAGCAAGATATTATTTCTACTCTGCTGGAAACCAAATTTTAAAAACAAATTAAAATCTTACCTAGAAATCATGAGGTCTTGAAGATGTAGAGACTGTCACCAAGGGTCTTTGTTTGCAAGACGCTTTAGTCATTTTGTCAAAATTTAAAATGCCTGCTCTCTGACGTAACAAGTCCCCTGTAGCATCCGCCCTGGAGAGACCCAAGAGCACGTGGAACAAACAGGCAAATTTCTTGCATCATTATTTTCATGAGGATAGGAAAGAAACTTAATATCCAGCCACAGGGAAGTGGATAAAAATATTCCATGAACGCTAATGTGGAATGCTTAAGGCATTATTAAATAAAAAGTTGACCATCCCTCCCTCATCTATCCGTCTATCTATCATCTATCTATCATCTATCTATCATCTATCTATCATCTATCTATCATCTATCTATCTATCATCTATCATCTATCTATCATCTATCTATCCATCTATCTATCCATCTATCTATCATCTATTTATCTATCATCTATCTATCTATCATCTATCTATCATCTATCTATCTATCATCTATCTATCATCTATCTATCTATCATCTATCATCTATCTATCAATCTATCATCTATCTATCTATCATCTATCTATCAATCTATCATCTATCTATCTATCATCTATCTATCATCTATCTATCAATCTATCATCTATCTATCTATCATCTATCTATCAACCAATCTATCATCTGTGGTCTCTCTGCCTATCATCTATCTATCTTCCTTCTATCCAAAGGGCCTAGAAATACAAGAAAATTGTTGAAGTAGATAGAATTTCAAGAAGGCCCCGTGGCTCTTGCCTCCACTGGTGTGTCTTTGTGTGTTATCAAGTCAATGAACATGACAGACGTCAGGCTTGTGGCTAGCTTACATGGCAAAAGTGAAGCCGTCCTGAGGACAAAGATCTATCTGAACAAATCTGAGCTAATCAAAAGTACGAAACTCTCCTGTAGGGACCTGCCCTAATCGGGTGTACTTAAGAGAAAACTTGAACATTCCCTGCGATCAGAGATGCCTTTGCTTGGCCTTAAAGAAGAATCAGCCTTTGGTAAGTTTTGTAGTTGCAAGGAAATGGGCTTTGCCTTATGAACATGGAAGAGGACCCCAAGCCTCAGATGAGAGCCAGCCTGGACCAATGGCCGGTGAGACGGAGAACCGGGACTTGGATGAATCATGCTCATACCTCTGAGCCTGGACACCCTAACAGAACTGACATGTTCCACTGGCAACCCCTTGTTACCTGAGAGATTACTTGTACAATCCCAGGAATACAGGTATCTACAAGTAGATAGGCAGATTAAACACTTACTGACTTAAAAAATCACAAGGAACTTTATTTTTAAACAATTCCTTGGGATACATACAATTTACCACTTATTAAAGATTAAGGCAAATTTGCATACTAATGAGATGCATGTGCTTGTTTAGTTTTGCAGCAAGAATTAAGTCTTGGCTGCCTGTTTGATGCTGTAGGATGCTGAGCACCTTCACCGTTTCTCTGTGTTGATCAATATTTTGATTTTATAATTGTCAGTACTGAGAACAACACTCCACATAAATAGAGTACAAAATGGCCATAACAAGGATTGCTGGAAACTCTGTCCTAATCCCAAGCCAAAATTTATTTAGTAATTTAAAGAAAATGAAATTTAAGTCAGTCACTCAAACAACAATTTTTAAAATCAAGCATCCTAACACAATGCAGCCCAAAGATACAGCAGTTTGAGGAATGATGATAGGGAAACATTGTATCCCCGTTTTCCGCAATTAAACCGTTACGTTTCTGTAAGTGTCGAAAGCTTCGTATGTGGTGAAAACGCAGCAATGCGTACTTTGCAACAGTCTGGCTTCTGAGCTACAGTGTTTCAGGCTGTGTCCAGATGTGGCTTCATGGCGCACACACATCGCAAAATGTGCATGTGTTGTGTTTAGAACCATGGTTGGCAGGGAGGTCACGTGACACACAGGTTAACTGCTGCTAGGAACACCATTGGTTCATCCTACCTGTGAATTTTGAATTACTTTTTGGTTATTGTGTGTTTGGAAACCTTTTACTATTGCCGTTCTTTTTTTGTTTTTGGAGGAGGAGGACTCCGACATTCACTGATACAACCCCAGAGGGAGCCATGACCCACAGTTTAAGGCGAGGGCTGGGGAGACGGCTCAGTGGATGAAGCGCTTGTCTCACAGGATCGCCGGCACCCACATACATCGTAGGCAAGCATGCTAGCCTGCCTGTAATCCCAGCACTCATGAGGTAGAGACAGGATCCCTGGAGTAAGCTGGCTAGCCAGACTACCCAAAATGGCCAGCTCTGGGCTCAGGGAGGGACCCCGCCTTAATGAATAACGTGTGATGGTTAGTGTGAATTATCAACCAACTTGACAGAGTCTAGAATCACCTGGGAAGGGAGTCTCACTGAGGGGTTGCTTAGATTAGTCTGATCTGTGCGCATATCTGTGAGACATCTTGGTTATATTAATTGAGGTGGGAAGGCCTGACTACTGTGGGTGGCACCATTCCCTAGGCAGAGGATTATGGACCGTAAGAGAGTGGAAGTGAGCGAAGCGCTAGCATGCATGCATTGCTCTTTTCTAGCAGCTGTGGGTGTAATGTGTCCAGATGCTTCTAGCTCCGACACTTTGGCTTCCCTGCCATGATGGACTGTAACCTGGAACTCTGAGCTATAAGAACCCTTTCCACCTTAAGTTGCCTTTGTCAGGAAAAGATGCTGAGACACATCCAGTGTCAACCTCGGGTCCACAGACATGTACACACATATCTGTCCCCATGTGCATCCACACACACGTAAACACATATATACACACATATTCACACCACACACTCATACACTGGAAAGAAAAAGGTGTGAATTAAGTGACCACATTGCTGGCTTGGTCGCAGAAAGCACTCTGCATTTAGTGCTGACCTTTAGGCCATAGAGGAGTGAGGGATACAAACACAGGAGGCTATTTCAGTTTTCAATTAAAAATATTAATTTTTCAACTGAGCAGAGAGGCTGAAGGACTTTTAAGAAAGCTTTTATTAGCATATATTAATTTACATAACAGTGGGTCTTGTGGCATTTCCATACATGCATACGACACATTTCGATTGTATTAGTCACCCACTCATGACCACTTCCCACTCTTCCCTCCTCTTCACTAATGCCCTCTTCCTCTCCACTTGTATGAACCGACCAGTTTAGAGTTACCTACAAGTTACCTACAAGTTACCTGCAAGAACATGGTGAGGGGTTATTTGCAGGAGCATGGGCACCTTCCTAGTGCTTACGCCATTCAAGAAAATGTCTCTTTCCCCAACAACTGTTAGTTGCCTAGAGATGCTCAGGGGTGGGGTGTACGGCCTCATGAGTACCTCTCCCCAGGCAAACATTGCCTGTAAAGGTGTTGTATTGTCCAAATAGATCCAACAGAACTCAGGCACAGAGAAAAAAATTTCCAAAGTGAAAGATTTTCTTGAATTGTCCAGACAGGCTGACTAGCCAGATGCCTGGCCAGGGGCGCAGCATCACCAGGAGCAACCCCAACTCAGTTTCCAGAATGGTATGTAAGCACAAACCCCACAAACACGTGTGTCAACAAAAGCAGACGTCAGGATCACCTCCTCAGTCTCTCATCCACCAGGAACAACCCGGTCAGGAAGCACGAAGATAACACCTCATATCTGGTTTCTGCAGGACGGCACATATTCAAGAAGGAGTAGGGTCGGGGCTCCTCTTCTGTGAGAACCCGAACTTGCATGGCTCTGTTGAAAATGGACTCATTCAAGGCAAGATAGTTTTTGTTGTTATGTCAGTATCACAAAGCACTTCTGTTGTTATTATTATTATTATTATTATTATTATTATTATTATTATTATTATTTTAGCTTTCTTTTGGGGCTGGGTTAGAGTACTTGTTGTGAAAGCAAAAGGACCTGAGTTCAAATCCCCAGCACCCCAAGTGAGGCTGAGCATGGTCACTCATGCCTGTAACCCAGCGTTGGCAGGGCCAAGACAAATGGATCCCATTAGCCAAAACGGTGGGATGCAGTTTCAGTGGGAGACCCAGACTTGGGAACAATAGAGGACGGCACCCAGCATGCTCCTCTGGTCTCTCCATGTGGGAGACAGAGACAGAGACAGAGAGAGAGACGGAGAGAGAGAGATGGAGAGAGGGAAAGAGAGGGAAATTTTCTTCAATCTTTTTAAATTTTTTCCTCCATTCCAGTATGGCCCAATCCACAGCCCTCCCACTCCATTCCCCTCACTCCACAGCCCCTCCCTCTCCATTCCCCTCACTCCACAGCCCCTCCCACTCCATTCCCCTCACTCCACAGCCCCTCCCACTCCATTCCCCTCACTCCACAGCCCCTCCCACTCCATTCCCCCTCCCTCCACAGCCCCTCCCTCTCCAGTTCCCTCACTCCACAGCCCCTCCCACTTAGTTTCATTCTACTCCAGAGCTCCACTTGACTCCACACCGGCAGCTAGAAGCAGAGGCTTTGCTTCTGTTTCCTAAGTCCATTCCTGTTTTCTCTTTCAAAGTCAGAGTAGTTCAGGCGTGGACCCAGGGGCGCCCTCCCCCAGCCCCAGGGCACCTACTACATAGGACAGAGACTCAAACTTCTTTCTCTAGCTCTTAGGTGCCATCATCAATATAGTTCTCCCACCCACCATCCCAGGCCATGAGTCACCGCTGAGGCTAAGCAGAGGCGGGGGCAGGGAGGGGTTGTGGAGCTTCCGTGGACCTCCTGAAGAGAGGAGAGCCGGAAAGCCATATGACTCCTGCACTCCCTCTGCTCCACCTACCCGTGTGCAGTCAGGACAAAAAGGGTCACTTGAATCCATTTTGCTAATAGAAACACTGAGGCATTAAAAAGAAAATAAAATAGCAGCTTGTGTGTTTTCAGTGGAAAATGAAGTTTGCTTGTGATCCTGGCTTACACCTTTCTCTCTATCCGCTTTCCGTCCGGCGTTAAGTCCCATCCAGCTTGCCTCCTGCGCTTGACCTCTGGAGAGCATAGGTGGGCTGAGCTTTTGGTCACTGAGACTGGGCTCAGGAGCGTGGGACTGGGTCAGCTCGTTGCCAGTGCTGCTGAGTGCCCAGCAAATAACAAAATGGAAGTTTTCAGTGACGCACAGAGCGGAAACTTAATGAAAGGTACTATTAGATTCAGCAAGACAGAAAGAAATCTTAACTGAGCAGAACTGATTAGCTCATAAATGGGGAACTGATTATAGCTTGCTTCATTTCCCATGTAGACAATCACTGAGGTACACAGGTGCTGGTTTAATTAATGTCACAAAAACAGAGCACTCTGTAGCCCCATATTGTTCAATAACTTTTTTTCAAAGACACTTTTAATAAAAGCGTAACTCAAACAATTACTTCTCAGAATCCATAACTTGAAAAAGGGGGGGGGGTTCTCATCCCTATTTAAATGGAAAGCCCATGAGTCAAAACTGCTGCTGGTGTCTCATAGAAGATCTGGGCTGTTCCATCGCTCCCCTCAGCTCCCTGCATGGTGCCATGAACCGTTCAAGTCCCATAGAAATCAAATACAGGTACAAGCACACCATGGCAAGGGATTTCCATTTTTAGCCCAAAACTCGGACCTTCCTGTCTTGCTTAACCCTTCAGGAAATTCTAAATGGATCTAGACTGCCCTGGATTTTATATACAACGGTCCCCTCCAGTGAGAGCCCAGCATGTGAACCTTTCTGAAACCTACGGGACCCCATTCAAGCCTCCTCAGATCCCAGCCGATTTGGCCAATGGTCAGAAGAGAAGGACTAAGCTTTAGGAAGGGGAGTCTCAAGAAAGGAAGAAGTGACCAAGAACCTGGACCCTAGAAGCCATCCATAATTTTGCAGTTCTGGGGCTGAATGCCCAAGGTCAAGGTGTGTGCAGACTTGGTTTCCTGCAGGCCTCTTGCAAATTGCTAGGGAAATGCTGTGTCCTGTTTGTAGAAAGAAGGCCAGCCTGTGGCCTCCTAGCAACCCCTCTGCCAGCCGTGGCCCCACTCCACTCAGCACCCAGGAGCCTCTCACCTCTCAGTAAGGCTGACCACTGTGCTATGGCATGCTCATCTTCTCTCCATGCCTCAAAGCTGCTGATGGGCTGCTCTGTGGGATTGCAGAGCACGTGAGAGCCCATCATAGACACGGACACCCTAATAATCTTCCAAGTCGTGCAGAATCTGTATATAGTGTAAAACAACCTTTCCTTCCCTCCCTGTACCTACTAAGCCCTTGGGTGTCCAGGCCCAGTATTGTGGGGGACAAGGGGCTCTGTAAGTATGTATGGAGGGGGCTCTCATCACTGGGGGCCACGGGGAAGCAGCACAGTTCAGGAGCCCTCCTGTCAGAGTCATGATCTTGAGGACTGAGCTTTGAAGGGTGAGAAATAATAAGCCCGGGGCTAGATGGAGAGTAGGCCAGCCATCCTAACTGAATCAGTGAGTCAGGGACAGTGAGAGACAGTGTTGCAAAAACTGAGGTGAACAGAGTTCCCAGAGCAATACTGAGAGCTGACCTATGGCCTCCAACGCATGTGTATGGTCCATTGTGAGTGGTGCCACCTCTGAGCGGCTGGTCGTGGATTGCATAAAAAAGCAAGCTGGGCATACCATGGAGAGCCAGCCAGTAAGTAGTGTTCCTCCATGGTCTCTGCTGTGGCATCTGTGACCACAAAGCCTGGGAAGAGAATGTCCCTGCAGGGCTGGTCCTCTCTTAGATTCTTCCCAGTGGGGACGAAGCTCTGGATGTATACATATCCAGTAGAGTATGAATTCTATCTTTACTTAGGGTGGGCGTGGCATGTATGCACGCACAGAACCTCAGCAAATATTTGAATATATGAATGAGAATGGGTCTTTTTAAGATCATAAAGCTCAGACTTAGATTTGCCATTTGCCCTGGACTCTACAAGTACAGGGAATAACAGGAGCTGGTGGAAAAGGGCAGGCTGCAGTCCTAGCAGCCCGAAACCCAAATGCACTGGGTGATGGTGCCAGTTCCTACATGTCTTATTTTCTCAGAGAGCTGCTGGGGGAACTGAGTAAGAAAAATGTAAATCACCCAGAGCGCCAGGTACACCGTGCTCTTTTATTAGTGTTAATGGTTGTGTCATTCACTCTTTCTCAGCCTGGATTTCCTATTCTGAGTAACAGCATAGACTGGTGATAAATAGAAATGGAATAAAAATTGTAAGACATTTTCCCAAAGAATACCATGTGTGCTGTATTCCAGGGCTTCCAGTTTTTGTATCCTATCATCCCATTGACAGTGGCCCCGTAGGATACCAGCTTCATGATTCACGAACAGGCATGATCTTGAGCATCTAAGAAATCTAGCTTACAGAATACATTTGAATAGTTGTTTTAAACTAGCAAGCAGTCTTAGGCTCACAGAAAAATCGTACAGAAAATTCCCAGACCCCTGTCTCTACATCCTCCTCCACAACCAGCACCCGCTACTATCAGCACCCTGTGGGAGTGGAAAGCTTGTCACAACCGTGGGAACTGCAAGGACAGAGCATCGTCATCACCCACATGGCCCCCAGTGTCCTTTAGGGCCCTCTCTTGCTGTTGTACACTCTGTGGGTTTTGACAAGTGTGAATGCCATGTTTGTCACCATGCAATCAAACTGAATAGCTTCCCTGTCCTACTTGCCTCTCTTGCTGGCTCTGCTTATCCCTCCAACTGTTTAGTTTTTCTAGACAGGGTTTCTCTGGTGTAACTCTGGCTGTCCTAGAACTCACTCTGTAGACCAGGCTGGGCTCGAACTCTGAGATCCTGCCTCTGTCTCCTGAGTGTTGGGATTAAAGGTGTGCACCTCCATGGCCCAGCTCAGCTTGTTTAGAGGAGTGGGCAATGGTGGGCAATGGTAGGCACTGGGGTCCTGAGAACCCCAGGGCTCTGGGAGTGAATGGTGATGGTGCTGGCCTGCTGGGAGCCAAAATGAAAGCCTTGGATTAACTGAATTCTATTTCCTTGGTCTTGTGACCTAGAGCAGCAATACCTACCCCCCTCCCCCCTCCCCCCCTCCCCCCCTCCCCCCTCCCCCCTCCCTCCCTCCCCCCTCCCTCTAGAAGGGAGCAACAGGCGGCCTCCCTTTTTCTGCTCTCAACTAGAGGCTTGGGAGAACTCGGCAGCCCGAGCCTGCC
This sequence comes from Cricetomys ansorgei, assembly GCA_026225945.1. Taxonomy (NCBI): domain Eukaryota; kingdom Metazoa; phylum Chordata; class Mammalia; order Rodentia; family Nesomyidae; genus Cricetomys; species Cricetomys ansorgei. Next base: position 2,946,882 of record JAMJFZ010003232.1, on the reverse strand, counting down.
TGGCTTACTTTAAACTCAGGGTCCTGACCCTCAGGCACCCCGCTGTGTCCGCAGTGGCTCCGGTGGCCGCAGCCGTGCAGGTCTGCAGGGTTAACTCATTCCTGGCGGTTGCAGCGCGTGTGGTGCGGAATCTCACCAGAAGAGGGTACAGTAGCAAAGCGTTTGACGTCAGGCTGGAATTCCTATTGTGTTTCGGGAACGGATCGGGCAAGCCAGCCAAGTTAGCTCTCAGCGCATCTCAGAGGACACCGCGGATCGCGCAGCTCCAGAGCCCTCCGCCACCCGCGTGCCAGGGGAAGGAGGACATTGCCCGGCGCCCGCGAGGAGATCCCCATCCTGCCCTGAGAGACACACAGACGGATCTGGAGCCGCAGGGTGAGTGTCCTGAACATCAGAGGCCATCGGCCACGGAGTCCCCCTCGGGTGCACCTGGATGCCCGCGCACAGACCCGCCACCGGGTGCATGGCTCCCCCACGGCGAGCCCCAGCCTGCCGCCTCCCGCTGTGAGTGTTCTTCCCGGCAGGTGGCTGCTGTCCCCAAGGGCCTCGCATTGGCGGTGGCGGCAGGGTGCGCGGAACCGGGGCTTGCGAGCGAGTCCGCGGGGAGCATGGATGAGTCCGCTGAGCAAAGCCTCCCCGAGCCGGAGCCGGGCAGCCAGGACTCCGTGGCGGGCGACGACATAGAGATCGTGGTGAATGTGGGGGGCGTACGGCAGGTGCTCTACGGCGACCTGCTCAGCCAGTACCCCGAAACCCGGCTGGCGGAGCTCATCAACTGCTTGGCCGGGGGCTATGACACCATCTTTTCCTTGTGCGACGATTACGACCCAGGCAAGCGCGAATTCTATTTTGACCGGGACCCGGACGCGTTCAAGTGTGTCATTGAGGTGTACTATTTCGGGGAGGTCCACATGAAGAAGGGCATCTGTCCCATCTGTTTCAAGAACGAGATGGACTTCTGGAAGGTGGACCTCAAATTCTTAGATGACTGTTGCAAGAGCCACCTGAGCGAGAAGCGCGAGGAGCTGGAGGAGATCGCGCGCAGGGTGCAGCTCATCCTGGACGACCTCGGCGTGGACGCGGCCGAGGGCCGCTGGCGCCGCTGCCAGAAGTGCGTCTGGAAGTTCCTGGAGAAGCCGGAGTCGTCCTGCCCCGCGCGGGTGGTGGCGGTCTTGTCCTTCCTGCTCATCCTTGTCTCCTCCGTGGTCATGTGCATGGGGACCATACCCGAGCTGCAGGTGGTGGATGCGGAGGGCAACCGAGTGGAGCACCCGACGCTGGAGAACGTGGAGACCGCTTGCATAGGTTGGTTCACGCTGGAGTACCTGCTACGCCTCTTCTCGTCGCCCAACAAGCTGCACTTTGCCCTGTCCTTCATGAACATCGTGGACGTGCTGGCCATCCTCCCCTTCTATGTGAGCCTCACACTCACGCACCTGGGCGCGCGAATGATGGAGCTGACCAATGTGCAGCAGGCTGTGCAGGCCCTCCGGATCATGCGCATCGCGCGCATCTTCAAGCTGGCCCGCCACTCCTCCGGCCTGCAGACCCTCACCTATGCCCTCAAGCGCAGCTTCAAGGAACTGGGGCTGTTGCTTATGTACCTGGCCGTGGGCATCTTTGTCTTTTCCGCATTAGGCTACACCATGGAGCAGAGCCACCCTGAAACTCTGTTCAAAAGCATTCCCCAGTCTTTCTGGTGGGCCATCATCACCATGACCACAGTGGGCTATGGTGACATCTATCCCAAGACCACGCTGGGCAAGCTCAACGCGGCCATCAGCTTCTTGTGTGGGGTCATTGCCATCGCCCTGCCCATCCACCCCATCATCAACAACTTTGTCAGGTATTACAACAAACAGCGCGTCCTGGAGACAGCAGCCAAGCATGAGCTGGAGCTGATGGAGCTCAACTCCAGCAGTGCAGAAGGCAAGCCCGGGGGCTCTCGCAGCGACCTGGACACCCTGCCCCCAGAGCCTGCTGCCAGGGAGGGGCCAAGCTGGGGCAGCCGACTGAAGCTCTCCCACAGCGATACCTTCATCCCCCTGCTGACGGAGGAGAAGCACCATAGGACCCGGCTGCAGAGCTGCAAGTGATGACTGGGATCCAGGCAGGGATAGACTGGGCTGTGGATGGACACACCATTGGGTAGGCATGTCAGTAGGCATACCTGTGGCTTCAGAGGAGCTGCCTGTGTCTCCCAGCCTTCCCCTGAGCAGACCCTGCCAAGGCTGGGTAAGACTCACTGGGTGCCAGCTGTCCAGGTAGTAGGGGGTCTGGGGAGTGCAGGAGCCACAGTACCGCTTGGGGTTACGGGAATGGCCTGGTAGGAGCCCCACATCTGCTTCTGTGTCCCCTTCAACAAAACCTCCTGTTCTGCATACCCTCCATGTTGTGGGTTGTCTCAGGCTGGTTGTCACCCCAAGAGTGGTTCCTGCACACCCTAGTGACCGACCAGAAAGGAGATGTGCAGCCCCAGAGGGAGTGAGGGGTAGCTATTTTTAGTTGAGAGCTAATTAAAGAAGGGCTGCAAGGCAGGGTTCAGCTCCAAGGCGCCTTGCCACATTCCAGGAGACACTCTCCTGCTTCCTTCTGTGGAGAGGCTGGTTCCCTGAGGCCTGGGGAGGAAGCAGAGGCTGCAGAACTGCTCCTGGGACAGCTAGCTCACAGTTGTCGCCTGTGGAGTAATGCTTTTCACACCCTTTTCCCTTTCCAGCTACCCTGGTAGATAGGTATTCCCATTTTACAGGTAAAGAAACTGAGGCTCAGGGTCACACAAAGGAGGAATTCAGTCCTGGTTCTGATTGTCCCTGAGTCCCATGTGATTTCTCCAATGCCAGGCAATATTGGGCCAGAGGCCTCTGGGGGGGGGGCTTATAAGGGAAGGTCTGAGGTCTTCAGTGGTCTGTGGGGGAGGGACCTCCAAGAATCACAGTTCAGCTTCTGGCACCAGTATGCCCTCAGTCAATCATAGCTATTTCTGTTGTTCTGGGAAGGGGCAAGTTGCAGAGCTGTCCACAGTGGTCTCCACAGGCCCGGGCTGAGCATGAGGGCAGTTGAAGGATAGGCAGGGCTGTTCTTGCCAAAGGCTAAGAGATGAGCCTAAGCCTTTCTCTGCTTTTCCACTGTCTAGGAGTCATAGAGTCCTGCCCTTCACCCCATCCCCCACCCCAGCTGAGGGGGACACTTCGAGGGAGGAGCCCTGTGATGGAGTAGGAGGTAGAGGGTAGAAACGAGGGGATAGGGGTTGTCTTCCATCTGCCTCCACTCTGGGTGGCTCTTTTCTCTTTCCTGAGCTCAGATTTTCCTAGACAGATGAGGAGGGCTGACTTCTCAGGGCGTCTTCTAGGTCTACCTTTCCAGAATTTCCAGGGTTTGGGCTGTTGATTCTCATGGCAGGATGTCCAGGAGGTGGGAGGTTGTCATTCGGAGGAGGAGGTTTTGAGAGTTGAGGTTGTGTCTGCAGGTGCAGGCTCCCACCAGGGCTTCGGAGATATGAGACTCAGGTAGAAATGGATTAGACCTGGGGTGGATGACGCCTGTGGCATGTAGCACTGATGCTAGTGGCTGTCCAAGGGGACACAGGGACTGCCCTGTGCCTCCCTCCCCAACCCTCTCATTTAGGACTCTGAAGGTCTTAGCACTTCCGATCAGGCTGCCTAAGACCCTGGCTGCTCCAAACTACACTGTCTGCCTCCACTTCCATTTCTCTGGGATGGGACCAGGTCCCGTGACCTGGTTAGGAGTTGGTGTCTGAGGACGTGGAGGACTCTAGGTAAGGGAGGACAGGGCCTTCTGGGGTATGTGGGTTCTTCGGGCTCAGTAGATTTGCTGAAAGTTGGCTTGCCTTTGTCCCTTTAACCCCAGAGTCCTTGGGACTTTAGGGAGAGTGGGTACCTTCCTGAGGACTCAGAGCCCCGGGAAGGAGGAGAGAAGCTCAGGGTTTAGAGAGAGTTGGGTGGCCTTGGTACAGAAGGCCATCTTCCTGTGTTCCCTGCCTTCTGGTGCAGTGGCAATGGAGATGGGCATGGGAGACTGGTTGAGGGAGGATTGCCCCAGCTCCAAAGCACCTTTTGCTCTTTCAGGAGTGGGAGTCCGAGGCCCTGAGAAGTGAGCCATCTGTCCGAGCTCTCCACAGCTTAGAATCCAACAGGGCACTCGTCCCAGGGGGCTCAGTGATCGATTGGCAGTGATCCTTACACAAGATCACTGTGTAAGGGATATGCTTTGTCGTGGAGGAGTGGCCCAGATATTCTGAGAGCCAGGAGTGCCAGTCCCCACCGGGAGATCTCTGGGTTTCAGGTACTTGAACTTGGCTGTAGCTTAGAACCAACCGCAGGGAACTTTGGGAGCTCAGTGTCCAGGCTACACCCCATCCCTATGAAATTAGAATCTTGGAGATGACCCTCTTGTGTCTGTATTTTTATAACTTAAAGTGCATATGAGTCGTGGGGATCTTGTTAGACCCAGGATTTGGATTTGTAGAGCTGAAAAGAGCTGCTCTTTTTCCAACAAGCTCCCAGGTGCAGCTGGAGGCTGGGACTGCTGGTCCACAAACTGGCTTTGAATAACAAGAATAAAACTGTAAACTGTAGCCCGAGGCCAGATCTGGTGGACCACCTGTTTTTGCACAACCCATGACTTTAGAATAGGTTTTATATTTTTAAATGGTTGAAAAAAGAAAAAAAAAAACCTCAAAGGAATAAAATTTTGTGACCCGTGAATAGTACTTTAAATTCAAATTTTGTCGTCCATAAATAAAGTGTTATTGGAACTAAGCCCTGACTATGTGTGTTTTGAGGTTGTTAGTGATGGCTCAGGAGGTACCAGGCAGAGCAGAGGAGCTGGGGTAGGTCCTCAGAACCTGAGTGAGGTCCTCTGTAGCTCTTACCCAGGAAACTTGCCCACCCTGGACTGGAAAAGACATTTCAAGTAGCTTCCAGGATGCCCAAAGAGCCTTCCAGAAGAACAACCAAGAATTCCCCAGGAGCCAGGCATTGTGGGAGGGGCGCTTGAGTGCTAATGGCTCCAGAGAGGGAGGTAACTGCCTTCACACCCCAGGGTAGAGCAGGACCTGCAGGGAAATGGCTTCCTCCCTGCCCTGCCCTTACAGGCTCTCAACTCCTCCCTTCCTTTACTCCTGAACAGTCCCAGTCTGGTTTCCCTTTTAGCCAGTTCCCTGCAGTTTGCCCTCGCCTGTCCTCCCTGGCTCCACCCCGTAGTCAGTAGCTCCTCCCATCCGTCTCCTGGGGATGTTGTCTCCTGTGTGGGGCGCCACTCACCAGCCCACAGCCTGCCCACATCTGTTAAGAGCGAGAACGCGTTTTTGTGACTGTGGAAGGTCTATGTTGGCAGGAAAATGAGCTGTTGAGGATAACCCCCGCCTTGCGTACGTAGGAAACTGTGGTCCCTAAAGTGCAACCTTTGAGCCCTTCGCTGAAGACCTGCGGGTCACAGGGACACCCTGCCGCGCTTCTGTTAACATTGAGAGTGCACACAGTAGGGTTGTGTATGCGTGTAGATACAAATTGAATCCTAACCCCCGAAGAAAAGGACACGTGATGACACATTCACAAACTGCTTTCGTTTGCCTTCTAAACCGCTATATGAAGTAAACTGGTCAGTCCATCTTACAGATAGGGAAGCTGAGGCCCAGAGAACTGAAGCCATAGGCTGGTGCAGTGGCAGTGGCCAGAACCAGACTGAACCTTTAGCTGACTTGTGCGTCTGAAGATAGGCAGTCCTATGCGCCCCCAAAACAGTTGTGACCAGAGCCCAGGACCCCACCTCAGGGCTGACCCAGCTTCCTAATTAGGTGAAAGATGCTGTCGTCCGGTCTCTGGAGGCACCATTCTGTAAGTGGTGGGCTGCTTTCAGTGGTGGTGGTTTGCAAGGCAGGAAAAGAGGTCAAGATATTTCCTCCAATGAGCCGCACTGGGCAGATGCGTGGCTGTGTGGCATTCAGGTGCCATCCTGGCCACATGCAAAGAGCTATAGCCTCAGTCTGAATGTGTCTCATGAAATAAGTGGGGTGATCCGAGATAATGGCTCGTTTCCTGGGGAGAGCTGGCGAGGCAGGCAAGACACTAGCGACAGCCTTGTGGTGACAGCCACCAGCTCGCAGACCTCTGGGGGCTTTAGCCAGAGAGGCAGTGCCTGCAAGATGCAGCTCCTGCCTTCCTCACTCTGTGGGAAAGGCTGCCTCCTCCCTCCGGAGAATGATTCGATGTCGCAGGTCTCCTCTGGGGAAATGAGACACTCTGCTTCCAGAAGCCTCCCACCTGTCGCCTGTGGGAAGACAGCTCAGTGCATGGTGTGCCTGGCGGCGCATTTTACCATCAGAGTGAGGCTCTCACCGACACCCGTATATCTAAGGTGGAAAACTGCCCCCCCCCAATACACAAATTCTTTCCTGTGCCTGAAGCAGCCCAAGGCATAACTGCAGGGGTGATGTGCAGAGAAAGAGGAGGGACCACCCAAGAACTGGCGACTCCGTGCTGAGCCATCATTTTTCTTCGTGAGACTTTCAGACAGCCAGACGTGGGGCTGTCTGCAACTCCTGCAATGAGCGGATTAGCTTTCATGTTACAGATGGGGGAAACCGGGGTCCAAAGGGCGGAAGCCACAGGCTTATACTGGTGGCAGAGGTAGATACTGTGCCTAGAGCTTGAAAGGTGGGACCCCTGCTATTCCCCCCACCCCCTTCCTGGCAGAAGTGACAGGAAATTGCCTATAGCCACACAGTTACAGAGAAGTCATCCATGTGAACTCAAGCATTGTATAATCCTAGGAAGCATCCCTCCCCAGGGAGCAAGGCCTACAGTTACCCCCACTGACCGCTCACTTAGCACAGCCTCCAGCCCCTCCCCAGTATGGATAGATGGATTGCCCTGGCAGGACTTCTTTCCAGACGTGCATCATCATGCCAGGATCACTATCATAGTCAAAAACATGACTAGAAAGACAGGCTGGGCTTGCCACAGCAATAGCCCTGACTCAGGCACAGACATTAGCAGACACGCCCGACTTTCTGCTGGTGTGAGGTTGCTCAGCTATCAGGAGTCCCGTTCTGCTCTCCATGTCCTGTTCCCTTGCTGTCTTGTTCCTTGCTGGACATGGCTGTGTGAGGGCACCCTTGTCCAAGACCCTGGCAGTCGGGCTTTGGGTAAACTGGACCCTTTAGAGCCATACTGCCCACTCTGCTCTGGTGTGAGAATAGAGGTGAAAGCCAGTCCCCTCTAGTGTTCTTTGGTGTCTCCCCAACTGCTGAGCCCATCATTGTGCTCTCTGTGGCTTGACCCCAAAGTACATCTCCCCCTACACTCCCTCTCTCCCACACCGGTCTCTACTACACTAGGCCTGTGATTTGTCTCACACCCCACTGTGCACTGGAAGTTCCCCGTTGTCCTTAGCACCCTCTGCCTCTATCCACCAATCAGTTCTATCCTTGTCTTCACTCTCCTGCTGGCCACCTTCCTTTCTCAGAGGCAATGGCAGCCCCTGTGCACCCTCCTGGAGGAGTGGGACAGAAGCCATGCTGTGGAACCTCTGGGGTTCCCTCACTTCCCTCCACGTGAATGAAATAGACTGTGGGGTGTTTGTGTGACTTCTTAGCACCTCAGAGCTGTGGGGGCTGTGGGGATTGACCCCTTAATCCGGTCTCTATGTTCATTTCCCACTCAGGCCACCCCCCCTGCCACCCACTGATGGCCACAGGTAGGATGTATTTCAAACAGAAATAGTCCCTATAACAGCTTCCCACCATGTGAGGAGGCTCAGGATGGGATTGCCATCCTCACCCGCACACAGTGGCTGGGTCATCTCAGACCTTCACAGAGACCTCTTGGCCTTTAAAGCCTGGAATTCACAGTCAGTGTAAGGGATCTGCCTTATCAGAGCACATGTTGAATGTTTGATACTTTGTGTGTGCGTGTGTCTGTGAGTCTGTGTCTGTATCTGTGTATATGTGTGTGTGTGTGTGTATCTGTTTTCTGTGTATGTGTTTCTATGTACATATTTATCTGTGTGTCTATGTATGCTTGTATTTGTGCATGCCTCTGTGTATTTGTGTATGTCTCTGTGTATTTGTCTGTACTTGTGCATGTGTATGTGTGCATCTGTGTGTGTCTGTGTGTCTTTGTGTTTCTGTGTGTGTTGGTCATTGTGTGTCTGTGCGTGTGTGTGTGTGTGTGTATCTCTCCTCCCAGAAGGAAAGGAGGAAGTCCATTGTGTATCTTGAAGCAACTTCTTTACTCACAGCTCTCTCCTCTCCCAGAGAAGGCTTGCAGCACAGGGCAGATCCGTCCTCCATCCTGAGAAGTCCCAGCAACATTCTGTTCCTAGGAGCAGAAGCCATAGACATGAGGACAGGAGGCCTCAAGGGTCCTTCCGAGCTGGCCAACTGGAGCACAGGAGTGTTGCATGCAAGCCCCCTGCCCCCCCCCCCCCGCATTAAGCCTGACGTTTCTCAGGAAACTGGGGCTCAGCACTTAGCAGCTTGCTTTCCTCCAGAGTGTGGTCCAGCTGATTCCCTCACTGCAGTGCTTCCCATGCTCTTCTGGTTGTGGGCAGTGACCTGGACCTTGGTATGGACTCTGGGGGAGCAAGGATGTGTCTGGACCACAGATGTGTCTCTTGAGACCGAGAGCAGTGTGAAGCACGTGTTCAATAGAAAGCCAACATTCTGTGATGCTCCTTTGCTGTCACTCGGAATGCTGAGCTGACCTTACCTTTCTTATCCTTCGATTCCACCAATGGCTATTGGGCTCTTGATGGTTGGGGGTAGTTCACCCCTATTCCCTGGGCCTCACACAGTGACTGCCCCCCCCCCCAGAGAAAAGCCCCTCAGGATGTCTACATCAAACACTCAGCACCCTCAAGTGAGAATCCATGGGAGGAAAATGAATCTTGTCCTGGAGACCTGAAGAAGTGTGAAGGAGTTTGGACCACACCCCGAAGCACTGAGGGATTAAGCTAGTCAGTGACTTGCTCCTTTGGCACTCTTAAGAAATCCCTCGGGTACACCAGAAAGGGCTGAGACTTGAGGCAGGGGACAGTGACTGGGCTCTGGGCTGATCCAGGCTACGCAGGGTAGGGCTGGGACCTTCTAGCTGTCCTGTAAACTCAACCTTTTCTGGTTCTGCGGGATGATAGCCTGAGCTTGTGCACGGAGCAGGAAGTCACTCTCTCTTCTGATATTTCAAAACATTCCACTGAAGGAATTGGCTCAGAGGGAAGGGAGAAAGGGGCTACAGAGGAGGGTCTGAAAAGGTTAATGTCCTTCCTACTTCCCAGATGTGATCACACACTCATCGTGCTTCCTGAACCCCCTCACTTTCAGGCGCTTGGGAAGCAGCAGAAGCAGCATCAATTCTGCAGCTAGGCTGAAGAATCCCTTCCTCTGCCTGGCGTGGGTCACTCTACCCAGGGAAAGCTATTAGAATATTCTTGTCATCTAGGGTCTGTGTTGGGGTGGGGGTTGGCACAAAGACTCAGAGGTTAACCGGGTCAGATGCTTGCAGTGGAGAGACCAGAGGTCTTTGAACTCCTGGGAGCCATCCAAAGTCATAACCTAATGCTAGGTGTCTGCTGATCCTTGTCACTGAATGGCTCGGAGTCCCATAGCAGGGAGTAGGGAAGGTCTTGGGACATTCCCGGTGCTCAGAGGACACTGTCAGTTACCAAAATCCCGTTACGGTTATGAAGAAGAGTGTCTCATTTTATTTTTGGAGAGCAGTGTTGAAATCTTCAAGAGGAATGTATGCACATCTGACGCTTGCGTTTCGAAAGTCTGGCAAGATATAGTAAGTGCTAGGAACTATTATGTTCAGTTTGTGGGTATTTGGGTGTTCATTATGGCATCCATTTTATTTCTTTGTGTGTCAGACACTGAATCTCATGTAAGCCCTCATGAAGGGGTCTGAATCATTCACATCTGTCCACTGAGCTCATAGACAGGTGGCCTATAAACCGTCATGTGCCCCTTTTAGAGAAACAGCAGTTAAGAGTTCATATTTTAAAAACATCTAATCAAGTCGTCCCTAGCCTGGGGCACATCCTGTGTCCTCTGGTCAGGAAGGGCTATTTGGGAAAATGGACAGGTAATCTTTACTGCCGCAGTTAGGGAAAATGTCTCCAGTCCACTGTCTCTGCTGAGCCTGCTCCATTCTCTGGGACTGCTCCCTGATGGTTGTCCTCCCATATGGCTGCACGGATCCCTTCCCCAGCCTGCATCGGGACCAGTGCCCTTGAGGTTGTTGGAGTGCCCTCAGCTGGTTGGCTCTCTGGCTTCTAAGACTGACAGCAGTCCTTTCGATACTCGGCAGGCTTCTGGTCTGTTCCAGAGTCTTTGTTAGATGCTGTCAGTTTTCTGTCATTATAAACCCCAGACAGTCACCATACGAAGAGGAGGTTTATTTTGGCTCTCAGTTTTAGAGATGCCGGCCCGCGATTGATCACTAGCCTTATAGCTTTGGTCTGCGGTGACGTGTCAAATACGAGGTAGAGTAAACTCGATTAGCTCATGATCTGGAAGAGAAGGGAGGGTGAGGAGTGCAGGAAGAGGGTTGGGGGGGTGGGGGAGGAAGATGGCGAGGGAGGGAAGGAGGGAGAGAGGAAAAGGAGAGAGAATGAATAGCAATTCTTGGCTCTCTACCGCCAGCATGAATCCTACTCAAGAGTTTGTCCCCTGCAGATACCCTTTGCTTCCTGCAGGCTACAGCCACTCCACGTCTGTGCTTGGAGCTGCGTCCTCTATGAAGCAGGCCCAGGCTCCTGGAAAGTCATTGCAGGAAGAGGGGTTCCAGCAAGGAGGACCTTGGTGTCACAGAGACCTGTGGAGGAGGCAACCACCTCCGCTCAATCTCTCCACGCAGCTCTCAGCAGAAGAACGGTGCAGACATTCTACCCTTGCCTGGTTATGCTTCCAGGCACAGATACTGGGTCAGCCCCTCTCGGAAGAAGATGCTGACTACTCGTTCTGGTGTGCCCTTCGAGCACTGGTCTCGTTGACTTGTCCATGGCTGTCTCTACCCCTTACTAAGTGTCTTTGTCAGTGTTCTGTTGCTGTGAAGAGACACCGTGACCACGGCAACTCTTATGAAAGAAAGCACTTGATTGGGGCTTGCTTAGTTTCAGAGGTTTCGCCCGTTATCATCTTGGTGAGGAGCACGGCGGCATGCAGGCGGGCACGGTGCTTGGAGCAGTAGCTGAGAGTTCTACATCTGGATCTGCAGGCAGCAGGAAGAGAAAGAGACTCTGGGGCTTGTTGTGGAAGTTTATTTTTAGTTATGTTTGAAATTGTTGTGTGCACTGTTGGGTGAGGGGCTCCCTGGGTCTTGGAGTTCTGTATGGTCTGCAGGTTCTGTATGGTCTGTGGGGGACGTGTGATTGCTTATGATCTGCATGTGGCATCAGTAGGACACCTGAGCTGAGACGTTCAGGGTTCCACAGTGAGTATGTCACTAGCCATGATGGTGGTTCCCTCTGCTGAGGTCTGGCAGGGTTTACACCTATGAAAATAACTCCTTGTCTCCTTGGTGAGCCTACACACCAGCTAACTGCTACAATGGCTGGCTTGAGCATTTAAAACCTTAAAGCCCAACTCAAGTGACACACTTCCTCCAATAAGGCCACACCTACTCCAACAGGGCCACACCTCCTAATCCTTCTCAAGTAGTGCCACTTCCCAAAGACTAAGCATTCAAATATATGAGCCTATGGGGACCATTCTTATTCAAACCACACCGAGCGAGGAGCCTCTCTAGAGCAGGGAGAGTATCTAGTGCCCTATGTCATGGGATAGACTGGAAGAAATCCTCACCCAGCCTGGCCTGGGGCTGAGTGCTTTTTGAAACACTAAGCGCTTTTAGTGAAACTCTAAGTCTATGGTGAGTTGAGGTTTGGTGAGGACAGTAGTTTACCAGAACTGATGCCTAGCAAAAGGAATTCAATGGAGGCAGCTATCTCTGGATTGGCCCCGTCCAACAGCTCTGAGGGCTATAGGGAGAGGGCTGCCAAGAGCTTCAACTGCTAATGTGCGGGCCACACACCAGGCTGCCTCTAGCATGACAAGTGCAACCAGGGGATTTGAGGAGCTCCGGGGAGTGTGTCCCAGACATCGTCTGATGCCGTGTGGGTCTTTCTGGGACTCGAAAGGAAGAACCAACATTTCTTGTTGGAGATCTCTGGTACCCCGGAACCTGACACCAGCAGAGAAGCCTTATTTCTTGCATGTTCATTATGAGGCCACAACACTCCATCTGAGATGCGAAGCTTTCCTAGGCTCTCAGTTGCTTTGGGGGAACAACATCTCAGGTCTTTATGTCTCAGGATGCATAGTCTGTACCATCTTCCTCTCCTACCCTCCACGTGATCACAACCACGTGCTCTTGGAATCTGGGTCCTTAGCATCAGCACTGGGGACATCTTGTGGCTGACAGTTCTTTATCTTGGGGCACAGCCAAGTGTTCAGCAGCATCCTGGTCTTTGCAGTCATGGTGACAGTCTTCCTCATGCTCTGTCCAGGGATGACAACCTTGAAGAAATCCCTAAACATTGCAAATGTCCCTTAGAAGCAAAACTCCCCAGATTAGAAGCTCCTTCCCATGTGTCTCTTCTCCCCGACTCTGGGGTTACAGGCATATTCGACCATGACTGGCTTTTACACAGTGCTGGGGATTTGAACTCAAGTCCTTTTGCCGTCACAGAAAATACTCCAGTGAGCCACCTCCGCTGTACAACTCTTGCCTTCTTCTAAAATGTTTCTCCCAGGTTTTTCGTCACAGCAATAAAAACTGACCAACCAGCCCCTCTCTGTCCTGTCTGCTTCACTCTAGAGGTCTCTGCCGCCTTCTCTCATCCCACCTAACTCAATCGTTAGCTTCAGTGTCACTGTCCTTAGGGCGTCTCTGGGCTGTCCTCGGCCACTCCTATTCAACTCTGCTCTAGGATGTTCCCTTGAGCAGTTCACGGCTCTGTTGGGAACTCTGAAACAAGGCTCCTTCGCTCATTGTTGTGACGAAGCCCTGGACAACAGCAACTAACTTAAGGAAGAGTTTGTGTGGCCTCACAGGGTGTGTGTGTGTGTGTGTGTGTGAAGCTTGGTAGCAGGAGCGTGAGGCCGGTTGTCTGTCACACTGCACCCGCAGTCAGAAGCAGAGGGAGATGAGGGCTGATGCTCAGCCCGTGAAGAGGGTACTGCTTACCTTCAGAGCAAGTTTTCTCACATTGTTTCTTCTCTCTCACTTCCCTACCTGGAGCATGGCTGAGCTACCAGCTCAGTCCCCAGGAAGGAAAGTGCAGGGCATGGGTCAAGGCATCCTGGCAGGTCCCAGATTGGAGGACTAAGAGTCAATGAGAGTGAATCAGACTCTTGGGAGAGGGTGTCAGAGGAACATGTCTCTCATTTATTAAAGCGAGGGTGGTTACATTTGTACAGTCCAGGCAGGGGAGGGTCTTTGGTCCCCAGGGATGGAAGCCATTGGGTGAGACGAGGATACTAGAGTAGCCCAATTTGCATGTGGAGCTCAAGTCTAAGCATCAAGTTCCTGCAAAGGCACCTTCTGCATGAGGTGTGGTCTCACAGGGAAAAAGAGGAAGGCACCTTGTCAGTAACTAGACTCTTCCCTGTGCTTCCAGCTACAGCACAGATAAGCACCAACCAAGCCACATTCCTTTGCTAATGACCTTCTGTGTAGCAGGTAGTATTTCATATTTAGCTGGGTTCTGGCCAGGGCTAAAAAGTGAGGAGCACCTAACTCCTACCCCTCTCAGAATGAGAAAATGTGGGAATTAAGGCCAGCTTTGACTCACTCTCAGCTCTAGGACATCCCCATATCATACCAGCTAACCAACCTAGAAACTCCCTCACCGACATGCCCACAGGCTCATCTTCTGGACAGGCTGACAGTATTAACCATCTCCCTAGGCGAGTGCTCCCTTCTGTGTCACAGCCAGACAAGGGAGTCAGGGACAGCCTGAGACTGCCTCTGTAACAAGCTCTGGTGGTGCCGAGACCGCCACTGTTCGCATGAGAAACAGTACCCCGCGGTACTCACCCGAGCTCGGATGATCTTTCCGTTGCTTTCCCTTGACTTGGTGATTTCAGAAAGCACAGCAGTTCCCTTTCTTTGCTTTGGTAATTAAGCCCTGTTCTGCTTCATCGTTGCGTGGGTTGGCACACGGGGTCCTGTGTGGTCATCCACAGCCCTTCCCTTGCAAGGCTGCTGGTCTGCTGGGAGATGGCCTTCGTGAGCCAAGAAGCTTTCATTTTCTTGCTGGCTCCCTAGTCATTTAAAAGCAGAGTTGAACATTTACATTTCGTGAATGCTCCTGTGGCATCTATCAGTATCGTATGCTTTGTCAAAATCATACGCTTCCGTGTCTTTAATATCCCTGTAAAGACGCAATGGTTAACTGACCTTCTGATGTTTACGGGTCCTTGCACTTTGGGACCGAAACCTGTATGGTCAGAAGACATTTTTTTCTCTCAATCCATTCCCGGATTCCACTTGCTAATAAAACACTTTAACATTTAAGGTTGTTTCCCAGACATTGACAAGTGAGACTGGCTTATTCTGGTTTTCTTGGTTAGTGCTGTCTTGCTCGGGGGCTGGTGTCAGGGTTATGCCAGCTTCATGGAATGACCCGGAGAATTGCTTCATTCCATCACTTGCAGTAGAAAACTGTGATGATGCCCATACCTTTATTCTGAAACTGTTCCCCAGCCACTGTGGCAGTGTATAGCTACCTCTCAGGCCCCCATCTCTACTGCTTGGTCTCTCATATACTCTCATGGAAGTTGGCTTTCTACTTCCTCTTAGTCATCTCTATTTGTTCCCTTTTACTCTATCTGCTAGGACCTTGGCCACCTCTACTGCTTGGCTTCTGTCTTCCTCTCTCTCTCTCTCTCTCTCTCTCTCTCTCCCTCTCCCTCTCCCTCCCTCTCCCTCCCTCTCTCTCTCTCCTCTCTCTCTCTCTCTCCCTCTCTCTCTTCCTCTCCCTCTTATCCCCCTTCCCTTCTCCCCCCTCCCTCTCCCCCTTCCCCCCCTCTCTCCCCCTCTTGTCCCCCTCCCCTTCTCCTCCCTCCCCTTTCCCTTTCTCTCTCTTTCTCTCCCCCCCCTCCCTCTCTCTCTCTCCCTCTCTCTTTCTCCCCCCACCCCCCTCTCAGCCGGTTGCTCCCACTGCTTCCTTGGCAGAGAGGTTTTCTGCTTATTAATCTGGTTGTAGCCGGATACTCTTTCCCGATCCCCAAGTAAGCTGGCCCCTGGAGGCTGTACTGTTGGACGGCAAACCTCTCCGTTTACTCTTCTCAACCTGCAGCTTCGCTTTCCTATATGTGGTTTCTAATTTATGCGGTGAACATCTCTCTCTCACAGCAGGCTGCCAGCTGTTTGAGGACAGGATTTTGTTTTGCACTGGATTCCAGGCACACTGCCCAGTGCCTGTCACACAGTAGGTGCTCTGTAAGAATGTGAAGAATGAATGAGACCCTTTCCCCACACCAGGAAGTGAGGCACTTCAGCATGTTATGCTAATAAAGATTTTCCCCCAATCCCAGGCTCTGACAGGCGCAGTGAACATTTTACTTCTCCAATTCGTCTGTTGCTGTATACAACATGCTTAAACTTCTGTTTCCCCACACTTAAATTCTCAATACTCTTATCTTCCACTGCTGGGAAGTGAGATTAGAGGCCTCTCTGCTCCTCCTAGCCATTCTTTGACCTCACGTCTTTCCTGAGTTGCCAAGTTATAAACCTCTGGGCCTATACTTATTTCTATGCGGTGACCAAACATTTAAGTGAATAACCAGATTTTAAATATTCTTACTTCATGACCACCCTTCACCTCAGTCATACAAAGGGTGGCGGGGGCAGCGCGGATGCCATAAGTTAGGGGTTTTAGCAAGACTTCTCCTTGCTAGCAGGGCTAACAAGTTGCTCTAGAGATTGTTAAATATGATGAGCTTTTCCTCAGGAAGATGTTCTTTTCAGAATCTTCTAGATTCCTGGCTGGATTTGCACCCTGTGTTCTCCAGGTCTAGGGCTTTGTCACCCTGCATTTGGATCGGGTGGGTAGGTTTTTAGGTCCTCAGCTACTCCGTGAGGTTCGTTCTTGGATTCCGTTTCACGTCGCTGGAGACCTGTCCTTGAGTGTGTCTCTCAGGACAGGTCTGTACATGACGAGCAGTCCCCATGTCTGTCTTTGGTTTGCACTCACACAGACGCCCAGCCGGTGAGGTTGTCTGGCCCACTTGGCCCTCTGCATGTCTGTGTTCGTTACTTTTGTTGACACTGACCAGTGACTGCATAGAAGTGACTTAAAGGAAGAGACATTTACTTTGGCTTTGAGGCCAGTCTACTGTGAAGGGAAGTCACGGTGGCCGGGGTGGCTTGTTCTACAGCAGCGGGAACTTGGGGCACAATCCATCCGCATCTTGGCAGATCAGAAAGCAGAGAGCCTGGACCCAGAGCAGGAGCTCTATCGTCCTCAAGGCCCACCCTCAGTGACCCATTTCCGCTATTTAGGCCACAGCCTTTCAAAATACCACTACCAGGTGAGACCAAGGGTTCAAACACATGAGCTTCCAGGGGACATTTCACAAAATCATTTGATGTTTCACCCTAGAGGCTTTTAGAATTCTCTGTATCTTTAGAATTTGGCAATACTTTCTGAACATAAATTTTTACTTAGAAAGTAAGCCTTTGCGGTTCTCTGCTCGGAAGGAACCTCGAGCATGCAAGGCTTTCTTTAGCCCAGTGAGGTGGTGGGTTCCTGTAGCTGCTTCGTTTTTCTCCTCCTTCTGTTCTTTTTTATTCAAGGATTCTTACTAAAAACCAAAGATCAATTGGACATGTATAGTAACTTCACGTGTGCTTTTGAGATTTTTTTGTTTTCCCTTCTGCTGTGTTTGATAATTCCCTGTTGATTTTATCATCTTTATTGTTGGAGTTTAACTGTGTCCATTTTACCCTATCTTTAATTGTATGATTTTTTTGGGGGGGGGAACTATGACATTTAATTTCCAGGAAGTCTTTGTTTTTATGATTGCTTCTTATTCACGCTGGCTCATTTACCCACCAAAATCTGTCCTTCTGTAGAATTCCAGGGAGCAGAAGCAAAGGTGTGTATGTGTGTGTGTGTGTCCGTGTCCAGGTACATGTGTGTGAAGGTCAGAGGGCAGCTTTGGGTGTCCTTTCTCAGGCATATCCAACTTTTTGTTGTTGCTGTTTTGACCCAGGATTTGTCCCTGGATCCTTGAGCTTGCCAGTTTGGCTAGGTTTTCTGGCTAGCCAGCGAGCCCCAAAGATCCCTCTTGTCTCTGCCTCCCTGGTGCTGAGATTACAAGCACACTTCATGCTCAGCTCTTCGCATGGGTTCTAGGGACTAAACCCAAATACTCACACTTGTGCTCTGAGCACATTACTGACCAAGAATCTCCCCAGCTCTGCAATGGTGGGTTTGTGAAGTCTGAGCCTGGAAGACCAATGTGGCTGAGCTGAGTTCTTCTAGGGTCTGAGATGGTGAAGGCTTCTCTGCCTGGAGAAGGCTGGACTTTGGGCCCTGATGGAACTGACCAAATAACCTCAGCTTGCCCATCTGTAAAATGAAAAGAGGGGAAAAAGTATCCTCCCATTGGGTCTGTGGTACAGATGATAGGAATGGTGTGGGTGGAGCTCCTGCTGGCCCTGGCTTTGCTAGATGATGGAAATGTGTGAACAGAACTCCTGGTGGCCCTAGCTTTGGTAGACTATGGGGATGGTGTGGGTGGAGCTGCTGGTGGCCCTGGCTTTGGTAGACTATGGGGATGGTGTGGGTGGAGCTGCTGGTGGCCCTGGCTTTGGTAGACTATGGGGATGGTGTGGGTGGAGCTGCTGGTGGCCCTGGCTTTGGTAGACTATGGGGATGGTGTGGGTGGAGCTGCTGGTGGCCCTGGCTTTGCACATCAGTGATGAATGAATGAGTCTTCTTCAATGAACCCAGCACAAAGCCCCCCACTTGCTGAACCCTCTCATCAGAGTGGCAAATTGCCTTTTGTTACTCTTCACCCCCCAGGGCTGTCTTGCCTTCTGACTATATATACACATGTATGCATGTATTTTAGTCGCTTCTGGGCAGATTCTCATGAATATTCAAATACAAGCTCTTAGGGCTCTGAGAATGATTCAAATGTTTGTTGCACAATGCAATTGATCTTAATATAACTGTGTCACCAAAGGATGTGTATCTACGTGGGTCTCCTCAAGGCCCCCACAGCCTGTTTGGGCCAAGGAAGGGCAAACAACAAACCCAACAAACTCCCGGTCCTGGCCAAATGGAGGCTTGGCAGGCAGCGCTGAGGAGCCTCGTCATTTTTCTGGATTTTGCTTTTCTCCTTACACATTCCTTTCTGTAGAGATTTGGGGCCAAGGGGTCATAGTTGGGATGTCCAGGGTGTTGTAGAGGCAGCTGCTCCCATTGACACCCACGGCTTAGGTGGTGTGTACACCCTTCCACAGCAGAGAGATGTACTGCTGCCTCCTGACAGCTATAGGGAGATATGGGACCAGAGATGGCTTGGAGCTTCAGGTTTGTATCCTTTCTGCACCAATTCCAAGTTAGAAGAGTTGAACGGTCCATGCCTTTCTTTCTCCTGGGGGCCAAGGCTCCTTCCTTACGGGACTCTGGGAGTCACCTATGTGAGTGCAGGATCCGGGAAGAAGGCTGTCATGGTGGACCCTGGGACAAGTCTTCCTAGAGAGTGATGACCTGGGAATGAGTGGTTCTCCGGGAGTGGCGGTGGAACAGGTCAAAATTGGTTCTGTTTTGTTATGTTTTGAGGTACTGAAACTGGATCCATGGCTTATTCTAGACAACCACTCTACTACCGAGCTATCTGCCTCTCATTATGTAGCTATGTAGCCCCAGCTGGCCTGAAACTCACAATGTAGACCAGGCTGGTCTCGAACTTACAAAGATTCCCCGGCCTCTCCTTCCCAAATGCTGGGATTAAAGGTGTGTATCAACATGCCTAGTGTTATTAGAGTTTCTCTCAGTTGTCCAAGCTGGGCTTGAACTTGCATTTCTCCTGCCTTAGCCTCCCCAGTCCTTTGGATTACAGGCCTGTGTCACCAGGCCCACCTCTCAGTCTGCCTTTGAGATGGTATGATCCTCGGGATGCTGGGTGGCTAGCCTTATGGAGTGGCACTGTGTTAGGTGCAGTGCTCAGGCGAAGGTCTGCTGTGGTGGGGCCCCCGGTGGCACATCAGGTGGCACTTGCTGCTCTTGGCAAGCCTGTGCTTACTATTGGCAGTGGCGCTCAGACAATGGCTGGCCTGCTGCCCTGTATTAATTCCTGGGTCAGCTCCAGGGCTCGGAGGTAGGCATGGCCAATTTTCAAATCTGAACAGAGCACAAGATCACAGCCTCTGCAGAGCCTGTGCTTCTACTATAGACAGCTGTCAGTCAACTCTGGAGCAAGTTCATACCCAACCAGAACATTCTATAACACAAAATCACTACGTGAATTATTTCATGTCTTAATTTCCTTTTATTGTTATAGCAAAATCCTTGAGCTCGGGTAATATATAAAGGATAGGCTACTTGCCTCACAGGTCTGGAGGCTGGGACAGGTATGAACTTAGCACTGGAATCTACCCAGCATCAGTTAAGGGGCTTCCTGTTTCATTGCAACAGGGTGGATGACATCATGTCGGGGAGACAGCTGAGTGCACTAGCTTGATCTCTCTTCCTCTTATAAAGCCACTTATGTCATCGTGGGAGCCTCATTAGGATCTTAATTAATCCTAATTGCTTCCCAACACAATTAACATTTCGATTAGGGATTGAGTCTGCAACACACATGTTCTGGGGACAAGCATTCAAGCCATGACTCTGCTGTACTCTTGGCCAGGCAGCTGCTCTGTTCCGGTTGTCCCCTGTACTAGACACAGGGATTCTGAGGCTTGTTCTGGCTGCCTCCCGGAAGCCTCTGGTGGGCAGCCATTCTGAGAGCTAGGCACTACCATCTCATTTCTGCAGATGGAAGTTGAGCTCTGAGGAGGGTGCATCTGCTCCAGTCTAACACCTGAAGATGGCAGAACTCCAGAAGGGCTCTGGAGAGCAGACTGTGTCTCAAATGCTGTAGAACTAGCTCTGTGGAGATTGCTCCTGATCCCAGAGACGTGATTGCCATGTTGCACTTCTGCCTCAAGCCAGGCTGGTGCTTTGCATACATGGGAGGTTGTCCTGCTTCTGTGTGTGTGTGTGTGTGTATTTAAATTCACACAGCTTTGGGAATGACCTGACTGGGGCAAAGGGGAATGAAGGACAGATACATGCAGAGCTGGGGTGGTTTGGGCCATGTGTTCTGATGGAGACACACAAGCATCCTGGAAGCTCAGAATGTTTATTATATACAACTAAACAAGGAGGCAGGTTTATTGTACACCAGTGACCCAAGAGGCAAGTTAGCTGATCTTGGCAGTGGGTCCCTGAAGGGGAGTAGTCTCGGCTACAGTCATCCTTGGGGAGGAAGCTGTGGTTAATACTTCTGCACACTGTCAATGTCTATACTCAGACTAGGGGAAAGTCTTGCCATTCTCATGAGTCTGAGGCATTAGGGTTCTTGACATGCCTTTGCTCATGTCAGCAATACACATTCCCTCGGGATGGCATCTGCTGCCAGATGACTATATGAGACTGACTTCACTATAGGGCTGGGTAGTCCAACAACGTCCATCCGAGCACTGGACAGGCTGAGAACCGATAGCTGTTTGGTTCATGAGGTTGGATGCCTCAGTCCTCACCTGGCACTGAAGACCCAGAGGACTGCTGGATAGCCATTGGTCTTCAGTTGATATCGCAAGGATGAAGATGCTGCGTTCAGATGCAGCAGCAGCAACAGGATAGATGCGCTCGCAGACCTGCCCAGAGTGTGACTCTTAGTTGGTTCCAGATCCACTCAAGTCGATACTTACGATTAGCCAGCAAGGTTGTTTCCTTCTTCCTGGTGCCATGCTTGGCTGGAGGTGCTGGCCAGCGTTCCCTCTGTCTCTCTCCCCATGGGACTGGGAAGCTGGCTGGAAGGCTTCTTATTATAGTGAGATTCTTGTCACTCCCAAGCCCAGGGCTGACAGCAAAGCACTGTGTGTCCATCTCTGCCTGTGTGGACGGGTAGAACAGAGGAATGAAGCAGGCTGGGGGGTGGGGAGTAGGGGTTGGAGGGGTCACAGGCCATCCTCCCTCTCACGTTTTCAACACAGGCCCTTACGCATTTGAATGGAAATGGCCAGGACTCACTGTGGTTTCTCAGGACTCCTCTGGGGACTCCTCAACATTGCCTGCCATGATGGCAATGTCTCCAGGGAGTTCTTATCCCCCATGAAGTCTGTTACCCCTCCCCACCCAGGCTTTCCTCTGTGAATGATGAGCCTTGCTTTACAAACACAGGAACTGCACCCCAGAATCTGTTTCTGTAAATCAACTTGTGTGTGATGCTGAGCTGCCACTCACCCCAATGGGCATTCCGTGTTCCTTGGCCTACTCTAGGGCAGGGCAAAGATCCTGAACCCTTTTAGAAAGATTGTAATCAAATTCACATAGTGTGTAAAACAAGTCTTGGGCATATTCTAAGTAAATTCAGTGACATTTAGCATATCCACAGTGCTGCTCAACATCACGGGTCTGTGTCTAAGACATTTTTGTCATCTTCAAGGAAACACATTCCCATGGAGAAGGCACTGTCCGTTCTACTTACCATGGCCCAGCAATTGCCCATCTGCTTTCTATGTGGAGGTCAGCTTTCTATTACTATGACAACCATCTGAGATCATCAGCTTACAAGGAGAGATGGTTAATTTTGACCCACAGTTTGGGAGGATCCAGCCGGTGACCGGTCCTGTTGCTTTTAGATTTGTGGTGGCCTGTCATGGCAGAAAACCCATTCACCTCACAGAGAGGTGAGAAGGGGCTGGAGTCTTATTATTCCCTTTGAGGGCACTTCCCCAGTGACCTAAGACAGTCTGTAAGGCCCACCTATTAAAGATTCTACCACCTTCTAATAGTTCCAAGCTGGGATCTTACTTTAACACAGGGTCTTTGGGAGACATTCTAAACCCAAGCTATAGCATTCCATAGACTTATCTATTCCAGAAGCTTCATTTAAATGGAGTTTATAGTATGTGACCTTTGGTGACTGGCTTTTACTTAGCATCATGTTTTGGCGGCTTGTCTGCATTTTAGCACGTGTTGACATTAGTTCCATTTCTAAGGCCGATTATTCCATCTCATGAGTGTTGTGCATTCGCTTACCCGCTCCCCTGTCAATGGAACCCGCCTGGGGGCCTCAACAGGTCTTGGGGAGACAACTCACTGAGAAGATCCTGCAGTCTCCACATCGGTTAACAGTGAACCCTTGCCCTATCACGTTCCACTGCTGCCTCTGGAGAACTGAGGGAACCAGTGCCCTTAATCTGTGTCCAGGCTGATGCCTGGTCATAGAGTGGGGGTCCCCCATCCTTGTAGAAACCATGTAGCCTTGTGGGGGGATACCTGCCTTTTCTGTTGTGTTGGTTACCCTGTGCCTCTCAAGAATATTTGTTATCCTCTGGGGGAAAAGATTTCCCCCGCACCCTGATGGGAAGGGATGGAAGGAGTTTGTATGGTTTGAATGGCCCCCATAGGCTCACAGATTTGAATGCTTGGTCGTCAGGGAGTGGCACTACTTCAGAAGGATTAGGAGGTGTGGCCTTGTTGGAGGAAGTGTTGTAGCTGGGGGGTGGGATTTGAGGTTTTAATAGCCCAAGCCACCCCCCATGGCTCTTCCTTCTGCCTGTGGATCTCCATGTAGAACTCCTAGCTACTTCTCTAGCACTATGTCTGCCTGCATGCCACCATGCTTCCCATCATGATAATAGACTAAACCTCTGAAACTGTAAGGAACTATAACTAAAGCTCTGCAACTATAAGCTCCGTCCCTGACTCGCCCCCTCTATACTTACCAGCCCCAGGCCCTGCTCCCCTCAGTGGTACACAGCTGGGGCTCTGCAGACTCCTCTGTGTGGAGGGAGCTCACCTTAGATCTGCCCCCTTGTCAGGCCCAACCCTTCTCCAGTGCCAAAGAGTCAGGCTGTCTTAGCCGGCCTTGGACTGCTTCAGGGTGGGCCCTGTAGGCAACCATGGCAGCAGGCTGACTGAGCTGAGGACTGGGCTGCTGGCTGCCTGCTCCCTGCCCAAAATGGCACCTCACAGCTATCTGTATTTCTGCTGGGGAGTAAATCTGACTTTCCCCAGCAAGCCTAGCCCTTCCTGCTCCCAATTTCTGTTCAGGACTGCTTCTTGCCTCTCTCGCCACCCTGCTAGGGACCCTGGTGCTCCAGCCACCACCCCTTGTGCCCACCATGTATCCCAAATGGTGCTGAGGGCCTCTGGGGAGCCAGTATATTTCCCTTTTGAGGGAGTCTGTCTCTGCAAGACTGGGGAGCTCTGGGACTTGAGACCTCCCATAAGAAAGCTCCCCACTGGGACTATCAGGGACCCTACTCCCAGTAGGCTGCAGGGTCCCCCAACCTGGCAGAGCAGTGCAGAAGCAGCCCCAACTAACACAAACAGCCCTAAGCTGGGCCCCCTTAACCCCCTCCAGACTTGCCAAATAAGGACAAAAAATCCTGCTAATCACAGGCCACTCTGGGAGGCTCCACCCCCCTCAGGGACACTATATAAAGAGCAGCCTTCTGGACTCTACTGATAGTAGTTGGGAGGAGGGCTCATCTTGGGCTGCTACCTTTCTCCCAAGTGGAGGCAGCCACCGAGAGAAGATGCATGAAGAACACCTCAGCTCAGTCAGAAGCAAGAAGAACACTTCAGCTCAGCTGGGGATATTTCCCTTCAGAACTGCAACACTGGGGACACTGTCCTCACCTCAGAGCTGTATGGTCTCTGGGCTCCCAACTGCCAGAGTACCTTCCTGTCAGAGCTGTGTGGTTCCTGGGTTCCCCAAATGCCAGGCTACTTTTCCATCTTTGAGCTGAATAAAAAACCCTAACAGTGGTCATAGTGTCTCTTCACAGCAACAGAACATTGACAAAGACAGAGCTGTTCTAGTTCCTTCTACTTCCAACCTTGAACCCACGAAGCCCTGAGGGAAATAGGGCCTAGAGGGGCAGAAAGAACTGAAGAAAAATTTCCCACCAAAAAGTGCTTGTCAACACTTGCTCCATGCCAGCATCCCAGTGCTGGGTGTGCTTGGCCTTTGACATCCTCCTGAAATTGTAGAGGATACAAGACAGGGGTTTACAAGCTCAGTGATGGGAGACTTTTAGGTTTTCAGACAGGGCAGAGATTGGAAGTTCTAGGAACCAGATTTGAAGTCCTTCCCATCAGCTATATGAGAAAGTCGAGCCCTCCCCACACACTGTCAGCCAGGTGGCCACTACCCGGGCTAAATGGCCTTCTCCACTTGCAGCAGGGACTTGGGGCTCCTCTAGCTCTTGGAGCCCCTGGCTTGTGGGACCCTGAGACACAGGGTCCTTTATTGACAAACCAACCAATGAACCACCAACCAACACCCACTCCAGCTCTCAGGTCTTCAAACCTTTTATACCTTAAGCAAAAGTTCTCATAAACTCATTTGGCATGCAATCCCAAGAACAAGCTACATGTGCCAAAACAACTTCACCTAACCAAATTATAACCACCAGCATCCAGCATTCCAAATCCAACTCGTAATCATCCACCAACCTGGGATGGGAACATGAACCTAGTCCAAACATGATTTTGCATTTTTAAAGAAACCAAAATAACAAAAACTTCTTCCAAGTGTCCTGCGACACCCCTGGGCCTGAGGGCTTCTAGGGCACAAGCTCCCAGGCCCTTTACCCAGGGAGGTTACCTTGCCCCCACCCTTCACAACCCCAAGTGCAAGGATGCGGTTGGGGTGACCAGAGTGGAAATTTGGGGAGAAACACTCATTTCTCCTCCACCTCATAATCTCTGGAAGAGTCAGGACTGCCCAGGAGCGAGGGTGCAGGTCCACTGAGGCAGGACAGACGGAGCAGGCTCCCAGACAGAACAGGGTCAAGAAACGATAGGGGAAACTCAGGTTTGCACTTGAGGATGACGCAGATGGCTGAGCTACTCCAGGACCCCCACCCCTGTGAGCACTTTAGACGGTTGGGAGTGTCTTGTCCTACCTCCAGCTGCCATGCTGCTCATCACTCACCCCTTGACCTCTAACACCTCACCCATGCTGGACTCTTCCTCGCTGCCTCCACTGTAGGGCTGCTCTCCCATTCAGAATGATGGAACCCTCCTGGGTCCTCAGGCCACAAGAAGCCCCTCTTTCTCCAGGCTCCCAGGCTACCTTTCACGTCTTGCAGAGTTTATTTTTAGTTATGTTTAAAATTGTTGTGTGCATTGTTGGGTGACAGGCTGCCTAGGTCTTGGTGTTTTGTGTTGTCTGCAGGTGTTGGATTTATGTGAAAGATATCTGATTGCTCATGATCTGCACGTGCTATCTACGGAACACCTGAGGAGCTTAGGTTATCAATAAAATCCCCTGAGATGAGACGCCCAGGGTTCCACTGACCAGTACGGCACTTGCCATGACAGTGGTTCCCTCTGCTGCGGTCTGGCTGGGTTTGCACCTGTGAAACATGCCTCCTTGTCTTTGGTGAGCTACATAGTAGCCATCTGCAACACTCACGTCCCCTGTGTTAGTACTCAGGAAGTAGACATCAGCCCTGCTTGCTGCTCGCGGGCACTCATTGGTTGTGTTCAGGTACATACGTTAGAACAGGGTCTGGGGCTTGGTGAATGGCAGGTACTCAGTGCAGAATGAGTAAATGAATGTATAAATGAATGAGGGATACTTCAGTGCCTGTGAGAGTGGGCACATGAGTCGAGTGTGCGTGATTGAATGAATGGAAGACTGAAGAGATAAGTAAGTCAGGGTCACAGGCACACATTGGAGGAAGGAGCATACACACATACACACACATACACACACACATACATACACACATACATACATGCATACATGCATACACACACACATACATACATGCACACATATATACACACATACATGCATGTACACACACACACACAGACATATACGCACACATACACATATACATACACACATGCACACATACATGCATACATACATGCACACATACACATATACATACACAGATGCACACATACATACATACATACATGCACACATACATGCATATACACATACATACACACATACATGCATACATACATACATGCATGCACACACACATACACACACACACATACACACATACACATACACACACACACACACGTAAGAAGCCCACCACCTCGCAGGGCAGGTCATGGCCCCATTCTCACAGTCTCCCGAGTAACTCAGAGCTTCCCAAAGCTTAGATCCGGTGTGACTCAGAATATACAAGCAAGCGTTGCTGTGAGCCAGGGACAGTCACTAGAAAACCATGGCAACCAAGCCCTTCTCTCCTGCGAAGGCCCCTCAAAGCAGGACGCACACCCCAAGGATCCAGAGAGAGAGTCTCCCAATCCACTCGGGTGGGAAAGTTGTGGTTTTCTTTCCAAAAGCTTGGGAACGGCTACGGCTACGGCTACGGCTCTGCCATCTTCCTTTCACCTTTTGCAATGAGTGTCTTTCTGGTGAGTCTCCTCCAAGGCTCCTGAGACTCTGATGGTGACATGCCAGGCTGTGTGACCTTGGAGGTCCCCGTATCCCCTCTCTGAGCCTGCTTCCGTGATGACAGGTGACCATCCCACAGCAGAAAGCACTTCCTCTGCCAAAATTTAGGTTGGTTTGGTTTCTGTACTGTGTGTGTGTGTCTGTCTGTCTGTCTGTCCGTCCGTCCGTCCTTCTACACCAGGGGAGAGCAATGTAGAATGCCTGACTTTGGAGCCCAGGCCAGACTTGGGTTTGACTCTGACTTTATCCGAACAGGTACTTGGTTTTCTGAGCCATCTCCTCCTCCTCTGTGAAACCTCACGTGGAGGTTGCAAGGAGCCCATGAAATGACACGCAATGACAGTGCTCAGCAGGTGCTCGGCGGGTGCTCAGCCGGAGGTCACTGTCACCTCTGGGAGCAAGGCCCATGGATGCACGGACTTCCCCAGCAGTGGCAAAGACGCTAGCAGCTGTGAGGTCCTTCCAAACCTGTTTCCTCAGCTGTTTCATCTACTTTCTCCATGTTCCTCCCGCTCACTCTGTCCTCCTCATTGTCCACAGACCGACTCCCGAGCCTCCTATCTGTGCTGGCCTTGCCTGGGCTCAACCTGCTTGACCGCTCGGGACTATCCTACCCACCAGGTGTAACTCACCTGTGGGTACCAGGGCTCAAAGCCACACCATCACAGCTAGGGTTCTTTGGGGTCCACATCACTTGTCCTGCCCACCACGCTCACCCCAGCAGTCTTAGGTCTTGTCCCTTTAAAAGTCCCCCAAACTCCACAGCATACAGCCAGACACCAATGTGTGAGAAACCATTTCAAAGGGAGGAAAGGAAAAGGGAAGATGGAGAAGAGGCTCTCACTGGGCACGGTGGTGTATGCCTCAACTCTCAGCACACGGGAGGCCAAAGCAGGAGATCACTTCGAATCCAAGGCCAGCCTGTACTACATAGTGAGTCTGAAGCCAGACTGAGCTAGTTTGGAGACTGTCTCAAGACAATGCAGTGCAATGCAATATAAATACAACATTTCACTGATCCCCGGGGGCTGGGGCAAGCCAGGGACAGACACTGACAAATGTTCATGGTGTTGAAACCACACATTCCATTGGTCAGCTGGGTCAGGATGAAGACATGACCTGAGCAAAGAGTACTGAAATTCTAAGCATTACACAAAATAAAATCTATACTCTGGGCTGGCAGGATGGCTCCATGGATAGAGCCGATTGCCAGCAAGGCTGATGACCTGAGGTTAGAGGCTGGAACCCACGTGGTAAGAGAGAACTAATGCCCGAGTCCCGGTATCCACTCACACCTGCTGAGCCCCGAGTACCATGCAAGTCCTTTCCATCGCTCTTTACAACCTCCGTGTGAGATCAGTGGCTTATTTCAGAGGAGAGATGGCTCATAAAATTAGTAACTTGTCAAGAATGCAAACTTAAGTCTGGCTAGCTTCAAAGCTGGGCTTTTCAGGGCGCTCTAGTCTGGTGGGGGAGAAGAGTCAGTCCACTGACATCATGAGGTGCGAGGACAGGCTGCAAAGGACCAAGGCAGAAAGGGCTTCATTTGTTTGTACCATATCCTTCAGCTTCCTCCACCGATGAACCTATGACCAGCTTGCTCCTAGCTGCTCGCATATACACCTGTTGTTCTGGCAGAACTGCTAGTACCACCAGGCTTTGGCAAGACATCACACAGACATCACACTAATCACTCTGCCTCTAGCTCAGAGTCCAGGCCATGTGTTTATCTGGGCATCTCAGCCAAGACCATCAGCCTCCATTGTCCCTGGGACCATCGGTAAGGCTGACCAGGGGGCAGGCAGATGGATAGGCTTTCTGTCCCCCGTCCCTGAAAACGCTGAGAGGAAGCATCTTCTGAGTCACATCGAATCGTGATGTCTTTAAGCCTCAGCCATTTGAGCCACTGGATTTCCTGCCCCCAGAGGATAGCCACTGACTGTCAACTGCCATTCATCTTGTCTTAGCTCTCAGAGTAAGGCAGGAGAACATGGAGGTTTCTATGTGCTAACAATCTCCTCTGTGTAGAGAAATGGGGCGGGTGGACTTGAATCCCAGAGACATGAAACCCAAGACAGAATTTCAGAATGGGCTCAGGGAGCAGGAAGTGGAAGGGAGCCTTCACAGGCCACCAGAAAGCGTGGTCTCTCCGCAGTGCAGGGAAGAGCCACAGACCCAAGTCCCGGGGAGCACCACCCGCCCTTTGTACTTGTCCGAGGTACGACTGGATCTAAGCAGGCATGTTCACCTTGTGGCCTGAGAGCCTCATGTAGCTGCATTA
This sequence comes from Cricetomys ansorgei, assembly GCA_026225945.1. Classification (NCBI taxonomy): domain Eukaryota; kingdom Metazoa; phylum Chordata; class Mammalia; order Rodentia; family Nesomyidae; genus Cricetomys; species Cricetomys ansorgei. The sequence goes on along the minus strand of JAMJFZ010003232.1, from coordinate 2,917,906 downwards.
AGCCAAGGATCGCTATGATGATATGCAGCCCAACGCAAAGCTGTAAGCTTCCTAAAATGTGAAAAGAATTTCCTGTAACTTTGTTTTGCTAACATGACTGTGTGGTTCTTGACCATGAGCTTTGGAGATGACAGCGTTTACTGGTGTCAAAGGCTGGCACACCTGGTGGTTTCTCCCCTGTGTGTCAGGGTGTTGTGAGACCAGGTAGAGGACCTGATTACTTTAGCTGTGTGTAGAGCAAGACATGAGCAGGAGTTACTGTGCGCTGCCTCTCTGAGTCCAGATGCTACCTAGGGAAGGGGCAAGGGTCTGGAGGTGACCTGAGCCAGACCATCTACCTCCAAATGACCTCGATGCCTGCAAAGGGCTAAATGCCTGCAAAGGGTGAAATGAAAGGGGATTCACATTCTCAACACTTTGAATGTCTTCCGTCACACGCTGGCTTGAGGGCCTTTCCATGGAAGATGGCGGCCGTTACAGGAAATTAAGTGTTCATGTCCCCAGGTCCCAGTTGTTCTGGCGTAGTTTTTGGAACTACTCTAAGATCTGTGCTAAAATCCTAATCCTCCCAGTCCAAGATGTGTGTGCTCTGGGCTCCCCTCGAGTCTCTGTGTCCACATCTCAGCTCTTATCGCCCCTGCAGGATTCGTGGGACACCTGCCTAGGTCTGGCATGCCTCTCTCCCACAGCCACCTCCTTGCTAGTCTCCCTCAACAAGGAAAGGATCCTATCCACATCTGTCCCTCACCTGGGGTCCTAAGTGTTTTCAGGGAGAAGAATCATGACCCAGTGAGCCAGCCTGGGTGGCCATCACAGTGACAGGCACAGTGACTGACAGCTGTGTGGGCGGGACCTTCCCACCACAATCCTCTCACCCCAGAGCCTGGATTTCTACAGCAAGCAGGACACTGATGCATCTCTCTGCCTTGATCCATCCCAGCCTCTGACCAGTTCAAAGCGTGACAGAGACTTTTCCGAGCAACCTCTTCGCGGGTTGAGGATAACCGTGGAGGTGACGCTGGGCGCTGGCGTGGGGCAGCTGCCGAGGCAGTGGCTCCAAGATGACCTTGACTAAACCCGTCTGCTGCCCACTTTCACCCCACGCACAACTTGCTCCAGTCCTGGAGGGGACATAAAAATATTTCATGCTGGAACCGTGTCCCTCGCCCCCTCCAGCACATACACGCAGGTGTGTGCACGTGGGCACAGGCGTGCACACGGGGGCCCAGAGGACAGAGACAGAATAGACTCTCTTAGTCATTAAGCTCTGAGTAAATGTTTACACTGTGGCTGACCCATTACAAGGTGAAGGTGACAGAAGAGCAGACACCATCCCTCTCTGATAGAGCTCCAAATACAGAAGAAAAAGCGGCCCACCCATGGGAGGAAGCAGGGCCCCAAAGAGGGGCCAGGTGGAGGCTGAGGGAGGTTCAAGAGGATCACTGCTGGGTGTGCTAAGGGGCCTAGGAAGTGAGGTTATGCCATCCCTCATAGCGGTGGGGCTCCGCCCTTTGAAAACAGCTTCCAAAAAAACGCCACCCTCACCAGCTCTGGGAAGCGCTTTGAGGCTATGCTACAGGGTGTTAGAGAAAATGATGGGACAGGAAGCAGGGCATCAAGATGCACAGAGGAGACCACGGACCCCGCGGGCGGCCTTGCAGCCTGTGTGCTGTGCCTCTGGCTGCCATCCCTGATACTGAAGCTGATTCTAAAGGCCCAGACACCACTGTGTGTGGGAGGCTGTGGCCTGCAGGCCTAACTAGAGCTCTGTGAGATGGTACCGTTTTCATCGCGCATCTTGCCGACGAGGGGGCTGAGCCTGGGCTGGGTGACAATGTGAGTCTTACGCTGACAACCTGAGTTTGCTCCGAGATGCGGAGTTCACAGAGGGAAAAGAACCTGATGTTTGAGGGGGGAAAGCGGCAGACTGGCATCTGGCGCTGCATGGGCTGCCACTTAGGTTCCCTAGGGAGGAGTTTGTGGCAGGGACCGGCTTTGTAGGTCCCAAGAGTCTTAACAGGCCTTGGGTGTCCTGCAGCGTTCCCCCCATGTCACAGAATAGAGCCTCCCACAGCTGCAGCCATGACACCGAACCTCTGATTGGGAAGAACAAATCCCTAAAGATCATTTTCTCTGGTGCATACCCTGGCTGTTGAGCAAACATTATTAGTAATTAGTTTGCTAAAGATAGCAGCCTTCAGAGAGCAGAGGCAATGGCAGTCACTGTGACCAGCCTTCTAGCTATTTCTGCACATGTAAACACCCACAACCGGGAGTCTTGGCAGCATTTTAAATCCTGGAGCCTGAAGCCCAGGGCTCCGCTCCCCCACTCTCAGTGTGACCCAGCTGTTACCCTGTTGGAGACTCATTTCCCTCCTCCAGTAGATAGTCACAGCATGTCACCTGTGTGGTTACACATCACAGCGGCTGTACAGCCTTGAGATAAGCCACCCCCTAGGCTGGCTGGGCACACAGAGAGCTTTGATGTCAGGGAACTGGGGGTGAACCACAGGGGCCAGTCAATCATGGGAGCAAGGAGGCATGTCTAAAGAGAGAATCTCACCAAGGGGACACACCATGAGGGTCTGGGGGATTGTGCCAGGGTGTGAGCTTAGTTTGGAAGTCACTGGGAACTGCTGAGTTGTCACATAGAGATGCTTAAAAAAACTCTGAAGACATGGTGACCACCAGGCTGGGTTGGGATGTGGAAGAGAGCAAAAGCAGGTGACGCAGGGCCAGCTAGGTAGACCAGAAGCACTTTGAGGGACAACGTGGAAGATTTTTGTCAAGGGCACAAGGAAGTGCGGACCTCATGATGACTTTGAGGAGCTGAGACGCTGCTGTGTGCTTGGTTGGGCGGGGGCTAGGCTGTGGTTGGAGACCACAGGCAAGAGGGGAAGGTGACGAGATCAGGCTGCGTTCAGGAAGATCTTCAGGCCACTGGCTATGTGAGCCCCTTGAGTTTGACTTTAGGGGATGCTAGCGGGCCTTCTCCATGTATCCCATACAGGGCCCGGCTTGATGGCACGCCCTGTCCTGACTCCACGTTTTGCTTCTGATTTCTATACTAATGTTCTCTTTAGCTCCCTGCTTCCAGATTTTCCTCTTGGGAAAGCTTGACTAAGTCTTAGGACCTCAGTTACCCAGCTGGTAACTCCTCTCTGAGTAGAATTGAGGGGATTACTGGGTCCTTAAAATAGCAGGAGGGATGTGACCAAGTGCAAAGTCTCAGTATTAACTAAAGGACTCAATGTCAGGATATTTCTGTAGTCACTGGAGTCCAGATGATTCTGAGAAGGTTCTGGAAGCTGGGACCCAGGGCGTCGTCAAGTGCAGGAAGGCTGGATAAAACTGTACAGTCTGTCGCCCTGCCTCTCCATTACCCTATGCCAACCAGGCTCCCTGGCTGCCAAGTTCACCAGTTCTTGGTATCTAGCCCCAGGGAGTGTCACGTAGGTGTTGTCTCTCAGTCTTTAGAGCAGAGATGGTATAGTCTTCTTTCTCTTCTGCCATCTGTCATTTCTCGACAGTTCCCATTAGTGATACATCCTTCCTCCCACGAAAGGGACACATTGAGCTCCCGGCTCCAGCGGCAGAGTGGCCTGTCCCTTCCATCTGTCCCTCTGCCGACTGTTTCCAATAGGGACCCAGTTCTGTCCACACTCTCCCTGCGCACCCCTACTTCCAGCTACTCTGGGAAAACCGACTCGGGCACCCTTCATTCTCTCCAGCTTAGTACCCCCTGCCTGCCCACCCACCCGGCTGTTGCTCATAAGCATGTTACTCCCTGGGCCTCAGTTTCCTCAGATCTAGTCCCTCCCCATCTTCTCTGCTGTATAGTCATTGCTGGTAGGATGACGAGCGGGCTCCTGGGGACACTGTCATCCTGCCCAGGCCAGGCCTGTAGCGCATGACCCTTCCTCCTAAGCTACCCTTGCAGTGTGCCACTGCTTGGATCGTCTTTCCCTCCTCTTCCCGGCAGGGATGCTTTCATTCCCGCAGCACCAGGGCTGGGTGCCATTCATGCAGTCAGCTCATGGCAGATGACCATGTTTTATACATTCCTTCCAGCAGCTCCTGTCTGTTTGCACCTGCCTTCTCACGTGGCCTGGAAACTTCCTGAGGATCCAAAGTGTGTCTGTTATGACTCTAGGAGAGCTGCCTGGGAGGGATCAACCCTCATACATACCTCCAAATATATGTACATGTATATGTATGCTGTGTGTGTTTATATGTGTGTGTGTGTGTGTGTGTGTGTGTGTGCCATTCCTAAATGTATGCCAAAAGAGCAGTAAAGGCCTTCTGGACACCCTTGTATGCACCAAGCACTGGGAGCCAGGGCAAGGGGCACTGTCTCCACATGGGGGTCTTGGGGCAGACAAGAGTTTCAGAAGGACTAATGGCAGGGCAGCTAGAAACCAAGTTAATGGGTGATCATGAAGCCGTTCATCCAGACACTTCCTCTCCTGCATGGGAGATGGAGCCTCTCTGGTGCAGTACTTAGGAAAGGCATAAGGAGCTAGGACAGCCAGACTGAGGTCACTGGGGCTGCAGGCCTGGTTCCTCGATGTTCCCGTCACCTGGCTTTTGCTCATCCTGGGGTTTTCTGCCTGCCACGTCTGCCTTTCTTGCTCAGCAGGCGCAATGCATTCTCAGGTGGCTCCCACAGCTGCCTCTCGAGTATAGTTCCTGACTGTGGACATTGTCCTAAGCTAGAACAGATGTTTGGGGTTCTCCTTCCCCACTGAACACCGCTGCTTATCCATACAATTATCTTTAACATGATATCTGTGCTCATTACTGACAGGTCTGGGATTTCTTGGGTGGTCAAGAGCTGTGTAGGTATTGTCTCTGGTCATGTCTTCACATACAGAGATCGTTTGTTGATTGAATGACTGAAAGAAAATGCATTGATTTCTACCAAGATGAACTGCACGAGGCCTCTTTTGAAGAGACGGTTTCTTTAAAATATTCTTTTCCATTGTCATCATGGTGGGTTGAAGAATGTGGGACCGTGAGTGGGTCTTATGGGGTCTTCAAGAAATCTTTGGGACCCTGAGTGCATCTCACCTGTTGAGAGCCCCTGTGCCGCTCACCCCTTGGTCTCTCTCCACTTCAGCACTGTGCAGAGACCTCACTGGCTCCTCATCACGGCAAAGCCGCCACAGGTTATGAAGACAGCCAATGACCAAGCCCTCGGGAAGCTGCAGACACTCCGCTTTAGGAAAGTGTCCTTGGCTTAAAGTGCCATTGTCTCAGAGTAGACGCAGGAATGTCCCGGCTCTAGGGAAACAAGTAGATGAGAAACTGCAAGTAGATGGGCCTCTCTGCTGCCATCCCACTTGTCGCTGCCACGGGCAACCGCAGAATCTGTAGCCGGCTGCCTCTCCTGTCTGGGAAAGTCCGGTCTGAGAGTCAGCATGTCCTCAACATTTCCATCTCCAGAGGGTCCTGTCTCTGTGTTATGGAGCCCTTTGCCTGCTTTTGCTTATGGAGCCAGAGGACTCTTGACATGGTCTGAATGTTTGCAGTTCCCAGTTTACACTCCATGGGAAGGTATCTGGGGAAAGGACCTTTAGCAGGTGGCTAGTGTTAGATGAGTTCGTGAGGGTGGCGGTCTCACGATGAGATGGTCGCCTTAGAAAGACAGGGAGAGACCAGAGCGCCAACTGTCCACCACGCAAAGAGGCCAGAAGATGCTAGCTAAAGCCAGAAAGCAGCTACAAGGGCAGCCTGGGAACAGAGTGAGTCTGTTCAACAGAATGAATGAACAGGAGACCAGCCTTGGCAGCAGAATGAATCCAAGATCCACCTGAGCAACTAAATGAGACCCTATTTCAAAACAAAATACAATGGCCAGGGATCTAGCTAAGAGGTAGGGTCTTACCGTGTGTGAGGCTCAATCCTCAGCACCAAAGACAAAGGTAATTGAGAACCTTGGGAAACATGTCTCCCACATGTGCAGCTATGCAACTACTGTGAAACAGAGAGGAGGAGGGAGGGAGGGAGGGAGAGAGGGAGAGAGAGCTCTCTCTTAAAACAAGCAGGCATGAGCCAAGCACTATCACATGCCTCTCACTCAGCGCTCAGTCAAGGAAAGAGGAATGCAAGTTCTGTGCCATTCTGGGCTCCATTCTGAGACCCATTCTCCAAGAAAATAGAAAAAGAAGCCGGGCGGTGATGCCACACCCTTTAATCCCAGCACTTGGGAGGCAGAGGCAGAGGCAGAGGCAGGCAGATTACTGTGAGTTCAAGGCCAGCGTCTACAGAGTGAGTTCCAGGACAGCCAGAGTTATAACAGAGAAACCCTGTCTCAAAAAACAAAAAAAAGAAAGAAAGAAAAAGGAAGGAAAAAGCAAATGGAGGAGGAAGGAAGGAAGGAGACGAATACTCCATGGGGAGGAATATTTCTTAAGAAGGAACTGTAGCTTATCAACACACAAATAAATGTCTGACTGCAAACCTGATAAACGATCACTGAAATATCATTTTGCCTTATTCTCCCATTGGCAGTGATCAGGAAGAACAGTATTCGGCTGGCAAGGATATAAATAAGGTGGCATTCTCACAGAATCCTTGGGTACAAAATGGATATAAGTTTTCAGGAAGTGTTTTGGTAATGCATTCGAAAGCCTTCAGCAGAGTCCAGCCTGGTGGAGCTCGTCTGTCCTTCCAATCCTTGGGAGACTGAAATGGGGGATCCCTTGAGCTTGGGCAACATAGTGAGGACTTCAATTTAAAAAAAATAAAAGAGAGGTGGGGGCAGAGGGGACGAGGAGGGAGGAGGAAGGAGAGAAGGTGGGTAAGCAATCTTGCCTTAATTTTCAGAAATTTCCTCTAAGGAATCAATCATTCATGCATTCAGACTTAGCTACGAGGCCATACCCAACAGTATTGTGCACAAAATGAAAAAGAAGATGCAGAAGCAGACTCAGGACCGACCTGACATGAGTTTGAGTATGATGCAGGCATTAGTACACAGTATGAGGTCCTCAGCGATGTACGAAGACGCCTACTATGTTTTGATAGTTGGAAAGTGTAGGTTTTAAATTAGTAACATGATCATCGTTTGGCTTGGCTTACTTTTTTTTTTTAAATAAACAGAAATAAATTCAGTATACACAGTGACCACAGTAATTTCAAAGAAATGTTCCTTTCTACTTTACGGCTTTCAGTAGTTTCTGTTCCTCTCTAAAATGCATATGCATTGCTTTGCAATAAGACAACTTTCTTGTTTTAAGAAAATTGTATGTAAAGAAGAGCTTGCTCTACTTCAGCGTCTGCTCCCTGTGGCCTGAGGCGGCCTCTCCAGTGTGGATCGGTGGCAGGGACATCTATGAAGAGAGAGTGTTTGTGGTAGGAAACGAACCTTCTGAAGGACAGAGTCTACGCTTAGGAAGCAGGTCTCCACACACAGGAAGCTGAGGTAAACAGAGACGCGCTTCATGGACAAGGTCCTTGAGGCCTCATTGGACGGAAGACCTTCATGTCCGCACTCTCTCGCCAGCGTGGCTCTGGTGGCTGTGGACAGTTCCAGGTGGACAGTCACCGAGTAAGATGTCTGGTGGCCACAAGGACTGTATGCCCAGTCACGTGGGAGCTTGGGAGGCTCCAACTGGTGAGGAGAGAGAGAAGTGTCTGGGCCAGGAAGGTGAGCATGGTCCTGTGAGGGAAATGAAGGGGATAACTCGGGCTGTTGCTGCCCCCCCAACTACCCCCCCACGGCCACCCTAGGGAGGGCGTGGCTTAGCTTCCTTCTCACTGAGCACCACACTTCCATCATAAGACAGTAGAGTCCAGGTCCCTGCAGCCACATTGAAATGCTGGATATGGATCTGGAGTGGGAAGATGAGGGAGGATCTGGGCATGGATCCCCAGGCTCAGGGAGGTGTCCCCGAAGGAAACCTTCCTGTGTTGCATCAAGGACCTCTGGGGTTTCAGACTCAGAGCTCTGCGCAGTGTGGCTGGAATCCGGGAGAGAGAACTTTGCTCTGCAGGGGGAGTAAAACTCAACATGAGTGTGACGTCTGATCTGTGGGCCCCGCCTCACTATGCCAGGTGTCTAGATGGAATCAGCGCCATAGCCCAGGGCAATCCAGGGGCCACGATGGCCACATATGTGAGGAGGAAGGCTGGAGGAACGCCAGATGCTACCCCAGGCAGCACCTTTCTGGGCTTCTGACTTTGAGTCTCTCCTGTGTCTGGTTGACTAGGGTCTGGCTGGCCCAGACTGCTAGCTGTACCCTGAGGAAGCTTCAACTTTATACTCTGGTCACCCCTTCCCTCTGCTGGGTATGCCTTTCACCAACAGCGGAAATGCCATCTTGTTCAAAATCCAAACTGCATGTCCTGGTTCGAGAGACAGATTAATGTTTTTTTTTTTTTTTTTTTTTTTTAAGACAGGATTTCTCTGTTGTAGCCCTGGCTGTCCTGGAACTCACTCTGTAGACCAGGCTGGCCTCTAACTAACTCAGATCAGATCTGCCTGCCTCTGCCTCTAGAGTGTTGGCCAGTGCTGGGATTAAAAGTGGCACCATCACCACCGGGCTGAGAGACAGATTCTTAATAAGAGCACTGGGGACTTGGTAGAAGAAGGAGGCAGATTGTTTCATGACCCCGCAAAGCTGTGCGTCAGCCTAGAATGGCTTTTAAAACCCTAACAGCCCCTTCCCCTCTCTCGTCACCTGTTGAGTAATTAAGAAGGTACTAGATTGCATGCCATCTTGATCGGATTGCCCCTTTGCCACGGATGAGTACCACGCTTCTGCCCTTTCACATGCGGTTTATTTTAAGGCTTATCAGACACACGGACTTTGCCACATCTGCAGGCCTTGCTTGGCAAGTAATTTTCTACTCTAAACTTTTCAGCAGGGGTGGGGGTACTGCGGCTCAACTAGCAGGCAGTTGGTTGGGGTTGCCAACTTCACAGGCTACCGTCCCTGGGGACCCACTGTTTCTTGTTGCATCTGTTGTCAAACCCAAACAGGTATTGCATCCCACAGGACAGGCTTACTTTCCTCTCTCAGGTTTCCAGGTTAGCACGCTTATCACACACTTAGCAGGACAATCATCCATATCTCTGCCCCATCCCCACCCCTCCCCAGCACCCAACACCCGATGCCCAGTGCTAGTGCCCCTTGGGCACTCCTCAGGAGTCTGCCCCAGGCCTACTTGGTCAGTGGGCTCAGCCCTCATCATGTGAGCCAGGAAGAGTTCATTTCCTGTTTCCCTGGGTCATGGGGGTCAGGAAACTTGAATAACAACCCGTTTTCAAAGACCATCCCTTGCATGGAGGCTCTGTGGCCATCATCCTGAAATTCATGAGAATTTCTGATCCAGGTTTTCGACAGGGAGCCCCGCAAGTTATAGCCGACCATAACTCCTGTTTAAACATTTTTATGGCAAAATTCACCACTTTGAAATTTATAACACGATGGTTTTGGGTACCAGCGTAATGTGAGGTCCTACTCACTATCTGATCCCAGAGTGTCTTTATCACCCTCAAAGACCCTCCATCATCACGTCACTCCCCTCTTCCTCTCCCTGATCTGTTCACCGCCTCCGCCTCGTCTAGACATTTCATACAAATAGGAACAGGCAATATGGGACCTTTAGTGCTTGGTTTATTTTTAGCATAATGCTTTAAGGTTCATCCAAGTGGTGACGTGTTAATATTCACTAATACCTGTTTCAGTGACTGACCAACACACATCCCATCAGTGGATGAGCCTTATTTTGCGTATCTCTGCATTAGTGTACAGGCATACGTGTTGTTGCTTTTCCTTTTTCTGTTATGAGTAGGACCACTGTGAACAGACATATGTATGTGGGGCTGCTTCTCTCTCTCCGCAATTACACCTAAGACCGAATTGCTGGGTCAGCTAGTGAGTCTGCGTTTATATCTTGGAGGGACTTCCCAAACTGTTTCTCCATAATGACTGAATCACGGTACGTGCCCACCGGCAATTAGCAAGGCTTGTGTTCCCTTGTTTTGACTGGAGCCTTCCTCAAACCTCATGGGTCGGAAGTGGTGGCTCACTGTGGTGTGGGCTTACGTTTCTATAATGACTCTGATATTGTTGAGTTATCTTTTCTTGAGCTAGTTGGACATTTTCATATCCTCTTTGGAATATTGTCTATTTAGGTCTTTTGCTCATTTTAAAATATTTTCTTAATTGTGTGTCTGTGTGTGTGTGTGTATGTGTGCGCGCGCACATGCATGCTTGCGTGAGAGTGTAGGTACCCTCAGAGTCTAGAAGAGAGTGTTGGATCCCTTGGAGCTAGAGGTATGGGTGGTTGTAAGCTGTATGGCATGTGTGCTGGGATTTGAACTTGGATCCTCTACAACAACAGTATGCATCCTTAACTGCAAAGCCATGGCTCCAGCCCTTTTGCCCATTTTTTGAAAACTGGGTTGTCTCTCCTGATTTCAGATTCCCACAGGGTCCCGACTCCTCTATTTCATCACCCAGAGCTCTGGCCAGCACGAACAAGACTTACGTTGTGCATTAAGAAAAATGTAGACATTAAACCTTTCACCGATGTCACGTCCTTCTAGCCTCCTCCAAAGGAGCCTGCTTGTCCCTTTAGATGCCTGGCTTAGGCAAATGCATTAGTGGCATTTCTTTCGGCTCTGACCAAATGCTTGACACAAAGCAACGTGAGGGAAGAAGGGCTGTTTTGAACTCAGGGTTCCGTGGTCACGGTGGGGAAGGTGTAGCAGCCGGAGTGGCTTGGTTCACAGCACAGACCTGGAAGCTGAGAAAGGGGAGGGAGGGCTGGTTATCAACTGCTTTTTCTCCTTTTTTCCTATTTTACTCAGCCTGGGATGTCAGCCTGTGGGATGGCGCTGCCCACACCCAGGGTCGGTCTTCTCAGTTAAGCGTCTCTGGAAACACTCTCACGATAACTCTATAAAGTGTGCTCTGTGAACGAACAGCCTGCGTGCTTATTAATCCAATCAACTCTACGGTTCAATTAACCATCACTGTAACTGCCCCCCCCCCATCCAGGCGCTTGTCTTTGGGAGAAGCTGCCAGGGTTCCCTGACTATCTGGGACTATTCTTTCTTCATGCATCCATTAAGCCTTAAACAATTAGCATAACTCTGAGACATCGTCCCCATTTGGAAGGAAAGAGCCACTTGCCTCATTCAGCCGTTGGCTCATTAAAGACCTCATCATCAAGGGCCCTCGGCTGTCTCTTCCCTCGGGAGGCAGGGTTCTGGAAGTAAGCAGGACACGGATCACGGACATGCAAATGTCTTTCTCTTCCCAGTCTAACACAACACATTTTACACTTTGGAGAGTTCCAGCATTTTTTTTTTTTTTTAAAAAAGAGTAAATTTGTGGTCCAGCCCACATGATATTCTCGGCAAGCATAAGAACACATGGTTGACACTGGCAGAGCGTTGCAGGGAGGTCATCTGGACTCAGACCTTGAAGGTACGAGAGAAAGACCCCAGCCCGGTCCACTCCTTGCATTCACATGGAACCTGTGAGGTTGGAAGCATGCTCTGGCTTTTTGTTCTTGTTAAGTGGCCTCCAGCTATGCAGACACTGCGAAGTGAGATCAGGGAATCAAAGCATTCCAGCCAGGGTTAAACACCAAAGTCCCATGCAGAAATTGGTTTAGGACCAGGTCTCTCACTGCTGGGTGGGACAGCCTGTGTGTTCTAGGAGGCTCTCAGTGTCCACTCAAGGGATGCGTGTCAGCTGCTCACAGTTGTGACTTCTTTTTGTGGTGGTTGTTTTGTTTTTTGTTTTGTTTTGTTTCTCGAAACAGGTTTCTCTGTTGTAACTCTGGCTGTCCTGGAACTCACTCTGTAGACCAGGCTGGCCTCGAACTCACAAAGATCCACCTGCCTCTGCCTCCCGAGTGCTGGGATTAAAGGTGTGTGCCGCCACCACCACCCGGCTAAGTGTGACTTCTTTGAGGGCCCATAGTAGTGACTTTTGGTGGCATCCCAAGGGAGGGCTGTCTTCCCTTCTCCTCTTGCTTACCCGGAGACCTCCTTCCTAACAATTTATGTTATGTATTTAGACTGAACTCTGTGTCATGATTGGCCTCTGAGGGATCCCAAACTAAGAGCTGGAACCTGCGTCCTAGGACTTCCTCCTACTGGCCCGTCACCTCTGTGACACCTCTGGTCATGAGGTGAGGCTCCTATGATCCTGCTCAGACTCCCTGCAACCTGGGCTTCAGTGTGTCCTGTTCACTGCAACCCTCCAAATGAACCTTGTTCTCCTATAGAAGCCCAGCCCTGGGGAATCACACTTTTGTAGAATGTGGGCAGCCAGCCAGATGGTGCTCAGGGTGAACAGGGGCTCATCGGTCATGAGGTTCAGGGGAAAGAGAGGATCACTGGGGTTTCAGCTGGCCCCAGACAATCATCACAACCAACAGTTGTTTTCTCTCAGAGATTAGCACTCTTTAAATCAATCCATCCCCCACAGTCCTGTGACCTGAGTGCTAACACAAGCTATCATTTATCAGAGGAGAAGAGTCTAAGAGGTGTGACATTATTTAACCCAGGTCACATGGCTTAGATGTGGCGAAGCACTGTGTGAACTCTGGCAGCCTGAGTAAAGAACAGGACAAGATAGAGGGGTTCTGTGCACTGTGGGCACTGTGCAAACACTAGCTGTGGTTTGGGAATTGCTGGAATGTCCCCTAAAAGCTTCACATACTGTAGAGTACTAAATATGGGGTGGGGGAGGGGCGCTAATGTGACTGATGAGGGATTCGGGTTGGTTAAGGTCATTGGGGGGGACTTTCCATTGCTGAGTCTTGGTGGCTTTGTCAGGAGGGCTGGGGAGGTGGCTTAGTGAGTAGCTCTTGTGTAAGCATGGGGACTCGAGTCTGGATCCATGGCTTCTACGTTGAAAAGAAAGCTGGCTATGGTCATGCACAGTTGTAACTTAGGGCTGAGACAGGTGAACCCCTGGACCTTGATGGACAGCTAGCCTAGCCAAAGAACAACGAGCTTCAGGTTCAGTGAGAGACACTGCTCAAAGAGACAAGGTGAAAAGGGATAGAGGAAGATGCCCAAATCCTCCTCTGGCCTCCACATGGGTGTGCCCTACATACATACAAGTACACACATGTCAAAGAGAGAGATTAATTTTTAAGAAGGATACTGAACAGACTTGGGACACACATACACATCCCCATCTCTTACTGTGTGATGCTCTATGCTGCCTCAGGAGTGTCACCAAGATCATCACTGGATGCCAGCCGTGTAGCTTCCAGAACCATGAAGTAGCCACTCTCAATAATGAAAGCATTTCCTTATTGAAATGGAGAGCAACATGATGCAACCAGGAAAATTCAGAGTTATGCAGAGGAGACTGGGATACAAGGTATGGGGCCAGTGGAGCTACACACTGTGATTGAGTCAGAAACATGCAGAGAAGGTTTTAGGGTACGGAAATGAGGGGAGCAGGAGTCACCCGGGCAGGCCCCCAAGATGGCCAAGCAGCATCTCTAGTTATCATTACAAGGCGGAGAGAGTGGAGAGGTGAGTCGCATGAGCTGGGTCCCACAGTGGAGGACTCTGAGGAGTCTGATCTGAGTTGTCATGTGGCTAGACATGAGCATCCAAAGAGGATTAAAGCTTATGCAGAATCTCTCACAGCATCCTTTGGCAATTGGTCCTCGGTTCCTGTCGTGGCCTGGCTCATCACCACACAATCCTCGTTGCTCTGCTGCTGGGGGTAGCATCTGCCCCACTCTCCTCACGTGCCACCAGGGTACCACTCCTAAACTGATCTCTCTTGTGCCTCTTGCTCCAGGGCCATGCTGGTCTTCTGGGGCATTCAGGAGGAGTGTGTGACCACAGCAGGACAGTCACTCCCTACATGTCACTCCCTGCTCAGCCTAGAGGAGGCCTGAGCAACCCAGGATGGACCCTCAGCTGCTGGTGGCACTTGGGGGAGGGGCTGTATTTCATTTACACAGAAAGGGCAGAGAGAAAGGCGGCACAGTCCTTCCCTTCCTGGGACTTTTTCCAGGCTCACTCTGTACTCCATGGTCAACTCATCTCCAGGTCGGGGTGTAGAGGAAGCAGGTGTGCAGGCTTCCTTCTAGGACATCTACATCATCAAGGGAAGAGGAAGTTATGGCAGAGGTTCGACACCATTTTATACTGGTTGCTTGACTTGAACGTGGCAGAATGAGGTGTGCGGTCTGGCATTGTTTACCCCAATTTCTTCATCCTCCCATTGGCCCTGGGGTGGAGTGGGGACATGCTGACCCTCCTAGCAAGGACGCCTCTTTAGATGCCTTCTCGGGCCCTATGAGACCATGCACGTGTCTGACCTGGTCATCCTCAGTTTATCAGCTTCCAGAAGAGCTGGACTTGCCCACTGTCGTTGAGGCTACCCTCTCTGTAAGGCTTTTGGGGAAGAGGACAGGTGTGTGCCCTCTCACCACTGTCACCAGTGATGCTTCCAAGGGAGGGATCTTGCTAGTTCAGGGAAGAGACTCATGGGAGTCGGGAGAAGCCTCCCAGGCTTCTCTGGAAGTGGTGAGTCTGACATTCCTACCCTCTGCGTCCTAATGCTCATAGATAATAGCATCCACCCCGGGGCACAAGCAATTGTATAGACTCTCACAGACTCTTATTTAACTCTCACTAGAGCACCAGGCAGATGGCATGGAAGACTTACTTTAGGCCATCGCAGCTCATGGCCAAAGAGCAGGGTTTGACCCATGACGAGTGGGAAACTCAGGCCCCCTCCACTTGTGCACGAGCACGCAGGCGGCTTCCACATGTGACTATTTGGGATGGAAACTGGCTCCGTTTAGCTGTTCCATGTTTATCCACGACTGTCCGTTGCTTGGTAAAGAGGGAGGGACAAAGGGAAGGATGAGGGAGGGAGGGAGGGAGGGCAGGAAGAATAGAGAGCTACATTCATTGGTGTTTGTGCCTGGCCTTTGAATTGCCTTAGCTATAGAATCCCTTGGTTTGTGTGTGGTGGTGGTGGTGGTGGTGGTGGTGGTGGTGGTGGTGATGGTGGTGGTGATGGTGGTGGTGATGGTGGTGGTGGTAGTGTTCATGACTGGTTGAGAAAGGCTGGTAGGGCACTGTGGGTCTGTACAGGTCTCTAGTTCCTTACAGTACCCAAAGCTACTGTGCTCTACCATACTCCCAGTTGGGATGCAGGACAGTTCTCCTCACAGACAAATAGGAGAGCATCCCTGACAGTAATGGCCCCAGGATCCTGATGATGGCAGTATGTGGGCTATGTTTCAGGGACACCTCTTCCCAGACACCAGTGTATAAGGCTACAAATGGTGTTCCCTCAGTCATGAGAAGCCACTCTCTATGAACACAAACTATTTTCAAGTGGCGTGGTGGTTATCAGGTAGCGATGAGGTTCATTCCACAACTCCTTTTGATTATTTTCATCTTTTTCCAGTGTATACTTATGTATGTCGTTCTAGGTTTCACGGAGACTAGACTCACTGTTCAGCTATTCATGTCCACAGGCTTGTCTCCCACTGCCAGGCTCTGGACCAGTGAGCAGGAGAGAGCCTGTGAGCTAAGCAGCCTACCCGAGGGCCTCGATGCGGGGTGATAAACAGGGCACTGGAACTCCTGGGCAGCCAGCCATGGTGCTGAGGGCAGCCACAGAAGGGTCATTCTCATCAGAAGTCCAGTAGCCACATACCAGGTCCTGCTCCCTGTCATAGCATCGCCACCAGACCTCCCGTCCCTCAGAGAAACATACCTAACCAATGACAATAGAGGTGAGTAATTACGATTGGAAGGAACTTGGGCGTACAGTCTCTCTGCTCTTGAGGCCATCATGGCCTCCCTCTTGCACCACTTCTGGGCAGCGCTGGGGCACGATGAGCAGCGGCTGTGAGCTGAATGGATGCTACAGTGCTGGCTGTTGTAGCTTTGGGGTTACTGTCCCCACTGGGGCGCAGACAAGACCGATGCATGGCACATCTTAGAACGAGGGGTTGATACTCTAAAGGCGGAATTTCTGAAAGCAGGGTGTGGCGAGGAGGAAGGGCGAGCGAAACTCAGCAAAGACACCAGTCTCAGACTGTTTGTCAGCTGCGTGGGACCAGCCCTCTATATAGATTCCCAGCTGGCTTCATTCTCCAAGAAAGTCGATTTAAATCAAGTTAGAATATTGGAAAAGATAACAGCTTATGCCTTGCCTGCCTCCTTTTGGAAGGGAAAGTGAGCAGAGATTATTGAGGATGAACTGAACTGAGGGACCCGTTTCCTTGCAGGATCTCCCTTGTCACACGCACTGTGTGCGGTCCTCATCTTTGGGCGGTGTGTTTAGTCAGCCTTCCATTGCTATGACAAGTTACTTGAGGTAATCAGCTACGGAGAGGAAGGTTTCTTCTGACTCACGGTTCCCGTCACGGTAGTTGAGATCCATGGCTTTGGGTCTGTGGTGAGGCAGAGCATCAAGGCATGGGGTGGGTGGTGGAGGGAAGCTAATCCCCTAAGAGTGATTGGGAATCAAGAGGAGAGGAAGCAGCCTGTGTTTCGATATCCCCTTCAAGACCCAATCTCAGTGACACCTCCCTTCTACGAAGCCTCTATTCCTGGTTCTACTGCTTCACAACAGCACCCATGACCTAGAGACCAACCCTCTACCATGTGAGACTTTGGGTGACACTCCAGACTCAAGATAACAAGTGACACCCCATTTTTTCATTAAAGAAACCCAAGGGTCTCAACCGAGGTCACGTGACTAGCCTACAGAAGAACTAGGTTTCAGACCCACACTTCTACACTCAGGTCTGGTCTTTCCATGGGGCCAGGCTACAGGCAGCATTGGGTAGCATGTGTCCCAGCACAATGGCATCTGTTTCAAAGTAACCAGAGAATGCAGGGCGGTGGTGACACATGCCTTTCATCTCAGCACTCAGGAGGCAGGGACAGGTGGATCTCTGTGAGTGTGAGGCCAGCCTGGTCTACAGAGTGAGTTCCAGGACAGCCAGAGTTACAGCAGAGAAGCCCTGTCTTGAAAAAAACAAAACAAAACAAAAAAGGAATCAGGGAAAACCACTTCCTCATCCCACTAATCACTAGGTATTTTTTTAAAACAAGGAAATAATATGCACGCTCTCAAAGACTCACTGTGACTCTAAGAATAACCGGGCTGTCAACCACGGCCTGGCAATGTTCCTTTCCCATGGTAGCTTCTGTTCATCTTTCCTTTTAGACTTTTGGGTGCAAATGGTATGTTGTCATAGGCCCCCACGGGTGCTTTATCATGACCTATCACAAGTGAGGTTGGCGGCCCTACCACACAGCCAAAGGGAAATTTCATTTGTGGTAGCCTGTCACCAGGGGAAGATGCAGTCCTCTAAGGTGCCTGGCACTGCTGGAAAGTGGTCTTGCAGACACTTCCGCTCTGGGGACACTAAGAGTTCTCCTCTAAGGATGCTAGTGATTAGCTCACTGTTGGCTCTGAGCTTCTTTCTCAGACCTGGCTGTCATCTTGCTATGAATCCCTTAGGCTCAGTAATGTTCACCTTGCTGTGCTACAGGGCATCTCCTCCCCTGCTTCCTCCTCCCATTGGCTGCGTATTGCTAACTTCTGTGCCTGCTGCCACCCAAAACACATGTCTAGTTTCCAGACACTCCCCCTACTTCTAAGTCCCTTCTTTCTAAGGACTCTGGAAGTCCCGGGCAAACCCGAGCACCAGTGAAAGGTGATTTTACTGTGATCCTCAGGCAGCACAATAGGTTCCTGCCCATTCCTGTAACAAAAAATTAGACAAGGTCATCTATAAGCAGTAGACACTCACACGTAGACTTGTCACGATCTGGGGAATTCAAGATCAATAGCCCAGCAGTCAGCGTCCGGGAGTTTTCTCTGCTTCTAATGAAAGTCTGAGTTACTGCATCCTCTACATGGAGGAAAGGTGGATGGCAGAGAGGGTTGGGGCACCTCTTCTGCTGCTTCGTGAGAACATGAAGCCCATTGGCGGAGACAGTGCTTGTGACTTAGTCATTCCCCAATGGCCTTATCTCATAATACTGTCACACTGGTGATTGTTCTGATACATGAAAATCAGAGGACACATTCAGACCTCAGCAACCTCAGATTGATTCATGTTCAATCTCTCTCTCTCTCTCTTTCTCCCTCTCCCTCCCGTCTCTCTCTCTCTCTCTCTCACACACACACACACACACACACCCCAGAAATGTCAGCTTCATTTTCTCCCAACTATGGACTGCTGACTTCTGCTCACAGACAAACAACCAATACCCCATGTTCTTTCATTTGGTTCTGGTGGAGCCCATTAAAATATCATTTTTTATTTTTGTTGCTGTTTGGTCAGGTTTTTTTTTTTATTTGTATAATCTTGAATTGGCTAGGAATATACAATGGACACAAGTTAAAGATTTTATCTGACTCTTTCACTAAACAGTTAGAGAACCAGGAAGAAGGAAAAGTCAGTTCAAAGAAGAGCTCAGACATCAGACATAGTATGCAATCAGGAAGCTGAAATGAATCTGATCATATATGCAAAACTGACTTCTTCCCATGGAGTAGAATCACTTGTAATTTGACTGGGCACTTTTTAAAAATTTCTGTGAAAAAAAGCAATGTTCATCATCATCATGCCTCCGGGGATAACTTTAATCTATAAAAAGCAGAATAATCATCAAAGATAATGCAAGAGAGACATCTGTATAATCAGATAACCCTAGGGAATCTGAGCAATCGAAAGCTAACGGTCTACTTTGAATATGTGTATACATGCATATATGTTGTGCGTGCATGTATGGCATCTTTCCATATGTAATACATGTGCATATGTTAACACAGATGGTTACATATATAGTACATATGCATGTGCATTATTAACACACATAACACATGCATAACCATTTCGACGTCTGACATTTTTCTAGACATGTCTCATGCTCTGTGACCAATCAATTAACTATGGCCAGAGGCTCATTGTATTGTTGGTGGCCCAACTTGGGAAGATGTCCGCCTTCACTCTGGCCAGAAGGCAGAGGCATACATCTCTATAACTACATCATAGTTAGAAGATGGGGCCTTTCCTAGAGGAGGAATGGCTGTCACTGGGATGCACTACATTCTTTCTTCCTGGTGCCCACTAGACAGCTTGCACTGCTGGTTGTATCCAAGTGTATTCTTTGAATTTTCTGTTCCCTGCACTTTGTGCTTTGAAAGTTCCTGAGTTTCTGCTGTTTTCTTCTGGATCGCTTTTCTGTTTCTCCAGCAGTTTCTAACATCCCCCTGCCCAGTGGTAATATATCATCCACTGGCCTAACAAAGGTCACAACACGGGCATTGTTAATGTTTGAAACAGCAGCAGGCAACAAGAGTGTGAATGTGGTTGTCTCCAGTAGCGATGAGTTTTAGGTTCAGAAGCAGTGAGTTTTAGGTTAATAGCAGTGACGTACTATACCAAAGGTGATGGGTGTGGTGTAGCAGGTCTGGTGAGCTCCCGAAACAAGAGGAGTCGTCCCGCAGAAGCCAGGGTCCAGGCACTCCAGTGGAGGGTCAAGCGTGTATCAGGCAGAGGTGAGAGTGAGTTTAACAAACATGACCATCCCATCAACCACCGCACACACAGAGAACTAAATTCTGACACCTCTTGTGTTTTATTCAATTTCAAATATGTAAACTGGTGTTACCAGTAATTTTTATCATCTTGTAGTTACAAAGCATGCTGGCTAGTTTTTATCTAGTTAGTCTGTGGACATGTTACGGGATTGGCTTGGTTGTTAATTGATGTAGGGAGACACAGCCCACTGTGGGCAGCATCATTCCCTGAGCAGGGGTTTCTGAACTACATAGGAACTATCTAGATGGAAGCAGGCAACACGGGTGCATTCCTCTGCTTTTCACTGTGGATGGGATGTGAGTAGCTACTTAACCTCCCAGGACTGAACTGTAACTTGAAATTGTGAGCTAAGCTAAACTAAATCCCCACTAAGAGGGTTTTGATCAGGATATTTTATCACAACAACAGAAATGGAGTAAGATATAAAGGCTGTGGCTGAAGACAGTGGAATGGGACTTTGGCATGTTGGCTTGGTGTGTAGCATCTCAGTAAAAGATTCAGGGACTGCAGGCCTCCCTGTGTGCTAACCCTAATTGGGCCCAAACCCTGGAGTATACCATGTAGGACCCCAGGAATGACTACCCAGTTCCTCTATGACCCTTGATGTTGTATGAAATGCAGAGGCGTAGTAAAGAATCTCACCCACGCATGAGTTCCCAGTTGAGACTCCCCTGCCTAGCGGAGCAGCCATAGCCACCGCCCGAGGCTGGCCATCCCCAGGTGGGAAGCTGTGTGGGAACTGGTGGATGGTACGGTCCTTACTGCATTTCCGTCTTGCTTTTGGTCAGAACTCCTTGAGTCAGTGAGTACAGGAACTCAGGAGAAAGGCCGTCCGAGGGGCGATCTCTCTTTAATGCAGGGATTAGGGTACATTTTATAGGGTGCAGACAGGGGGTGAGTCCTTGATCTCAAGAATGGGACCCATTGGTTAAGACAAGGACATTGGTGTAGCCTCATCTACACGTAGGGACTCTATGCTTGCAGCTACAGCATAGATAAGCATCGATCAAGCCACATTCCTTCGTTTCTGTGAAGCAGGCGTATAGCTGCGTACTGGCCGGGACTAACGTGGGGAATAGCCAGACTCCTGCGGATCTCAGGATGAGATCTGGGGTTCCAGGTCAGCTTCAACTCATTCTTAGCTCTAGGACAGTGCCACACGGAGGGTGACATTCAAGCGGTCCTATATGTCACTTCCCAACGCCAACAGCCATCAGGCTGGCCAGAGGCCCTACGCAGAGGCTTCTTGGTCTCGAGGTAGCCATGAAGTACTTGTAGCAGAAGCTGTGATCAGATAATCTGTGTGAGGATTGGAGAGGGAAACCCAAGAGGCCAGGACAAAAAGTAAAAGGTATTAAAGTGACCCATAGGGATCACGGTGGGCAGCCAAGGCCTCCCTCCCCTTCAGACTCTGAGGTGATCATTCCGGGAGGCAGGATGAAGTTGGATGCTAGGCACTGCAGGGAGAGCTTTTCTGCAACACGCAGAACCACATGGACTGGACTCTGAGAACTGATAAAAAGCACAGCAGGAGCCTTCGCCTTTGCAGACCTCTGGAATGACTAGCTCCTTGCTGGGTGTAACTCTCACCCCACCCCCAACCTCACCAATCAGGTGTCCCACTATTCCTACATTACGCTTAGACAATGTCAAACCGAGTCTCTAAGATCAGGCATTCTTTCCTTTAATTAGTGCCTGGTCCTGGAGGCAGATGGGGACCCCACAGTCCTGCCTTATGCAGAGGTGGAAGATAAGGGTGTGGGGTCCAGGAAACACAAGAGCACTAAGGAGTACAGTTCCATAAAACAGTGGCCGTGATGGACACTGAGATCTGGAGATATGCCTGTGGCTGGGGCACCAGGAAGCTTAGAGAAAGGACAGAGCATCTGGTGGTGGGAGCCTCGGGTCTTCCCTGTGACATCTGTGTACTGAGGCTGTTGGCCACACTGCCCTGGGAACTACCTCTGCTTGGACTGAGCTCTGGCCCCTGGTCACAATGTGTTTAGTAGTGCACAGGAATGGGGCTGAGCCAATGCTGGCACTGGACTTGGCGCCACATGCCCACAACCCTGATCCCAGCAGTCCTGTCGGCCGCTGCCTGCTGGAGTCGGTGGCACTAGCATGAGAGCAGGGTTGGTGACACAACTCAGATCTGTCCCCACATCCCTTTCCATGCCTACCTTGAGACTACGTATCTTTCGTAAAGCTTCAGTTATGTTTTCTTTAAAGTGCTCCAAAGTATCCTGTTGTGCCAATGCAGGCATCCTTGTCTAGATGTGCTTTTGATTTGCACGTCTGCACAGATGTGGGGGTGTGTGCACGAGAGTTCAGGGGATTGTGAAAGCCATAGGAGGGCACTGCATCCTCTGGGGCTGGCGGTACAGGTGGCCGGGAGCCGCGCGACACGGCTGGTCCTCTGCGGGAGCAGCGCTGCTCTTGCCGCTGAATCATCTCCCCAGCCCATACCTCGGGCATCTTTAACATGAACCATCTTATTCCCAAGAGGCCAAAATGGTTCTGGGGGTGCAAATATTTTATGCTGTGAGTAAAACACAGATATAAATACACACCAACAGGTATGTGGGGTCAAGGTTTGGGGGTCCCTATTGGAACTAAAGGTCTATAAAGTTTCTTCAGGGAAATAGCATGGGGATGAGTTTGAGAAGAGCTGTCTTCAGTGGGAGCTGCTAGACTGCCTGCTCTCACCTCCTGTTTTTGTTTGTTTAAATGTATGTCTAGAAGTAATCTGGGTGTGATGAGCTCAAAGGAGGGATTCTCCAGAGATTAAAAAAAAACTTGGTCAGAAATAAGGATTGCAGTGCAGATATTCCTGCCGTGGAGGCCGAGGATGTGTGTCCAGGGAGGCTGGGTCGGGGGAGGCTTTTAAAGGCAACAGAGAAAAGTACACAAAGGCATTAGGGTCTGGGGTTGTGGTTGGGGCAGAGAGAGCATGACACAGAGAGCAGCAAATGCAGAGGCTCCCCGAGGCAAGGGGATGCCTGGCTGTTTTGAGAATCAGTCAGTTCAGTTGTGGGAGTGACAGGCGAGGGCGAGGGCGGAGCCTATGACGTGGCAGCAGACAGGAGGCCATGGATGCCACAACGAGGACCTGGCTGTCAGACTCTGAGTGATGGGGAGCCGTGACCTAATGCGTTCAGACTCATGTTCTTAATGCACACTATGCCCTCTGGGATATTCGGAGAGAGCAATTGGCATGCACTACCATGCGTCTCAAAATAAATAAATAGTGCGAGTCATACTGAAGTAGAATGTGCTATTCCAAAGTCTTACCACCCTGCACTTAAAGGAGTAGCTGACTGATTACACACAGAGGCCACTGGGGTGGGGAACAGCATCACTGAGCCCATCTAGCCCTTCAGACACTCCAGCCTGTCTCTCTCAGCCCAGGCTTTTTCCCACAGACAGGGAGTCTGTTTTGAATGTGAGTCTGAGCTGAGCCTCACCTCGCCCCACAGTTCCTATCCTTTTCTAAGACTCAGTTTTCCCCTGTTTTTTTAATGTGGTATGACTGCAAGATTGCAAAGACTTGTAAACGTGTTCCAAGGGAAGGGGCACACATTTTCTTTCTTTTTTCTTTTATTTTGTATCTCTCATACAACTTATAGAATACATCCCAGCCCCCTTCTCCCCAGAAAAGAACCGTGCCCCTCACCCCAGAGTTACAGCACATTCGGGGCATGGCATAGCAGGATGGAATGAAGCCGGGTACCAATCCCTACATCAAGGCTGAGCCAGGCAATCCGGAAGGGAAAAAAAGTCTCAAAGGTCGGTAAAATGGTCAGAGACACCCCCACTCCAGCCTGTAGAGGTTTTCGAGGATACCAATCTAGACAGCCGTGTGATGTATTTAGGGGATCCTACAGGTTCTGTGTCTATGGTTTCAGTGTCTGTGGGCCCCTAGGAGGGCTGGTCAGTTGACATTATGGAGCTTATTCTCCTGGTGTCCTCAGCCCCTCTGGTTTCCACCATCCCTCCTCTCCCTCTTCTGTGTGGTTCCCTGATCTCTGCATGATGTTTGGCCCAGGGCCTCTCCATATGCTCCTCTCAGCTGCTGAAGGGGGGCCTCTCTGGTGAGGACTGGGTTAGGTACCAATCTCTGAGCAGAGTATAACATCATTAGAAATTGTCTCCGGGTTATTTAGTCTCTAGTTCCTATCCTGCAGTTTCAGGCAGGGGTTCCCTCCTTTGACATGGAGTTCTGTGTTTCCATTGTCAATGAGGATCTTGCAGGGCGGGTAGGCCATAAATCAAAAGCTTTGTGGCTGGGATGGTGTCCCAGTCTCACCACTGGAAACCATGCCTGGCCACAGTGGATGGCCTGTTCAGGCTCCCTAGCCCTGTACTAGGGACCCTTGCTAGAGTCTCCCTCGTAGATTCCCATGAGTAAATATTGCACTAGATCTCCTGATTGCCCTCTAATTGTCTCCCATTTCTTATCATCTCTGCATGTATTTTCACTCTCCATTCCTCCCCTCCTCCTGGTCCCCTCTGCTCCCATTCCCATCCTCCCCCACCCCACCTACACCCTCTGTTCAGTTTCCACCCTAGCAGGGGAATCTCTGTGCTCCAACTGGGACCTTTCTTGTTGCATGTTTTTTCTATGTCTGGATAATAGTACCTTTCTCCTTTGCTTAGCAGTTAGTATCCACATATAAGTGAGTACAGTACGTACCATATTTTCCTTTCTGTGACTGGGTCACCTCACTAAGGATGATTTTTCCTAGTTCCATCCATTTGCCTGCAAAGTTCATGTCGTCATTTTTTTGATAGCTGAGTAATATTCCAGTGTGTAAATGTACCATCCTTTCTTTATCCATTCCTCAGCTGAGGAGCATCTAGGCTATTTCCAACTTCTGGCTATGATGAGCAAAGCTGCTGTGAACATAACTGAGCAAGTGTCCTTCCGGTAGGATGGAGTGTCTTTTGGGTGTAGGCCCAGGAGTGGTACAGCTGGGTCTCGAGGTAGGTCAATTTCCAGTTTCCTAAGGAATCACCGTATTGATTTCCACAGTGGCTGTACGAGTTTGCACTCCCGCCAGCAATGAAGGAGTGTTCCCCGTGCTCCACATCCTCGCCAGCGTGCGCTGTCACTTGTGTTATTGATCTTAGCCATCCTGACAGGGGTAAGATGGAATCTCAAAGTGGCTTTGATTTGCATTTCCCTAATGGCTAAGGATGTCGAGCATTTCTTTAGGAGTTTCTCAGCCACTTGAGATTCCTCTTTTCAGAATTCTTTTTTTAGATCTATATGCCATGTTTTAATTGGATTGTTTTCTTGATGTCTACTTTCTTGAGTTCTTTATATATTTTGGATATTAGTCCTCTATCAGAAGTGGAGTTGGTAAACATTTTTTCCCCATTCTATATGCAGCTGTTTTGTCTGTTGCCTTACAGCAGCTTTTCAATTTCATAAGGTCCCATTTATTAATCATTGGCCTTAATGCCTGAGTTATTGGTGTTTTTAGAAAGTTGTCTCCCGTGCCAATGCGTTCAAGGCTCTTCCCCACTTTCTCTTCTGCCATGTTCAGTGTGTCTGGTTTTATGTTGAGGTCTTTGATCCACTTGGCCTTGAGTTTTGTGAATGGTGGTAAATATGGATCAATTTGGATTTTTCTACATGTAGACACCCAGTTAGACCAGCGCCATTTATTAAAGATGCTCTCTTTGTTCCATTGTATATTTCTGACTTTTTTTTTTTTAATCGAAGATCAGGTGTCCATGAGCATGTGGATTTATGCCTGGATCTTCAGTTTGGTTCCACTGATCAACATGTCAATACCATGCGGTTTATATTACTATAGCCCTGTCATACAGCTCGAGATCAGGAATAGTGATATCCCTAGAGATTCTTTTCTTTTTCAGGATGACTTTGGATATCTTGGGCTTTTTGTTTTTCCATATGAAGTTAAGTATTGTCCTTTCAAGATCTGTTAAGAATTGTGTTGGGATTTTGATAGGGATGGTGTTGAATCTGTATATTGCTTTCAGTATGATGGCCATTTTTACTCTGCTGATCCTATCAATCCAGGAGCATGTGAGATCATTTCATTTTCTGAGATCTTCAATTTCTCTCTTCAAAGACTTGAAGTTTTTGCCATACAAGTCTTTCGCTTGCTTGGTTAGAGTCATCCCAAGATATTTTGTGTTATTTGTGGCTATTATGAAGGGAGGTTTGTTTCTTTGTCAGTCCATTTGCCATTTGTATACAAGAGGGCCACTGATTTTTTTTTTTAGTTGATCTTGTAGTCTGCCATTTTGTTGAAGTTGTTTATCAGCTGTAGGAGTCCCCTGGGAGAATTTTTGGGGTCACTTATACAAACTATCATATCATCTGCAAATGAGGTTACTTTGACTTCTTCCTTTCCAATTTGTATCCCCTTGATCTCCTTTAATTGCCTTATTGCTCCAGCTAGGACTACATTAAGTAGGTATGGGGAGTGGGGACAACCTTGTTTTATTCCTGATTTTAGTGGGATTGCTTTGAGTTTCTCTCCATTTAATTAGATGTTGGCTGTGGGTTTGCTGTAAATTGCATTGTTATGCTGAGGTATGTCTCTTATACCCTAATTTCTCCAGTCTTTTGTCATGAAGGGGTGTTGGATTTTGTCAAAAGCTTTCTCGGCATCTAGTGAGATGATCGTGTGGCTTTTTTCTTTGTTCATGTGGTGGATTACACTGATTGGTTTTCATATGTTGAACCATCCCTGCATCTCTGGATAAAGCTTACTTGATCTTTTAGATGTGTTCTTGGATTCAGTTTGTGAGTATTTTATTGAGTATTTTTGCATCTATGTTCGTGAGGGAGATGGGTATGTAATTCTCTTTCTTGGTTGAATCTTTGGTTTGGGTATCAGGGTGATTGCTGCCAAATAGAATGAGTTTGGCAGTGTTCTTTCAGCTTGTATTTTGTGGAATCGAGGAATTATGTGGAATTGTGGAATTATGAGGAATATTGGTGTTAACTCTTCTTGGAATGTCTGATAGAATTCTGCAGTAAAACTATCTGTCCCTGAGCTTTTTTTGGTGGGGAGACTTTAAATGACTGCTGCTATTCCTTGGAGGTTATAAGTCTGTTAAATTGTCTGTCTGATCTTGATTTAATACTGGTAGGTGGTGTCTATCTAGAAAATTGTCCATTTCTTTTAGATTTTCCAATTTTGTAGAGTATAGTTTTTAAAAATAAGACCTAATGATTCTTTGGATTTCCTCGGTGTCTGTAGTTAAATCCCCTTTTTCATGTCTAATTTTGCTGATTTGGATATTTTCTCTCCGTTTTTTTTGATTTGTTTGATTAGTGTTTGTCTATCTGGATTTTCTCAAAGAACCAACTCTTTGTTTCATTGATTCTTTGAATTGTTCTCTTTGTTTCTATCTTATAGATTCCAGCCCTCAGCTTGATTATTACTTGCTATCCATTCCTCTTGGGTATGCTTCTTTTTTTTTTCCTATAGCTTTCAGTTGTGCTATTAATTTGCTAGTATGTGATCTCTCCATTCTTTTTTGGTAGGCACTTTGTGCTATGAATTTTCCTCTTAGCACCACTTAAATTGTGTCCCATAGGTTTGGGTATGTTGTGGATTCATTTTCATTGAATTCTAGGAAATCTTTAATTTCTCTATTTCTGTCTTGGCCTATTTATCATTCAGTAGGGAGTTACTCAGTTCCCATGAGTTTGTAGGTTTTCTGTTTGAAATTCAACTTTAATCTGTGGCGGTCTGATAAGATGCAGGGAGTTATTTCAACTTTCCTGTATCTATTGAAAGTTCCTTTGTGTCCTAGCATGTGGTTGATTTTAGAGAAGTTTCCGTGAGATGGTGAGAAAAAGGTATATTTTGTGTGTGTGGGGGGGGTGAATGTTCTGTATATATCTGTTAGGTCAATTTGGTTTATAACATCTATTAGTTCCAGTTTTTGTCTGGTTGATCTGTCCATTGTTGACTGGTATATTCAAACCTCCTACTATCAGTGTGTTTGGGTCAATGTGTATTTTAAGCTTTGGCAATGTTTCTTTTATAAACGTGGGAGCCCTTGTGTTGGGTGCATAGATGTTTAGAATTGAAATGTCTTGGTGAATTTTTCCTTTGAGTATGAAGTGTCCTTCCCTCTCTCTTTTGATTAATTTTGGTTTGAAGTCTATTTTGTTAGACATCAGAATGGCTACTCCAGCTTGCTTCTTGGGTCCATTTGCTTGGAAAATCTTTTCCAACCTTTTACTTTGAAGTAATGTTTATCTTTGATGTTAAGGTGTGTTTCTTATATGCAGCAGAAAGATGGATCCTGTTTTTGCATCAATTCTGTCCGTCTGTGTCTTTTTATTGGGGAATCGAGTCCATTGATATTAGAGTTATCTACAAATGATTTCTAGGACCTGTTATTTTGTAGTTGTTGGTTGTGTCTATGTGTGCCTTCTTTTGATTCTGGTGGGTTGAAGTTATTTATTTCCTATGTTTTCTTGAGTGAGGTTATGCTTCTCAGGTTGGAGTTTTCCTTCTAGCATCTTCTGTAGGGCTGGATTTATGGATAGATATTGTTTGAATTTGGATTTATCATTGAATATTTTGTTTTCTCCATCTATGATAATTGAAAGCTTTGCTGGATACAGTAGTCTGGGCTAGCGTCTGTAGGATATCTGTCCAGGCCCTTCTGGCTTTTAGAGACTCCACTGAGAAGTTAGGTGTGATTCTAATGGGTTTACCTTTATATGTTACTTCTTTTCTCTTGCAGCTTTCAGTATTCTTTCTTTGTTCTGTATGTTTAATGTTTGGTTATTATGTGGCAAGGTGACTTTCTATTCTGATCCAGTCTATTTGGTGTTCTCTATGCTTCTTGTACCTTAATAGGGATCTCCTTATTTAGGTTTGCAAAGTTTTCTTGGCCTTTGAGGTGGGATTCTTCTCCTTCCTCTATTCCTATTATTCTTAGGTTTGGTCTTTCAATAGTGTCCCTGACTTCCTGGATGTTTTGTGTTAGGGGTTTTGGATTTCACATTTTCTTTTACTGATGTCTCCAATTCTCCTTTAGTATCTTTGACTCCTGAGATTCTATCTTGCATCTTGTATTCTGTTGCTGTAGCTTTTCTCAGTAGTTCCTGATCGCTTTTCTAAACTTTTCATTCCCAAAATTCCCTCTGTTTTATGTTTTCTTAATAGCTTCTATTTCCATTTTCAGATCTTGAACAGATCTTTTATTTCCTTTCATTGTTTGCTAGTTTTTTCTTGGCTTTAAGGGATTTATTCATCTCTTCTAGTTTTCTGTTTGTGTTTTCCTTTTATGAATTTACTCAGTTCCTCCCATTGTCTGTCTTTTCATCTATTTCTTTGAGGGATTTACACATTTCCTCTTTAAGGGCCTCTATTATCTTCATAAAGTTGGTTTGGGGATCTTTTTCTTGTGCTTCAGTTGTGCATTGTATTCAGGGCTTGTTGTAGTAGAATAGTTGAGTTTTGGTGGTGACATATTGCCCTGGTTGTTGTTGATTGGGCTCTTATGTTGGAATTTAAGCATCTGAGTTTGGAGTTCTTGTAGTTTCTTGCTTGGGTTCATGGGCGGGAAGGGGTTGGAGGAGAGTGGGGAGGGCCTTTGGAGGAATGGGTTGTCAGGGCAGAACCAAGTGGAGCGCTGGGGGAGCCTCACCCAGTCAGTACACTGGCTGGGTCTGCTGAGGAGGCACATTTTCAAGGGATGAGTCAAGAGTATCAAGAATAGGAAATTTCTCAAAAATAATGGCAGTGATTTTGCACCAGGAAAAGGCAGGAAACAATCCACCCTAGGAGACTTTTATCAGAGGGACAGAAATGGAAAAGCTAAGTAGCAGGAAGGAAGCTGAAAATAATAACACCCACCTCCACAGAGCCCACAGGACTGGCTCAGTCAGAACACTGTGTGCATGTGTCACGGGCTCAATTCTTGCAACAACTTTAAGGCCAGCTGGTTGTTGCTCTTGTTAATAGTCTTCCTTTGCAAATGAGTGATGGATGGAGCATCTGTATCTGCTGGAAGAAAAGCTTCACGCAGAAACACGAGCCACATCTTGCTTGGCAGGCGATTCCCGTTTCCACCCGCAGACCAGTAGGTTCTGCATCCTCTCCCAACACTGGTCTGGGTACATCCAAGGCTCATTGATGAGTTAGTTCTCATCACCTTCTACTTCAGATATGGCAAAGGCTCCCTTATCTGGGAGCCAGTGTATTTTAACTCTCAGTAAATGTTTGATGGAACTTCAGTCACCTGATGTCAGAGCCCAAAGCAATCTTCACAGTGACCCACTGTGCCTTTTTTGTCTTATCAAGGAAAATATGAACGTGAAGGTTCTGTGCTTGCTTGGGCCATTTATCCCATGTAGCCCTGGAGATGAGAGGGTGAGGTAGCACTCTCTTCAGAACCCAGAGAAGCCCCAGGTTGCAGTGGGGCTCGATGTGAGCTCATGACAATGATGACTATCTTCTCATATCATCCCTGAGGTCTTAATATTGGCAGAATCAAAATGGTGTTGTCCCTTGTGTCACCCTCCACAAAAAAAAAGTACATAAAGCCAGGAGGCTCCAAGGAAAGGGTTTCTATGTACCACCACCTCCTGTTAGGAACAGCCACAGAAGAATCTGCCCAACAGGTATCGGTTCAGTCTTAGACTGTGAAGGATTTACAAATACAAGATGCAACCCTCTTCATTTTCTATCTTAATTCAAAATTGGGAATCATCATAAAGCAAAATAAGCCAGACCCAGAAAAACAATATCATGTTTTCTCTCATACGTGGGACCCATGGATACAGTGAAAGCCATGAAGCCAGCACAACTGTTTGACACAGTTCCAGAAAAGCTGAGCCAAATGCTGATCGCTGTCTCTCGGTCTCAGTTTTGGTTTCTACACGTTGCATTTGTTAGAGTCTCTTTAGGAAAGTCCTAACTATTACAGTCCCTTCTGCTTTCAGGGAATTAACC
This sequence comes from Cricetomys ansorgei, assembly GCA_026225945.1. Lineage (NCBI taxonomy): Eukaryota > Metazoa > Chordata > Mammalia > Rodentia > Nesomyidae > Cricetomys > Cricetomys ansorgei. The sequence continues at coordinate 2,887,358 of JAMJFZ010003232.1, read as the reverse complement.
TTATCTGACCTTACTCAGGAATCTTCCTTAAGCCTTGGAGAGTGTGATAAACACAAAACACTAGGTTTATGAGGCTATGGCTCCAGGATCTTGGTGCATCTACCCCTGAACAAACAGAAGGGAGACAATCAGGGCTATGTGAACTTGAGAAACGCTGATAAGCCCCAGCCGGCCAGGAGAAGTGACAGTAGATCAGAGCCCGCCCCCTACATACGTAGCTTATGAGATGGGGGCTGTGCATGCCATGCCCCCAGAAAAAAAGAAACTTAGTTACTAAGTTAGATTGGCTAAAATAACCTTTACCATACATAGTAGTATTATGTGAAAGAATTAGGCATAAAGGTTTGCCATTTTTAAAAAGACCAGTTTACATTTGAAAGAAATGTGCACGACACCATGCAGCAGGGTCTCACGCGAGAGATTTATTGGGGGGGGGAGACAGCATGCTGAGAGGCAGAGCCTGAAGCCCCCCCAGGATTAGATGGGACTGATGACTCAGGACAGGTACAGGGTTCAGAAGGAGGTACCTGGAGACACAGGGTTGGAGTGTCACGAGTGTGGGGGTTTGGGCGAGCTCTGGCCAATTCATAACACTCCTTCCTTTTTGTTATTAAAAGGACAAGGTAAATAGGAGCCTGACTTAGGTAGGAATGGGAACTTTTTGAGGATCTCAAAATGTTTGAACATTGGTTGAGGCCATGAAAAGTCCAGGCTCTGTGGGTGAACCAAAAAAATCAGGAGTGGGCAATAGTGATGTAAGGCCTAAGATGGCTGACATTCGACAGAACCATTTGAGCTAATGGATCTGTTGATAGATCTATTTGGTTTTAAATAAGCACCCCTTTTGGTAGGCCCATAGGCATCACACAAGTTATTATGTCTCCAGTGTCAGGGAATTTTCTTCTGACTAAAAGTTCCAGCCTGAGGGAATTAGATGTTGTATTCTTAGACTGCTTCCTGCTGAAATTGGGGCATAGTAGTCAAGGGCCCCAGAAGGCTAATAATTTAGTCAAAAGCTGGAGATGGGGTCAGGCAACGGGGTATTGGTCAGAAGCATCTGACTCACTGATCCTTTCCGTATCAGCTCTCAGCAAGTCCGGGGCTTGTAGCTGATTTCAGGTGGTGTCTGTCAGCCGAACAGAAATCTGTTGAAACATATGCTTGGAACAGAGGTTATGTTTAGGAAACTTAAAGGAAAATCTTACATTTGGAACTTTTAGGTCCATAGTCTTGGCAGTGGGGAGGGAAGGGTTCCCAGGTCCAGGGAGGAGAGAGATAACTCATACCCTCATGAGTGAACAGATGGGGAGACTTAAGTCTGGAGTCTGACCTGTGAGAAGTGGATCTAAGTCGACTTCTTGAAGCTCACAAGAAGAGATAGATACTTTAGGTTACCACTATTTGTCATCTGTACTGAAGAAGTCATAGCAAATGTCATGTACAGAGGTACATATTATAGAGAAAGCAGCTAATAGAACAGATTTATGAATGGAGCAGATTCATACCTTGAATCATCAAAAGCCATGGCCCTGGGCTAGAAACGTTAACATTTTGTGTATCTAGAGTTGGATATACAAATCGGTCAGAAACAGAGCATGGTAAGAAGGATCTCCAAGTCTATATTTTAAAATTTTGAGTCTTTGATATCCCAAAATAAGCAATCATTTATATATCTTAAATCATCTTTTTTGATCCTCAGTACTTGCATAGACTTTTATCATGTACTGTGAAGAGAGGTGTAGGCATTTTAAGGCAAACTCCTTTGAATAACCAATTTTTATATATCCTAATACCTTTACAAACTGTACCTATATATCTTTTTTTAAGAACTTGTGTAGACCTTTGTCTAATTATGGAGCTGGCAGATGTTTGTTACTGCTAAAACTACAGTTGTCAAGTCATCAGAGATCTGAGGAAGGGTAAATTGTAGAATCTAGACAGTCTGTTTATCAATTACAATGACAGAGATCCATTACCTAGTGGTTCCCTGGGGGCAGACGTCATCTGATGCGCAGGAGCAGAACAGTATTTGATCTCCAGCTGTCAGAACGATGCAGGCCTCTGACTGCCCAGGTCTGGAATGTTTTTTTTTCCCCCGTGGGAAGGAACTAGGGGAAACTGTTCTTAACCTAGCTAGGCAGAGTAAAGCAGCCTACCCAAATGTGTCCACAGTTAGTGCAGAGCCTGGTGGCAGGTGAGGCACAGGGCAGTTTCTCCCAGTGGTTAGCGTTACCATGATCTAGGTGGATTCTTCGTTGTAGAGCCCCTTTAACTTCTTGGAGACCTCGAGGGTTATTGTTAGGAATGGCCACTGATTATTGTGGAAAGCTTAAACGTTTAAATGCCATATTCAGCAGCTCTCTGGCAGATTTGAGGACCATAATCTATATATAAAGCATATATTAGTTTTTAGTTACTTGCTCTAGACTTAAATTTGAAAACATAGCCAAATGAAGTTTACTTTTGGAATTAATTGTATCAGCACTCTGCACAATTATAAGTATATATAATCAATAATAATAAACTACCCTGTATTATATAACCAATAATTATAATATCTACATACTATTAAATGCCCCGTATCAATTATTTAATAAGCATATATGTATCAATTATCTAGTAATAATAGCATATAGTCTTAGGAAGAATAGAATTAGCATGTTACAGATAATACAAAAATGTTTATCGGGGACAGGAAGTGTAACCTTTACTGTACAATTACAGAATATCAGTCTTTTTACATAACTCGGATTTCAACCGGTATAGAAGCTTGATGTTGGACTGAATTAGTAAAAGCATAAGTGGTTATAAATATATTTTTAAAGCTGACCTTAAAAATGGGAAGAGATTAATAAATGCATCATAATATGAAACAGTTTATAGATTCAAAATGTCCCATAGTTTTATAAATTTAAAAGTTGTTAATCTTTAAGAATAAAATCTCTCAGCTGTGTTCCTGTAATATTGAAAGTAAAATACTCTTTTACTTAAAGAGAGATACAGCAATCACAATTGATCCAAACTGTCCACTGATTCTAAGTTGGCAAAGTCAAGATGGCGTTGGTCCACATATGTGGTGTTCGTATCATAGGAAGAGTTTTAGAGTTAGAATAGAAAAGGAGAGAGAAAAGCAGGGCCGGATGGGTTTTTTATTTTAGAGAATTACTATCCGAGGGCTAGCCGCTGAATGGTGGCAGGAGGAAGAGGTTTGGAGCAGTCGGCAGAGAGTCAGAGTATGACTTCCTTACCATGGGTAGGAAATAGGGGATGGGGGGCAGGATTGAGTCTAGTAAGGGGGTGGCTCATTAGCTGGGTCAAGAAGAGAGTGGAAGAGTCAGGAGGACTTGGGTAGGGAAGCAAGAAGAACAGAGGGAAGGGTTAGAATGTAGGTAAGAAAATGCGTGTATGTAGGGAACCTCTTTCCACTTGCTGGACTGCTGGCAGGAGTTAAGCAGATCCTGAATATTGGGATCCAGAGTGCCATTACATGGTCATTTAGACTGGTTTTCTAAGAGACATCCTAAGGGGGTGTCAGACGGTATGGTTGGCATCATTCCCACGGGCAGAAGAATGTTAGGCTCAGGACCTAACTGGGGGCATGCCTCAAGCTCAAGATGAACCATGAGAGAGACCTGCAATGTCTTAGCTGTCGTCATAGTTAGGCACGAGGTCGAGACGAGGCCCAGTTCGCCTGGCGCCAGGACTTCCAACAAGAGGAAACTGGGCTGAGAGAGTTCTCCTGCCCAGTTGAATGGCCAGCTATAGTCTTAAAGGCTGTGGCTGGGCGTACCTCTGCCCCCAAGAATACCAGAGGGGTGCTGGATGCTCAAAGGTCACTTCCTCGAACTTGGGGGCATTTACAATTGACCTAGAGGGGAAACTTACCAATTGGCCAGGGCCCAGTGATCCATCAGATGAAAGGTGAGCCTGTGCTGGTGCAGCTCAGATCCCCAAAGGGATCAGAGATATCAGGAGAGCCTGTCTCATCACTAGTGAAAGAAATGTGCGTGACATCATGCAACAGGGTCTCCCACAAGAGGTTTAATGGGGTTGGGGTGAGACAAGAAGTGGATGTTTCTGAGTGGGGAAGGAGAGAGAGAGGCAAAAGAGTAAGAGCCCGAAACCCACCAGGATTATATGGGACTGATGATACAGTCCTGCTGCTGATGCGGGACAGGTGCAGGGCTTGGAGACAGAGGGTGGAAGTGTCAATCGTGAAGGATAGGCGATCTTCAGGAAGAGAGTTCTGGCCAATTCACAACAACAGTGAGGTCACTCAGCTAGGAAACAAAAGGAATTCTAACAGATTTTTATAGAGATCATAAAAGTAAGTCAGCTGTAGAGGCTTTAGGCACACTTTAACCATACATTGTACAAGAGACTTACCTAAACAGGCTCACATATTTACAAAATGATATGTATCCCCTTGGAAACCAGGAGTTTGTCTTGTGAAATCTGTGTAAACAAAGAAGCACCTTGAATGCTAGTCAGTCAGAGTTTATTTTCTCTCTGAACCCTGTCGGCTGCTGGGACAATGTTGACTGTCAACGTAAAAAGGATCTAGAATCACTTAGGAGATAAGCCTTTGAGCATGTGAGGGATTGTTTAGTTTAAGATGAAAGGGCCCAGCCTGAACATGGGCAGCAGCATCCCCATCCCATGAGCTAGGTCCTAGACTGAATAAAAAGTGAGCTGAGCACCAGCATTCATCTTCCTCTGCTTCCTGACTGTGACGTGACCAGCTGCCTCCTGTTCCTGCCACCAAAATTTCCCTACCATGATGGACTAGAGCTTAAACCCTTCTTTCCTTAGGTTGCTTTTGTCACAGCGACATGAAAAATAGTTAATACAATTATACACACAGAGAGGGAGAGAACAAAAACCATTTGCTGTTTTGAAAGGGGGGAGATGAGGCAAATATGGTTGAAGTATATGATATTCTTGAACAAATACAGCATTATGAAGCCCACTGCTTTGCACAATATCTACACAATAATGAAGCAATTTCTTCAAACATCCTTGAACACACCTTAGCTTTCTATAGTTGGTGTACTGTGCTATTCCCCAATAAATACCAGTGTCTTTGCAGTATTTGTGGCAGATTTGCTCTAGACTGACAGGCCAGTAGCTCACCCTTGGGCCAGGAAATGCTTCCCTAAGATATCGAAGAGCCAAATGGGACAATGAACTGAGTATTATCCTTTCCTGGGTGCATGGCCATTCCACACACCCATGGTAAAAGGCCCTGAGTACATACTGTGTGCCTGACCTGGCCCAGGATGGGGATTTTAGTAGCAGAGAGAAGCTGGGCTTCAACTGGGAACAAGTAAGTTGAGGGATGGATGGCCATGGAGACCATGCCTGGTCGAGAAGGGGGAGAAACAGGAGGTCAGAAAGGTCTGGACCACAGTTCACATCTCTAGGAAATGAAAGTACACATACGGGAGGAGTGGGGAGGATCTGTAATGTTAGAGGCTGTGACCAATCAGTGGATCCTGGTTTCAGGAAGTCCCCTGCATTGTCCAGTCTTCATAACAGGGACTCCTGAGCTGCCTGGAAGAGAGGGAGGCAGTGGATGGCTGGCCTCCTAGCAGCAGATCGATGGATCATTGCGGGGGTCCTGGAGGTCCAGCTCTGGCCCTCGCGAAAATGGGGGTTCTTTCTTCCACGAAGGATGGGTAAACCCCAAAGAAACACGAGACAGTCTTGGTGGCTGTTAAAACCGCACGAGGCCTTTTTATTACATGAACTAGGCGCACGCGGCGGCTTGGGGCCGGCGCCGCGGGCAAGAGAGAGACCCCCGTCCAGGGCTTTTATTGGGGTCCCCTGGTCTTGGGCTATTTTGATTGGTTCCTCAACCTCGTCGGTCAGGTGTGGGGGTAGCCGCCTGTACCTGAGACACAATGGTGCCTGGGTATTCTGGGGAAGAAAGAATCCCTGCTGAGTGGTGGGGAGAAGCTGCTAATAACTACTAACTTAGGGGAATTTTCTGGGTTTTATATTTCTTAAATCTTTGCAATAAGCCTAAAATTGCTTTATTACAATTTACTTCTGGATAGCATGGCTGTGTTCCATTCCAGCCCACAGTAGCCAGCTCAGGGATTGATTTTGCTATTACTATTGGCTTATACAGATCTTATTATTGACGAGAGAACATATGTCACCGTACAGTGAGGACAACAAGGGAGCAAGGCAGTTAGGGAGTTCCAGTTCCCGGCAGTGAATTCGCTTCAGGAACCTTGTCAAGCTAAAGCATTTCATAGCCTGGGTAACCTGGGCCCCAACAGATCATCCCTCATCCCAGGCTCCCTGTGAAGGTTCCTCTCTGAGTCACCTGTCTGATATTTCCTTTCGCTCAGCCCTTGGATTACCTTAAGGGGTGTTCACTCCTTTTATGGGCAAGACAATTACCATGCAAACAGACTCATCTTCCCTTGCCAGTTACCTTGAAGTTACCGCTTCCACTTAAATAGAATTCGATCTAAAAATAGGCATGCTGAAGTGGGTCTCCACCTGCCTCAGCTCGGCTCCTGACACCTGCGGCCCTGCCCTTTTCAAAGCGAAACAGAGCTGTGCTTAGACACGCAGCCACCCGCCAGCAGACACGGGCAGACACTGGAGAGCACAGCACTCTCAGATCTCAGTCTTCCATCTGTCTCCCTTCATTTTGCAGAAAGTGAGGGACCAGCTAAGAGTGGTGATGCCCAGCGATGTTTTTGGCTGTTGCTCTGCAGAGAAAGGATCTGAAAAGTGGTTGGCCCTGCAAGGTAAAGATGTGGGCCTCGGATGTGGCTGGCTTTTTAAATGTCAAAGCATTTTGTTGAATAGCATTGAGCTGGAAGGGAAAGGTCAGAGCTGACAAGCTAAACTCATGCTCAGAAAAGCAGCTTTTGTTACTACCACCTCCCCGCCAACAAAAGCAGCCAAAAAACATTAAACCAAATTTAAAAGTTGCTCTACAGAATATAGTAGCTCGTGGAGAATAGAAGTCCTGGCTTAATGAAATAAAGTCTTCAGAACAGTGGTTCTGCTAGGCCTTGGGGTCTTTTTCTCGAGGTTGAAATCACACGTTCTTGATACAGACTCGCATGGCACTCCAGCACTAGGACCACATCAGCACCCCATCAGGAGAGACCTAGACCTGATTAACACCAGATGAGCCTCCTGGCAGGGACTGCTTCTTTGCATATTAACTAAGGACCTGCCCTGGGCCAGATATGGCATTTACAGCTGTGGCAGCTCAGACTGAATGAAGATAGGTGATGTCTTCTAGAGTGTTCTGCAGGCTAGAAAGACAGACTCGTAACTACATCATAGGGAGACCTTATTGGATTCTGAGGATGGGCTCTGACATGCCTGGTCTGGCTGGGGTCTTTAATTAATCTCGGGAAAATGGGGCTGACTGCCTTGTGCACAGATGGTTGCCCTCACAGTCGGGTGACGAGCAGATGCTGCGGTCCACACCACCCTGAGAGGCTGGGGAGATGGCCCAGGCAGTAAAGTGCTGATGGTGCACACATGAGGGCCAGATGTGGTACCATGCACTTGTAATCCCAATGCTGAGAAGGTAGTGATGGAAGGTTTCATAGGGCTGGCTGGCAGCAAGGTAGATGGCTCCTGAGCAATGACACCCAAGCTCGACTTCTCTCTTCCACACATTCAAACTCGACCACAAATAAAAATCAGTCTGTCACTAAACCACCATCTTGAGGGCGAGACCTAGTGGCTGTCATTCTAAGGTCTTCCTAGAGATTCCAAACATGCTGCCAAGATCTCGCTACATGGCTGTCATCCCTCTGACCAACTCAATGACCTGTCTCTGCCATGCCCATTCTTCCCTGGGCTCCACCTGACAGTTCTGTGTTGTAGGCCCCAGACTTTCCTGTGCTAGTGGCTCCATGCAACCATTCTGGCAGCTGGAATCATCTAAGGTCCGTATTAAGCGGGAGGGTGAGGGGCCCGTCAGGTCAACTTGTCTTAAGTTCCTCTGCAGATTGGTCACCGAAAACAAGTCCCCAGGGCAGATAGCTCCACACTCTGCATCTAGCATATCTCCCTAGAACTCCAGGTACCAAAGATGCTCCAAGCATCACCTCTCTTGACGATGAGGATACAGGCTGCAGGAACTGAGGGCACAGAATGATACTTCCTGTTATAGAGTGCATACAGGAGTCCTCCAGCATCTGCCCTGAGCTATTCCAGGTCCCACATACAGCAGCCCCATTTTATACATGAAAAACTTGAAACCCAAAGAGACAACTCCAAGAACCAGTTCAGGGTGGAGTTGACGCAAGAGCCAAGATCTGAATCCGTCTGAGACATCAAAAAGGGAATGCTAGGCTGGTGGTATGGTTCAGTCAATGAGGATCTTGCTGCACAAGCATGAGGACCTGGGTTCAGATCTCCAGCACCACATGAAAAGCTGATACAAAGCATACACCTGCAATCCTAGCACTTGGGAGAGCCCACAGACCTGTCAGGTACCTACCCTAAACTGAAACAGTGAGCTCCATGTTTAGTGAGAGAACTTGCCTTAGAAACAAAGGGTAATAATAATAGAGGAAGGCACCCACAGTCAACCTCTGGTATCCACATGCATGCACAAGAACACGAATGAACAAACACACACAAATAGGTCCTGTAACATTTCGCTAAGGCCAGCAGCTATAGTTCAGAGATAACAGACCCTGGTCCTCAGGGTAGAGTTAGTTACCAGGCTCCTCCTGGTGCCCCCTAGGATGCAGGCCTTTGTACAGACTGTAGCAAGATATGTGGGTACCAGGATCAGAACCTGATTCATTCATCCAGAGGATGCAGTGGGTAGGATTCCCAGCCAGCCTTCTGTGGTTTGGTTATGGGGCCTATTTACCAACCAGAGTCTGGACCTACACATGGTCTTGGGCCTTGGGAGACCCCTTCCTTGAGTAGGGAGCTCAGGATCCAGAGTTTGTTAGGAACTTCAACTAGCCTGCCTTCCTGTTTCTGCCAATCCAGAAGCTCTAGGTTCCCATCTGATGGTGCTTTCTCTTTGTGTTACAAGCCAGCACCCAACTGTAGCTCAAATAATATGGATGGCAATCTGAAAGCCTCATTGCTCTCTAGGGGCAGGCTGGTGAGGGATGGCATCGTATGGCACCCACATGGAGATTTCATTACTGGTGTCATGAGGTTTCTCAGATAATTGTTCTGGCAAAATGATGGTTAATCTTTGTTGACAACTTGACTACATCTGTAATCAATTAAAAACCCAAGCAGCTGGACATACCTGTGAAAATTTTTTCTTGATTGGATCATTGAGTCGAGAAGGGCCACACCTTCCTTTTATTGCCTCCCACATAAAAGGACATGGAAGTTTTTGCTTTTTGCCTGCTGCTGAGGCACTCTTTCAATAGTAGGACCTACTTGTTTGGGATTCCAGTGAAGACCGAAGACCATCCTCATGGATGGAACAACTATCAGATTCTTGGACTTTCCACTGGAGGCAGCCATGGTTGGACTAGCTGGACCACAGAAGACCAGCCACTCAAATACATCACATACATATGTTCTGTTTCTTTAGAGAACCCTGACTAATAGAGGCGGTGACAAGCTGTGGTTAGAGATCTTACCAGAGTCCGAGTCAGCCATGAACAGCATAGGAGCTTCCATAAGTCCCAGAGGGATCTACAGCTTAGGCTACATTCCAAAGCCTGTCTCAGGATCTTCCTGCAGTGTGGCCTAGAGCAATGGACTCGCTGTCTTCCAACACAGGCCAGGATCACCCAGCCTCACATCCTGCCCCTCTGCACAGTGGGGTCTCACTCCAAAGCCTCACCTGCAGGCTCCCCCTCCTTTGCTGCAGTGTTTCCCACCCCTCCACCCACCAGCACTCTGTTCTCAGGTCCCCCAGCTCCTCCACGGCTTCCCACTTGGCTCTGGCTGACGTTTGGCACCAGTTCCTGGCTGAGATGATCTCTCCATCCAAGCCAGGGACAGATGAGATGCTTCTAGCTCCTTGAGGCCATGGCTTGGGGAAACAAGAATGGCTTCTGGTCTGGAAGGGAGACCATCCAGAGCCATCTGTCCCAGCTCAGCTCTTTCCTCCCTGGCCCTGGAGCATCACAAGCTGAGGAAGCCTGGCTAAGAGACTTCTTGCCAGTTCCCTTGATGAGCCATGCTCCCGGGACAAATCTCAGGAGGCTTTTTCCCTGGGCAGAGTACACTATCTCTGTGGCATCTGCTTGGCCTGAGGATCTCGATCACTTCTCCAAAGCCATAGTATTTGGATGGCTATAGATGGGAGTGGGAGTGGTAAGCACAGAGCCACCAAGACAGGGAGACGACAGTGCACTGTCCCTAGCCAGAGGAAGGATGTCACAGGTTGTCCTCACCTTGGTTGGCCAAGATCAGGAAAGGTACTAGGGATGGTGCCAGTGTCAAAGCCTTGGGCATCTCAAAATCCAGACAGGACCTCAATTCTCCATCTCCCCAGCTATTTCACCAAGAGCTGAGACAGGGCAGCAACCAGGGGCTTCCCTACATGGTCAAACATAGAATAGACCACTGTCAGTGGCTCTATAGCTCCCGTGCTTCCGTCACCTAACCATGAAGGTGGAAACCACTGGTCCTGTGTTTGAGGCCTGTCAGATGGTCTGGGCTTCCTTATCTAATTATGGAGAGGCAGAGATAGGATCCCCAGAGCTGGCTGGACAGTCAGTCTAGCTGAATTGGTAAGCTCCAGGTTCAGCAAGATATCATCTCAAAACTAAGGTGGACCTCTGGTGTCTACATTTACATGCATGTCCACTCACACATGCACACATAGGAAAACACAGATGAGCCCTTTGACATATGGATAAGGCCAGCAGTGATCACCAGAGCCTGTTAAAGTGGACTGTCTGCCAGCTGGCCACATTCAAAGGTTCTAGTAGAACCTAGAGCAAGGTGTACATGTTCTGGACCATCAGGAACAGACCTGCAGGTCCCAGTGGCCATAGGGATGAGACAGAACAGGGTGGCTCCTCCTGTTCTCCTGGGAGGAAAGGGACTTGTCTTCAGCAGCGTCTCGGATTCTTCCAGAGACACTGGAAATTAGAGTATGTATGTGGAAAGTCCTGGTTTCTAAATGCCAGCAAAAAAATATTTTAAAATAAGTAAAGTACTAAGAATGAAGGCAATTCATCTCCACAGACCACAAGGCTGCCAGTCTAGGGGTTTACAGAGCTCCAGGTGGCTAAAAGAGCCTGGGGTTATGGGGCTAGGAGTACAGGGATATAGAAAGACTGTAGGGCACTGGGAGCAGCATCCACAGGCCTCAAGAACTGAGATGTGGGGCCTCAGGAGGGAAAATCTCAAGTTCAAGGCCAGTCTGGCAACTTAGACCTAGTCTCCAAATAAAAAAATACAGAAAGGAAGGGCCAGCAAGATGGCTCAGTGGGTTAAAGACTCTTGCTGTGTAAACCTGAGGACCTGAGTTCAATCCCTGACCCCTACACAAAAGTGGAAGGAGTCCTCTGACCTCCACACGTGTGTGGGGCATGTGAGCTCACATGTATGTCATGTACAGACTCAGGCTAGACTAATAAACATATAAAGGGGACAGAAGCCTACCCAGTATAGTTCTGACTGAAACCAACAGGATCAAATTCAATGGTGTCCAGAAAAATCAAACAACTTTTCAAGATGTATAGAAACACAGTGCAAAACAAACAAGGACATAGATCATTTTTGTGAGACCAGTCACTGTGTGTGCCCTGGAGGACTTTGGGCAATGAGCTGGGAATTTTAGCTCTACAATGTCTGTGCTAGGGAGTCTCTGGCAGCCTCAGATGAATCTGAACCTCATCAATGGGATGCCCTACGTCTGAGGAGGTAGGTACATCTGGGAGGGTGCTGGACATGGCCAGAGTTGAGGGCGCTGCAGAACCCCCTCCCCAAGAGTGGGAGAGGCGAAGGCCCTTCCTCCTGCCCTGCGTCATGGCACACCCCGCCCCAATCTTTCCCCCATGGTCACGCAATTCCTGCTCAAGTTTGGCAGGTTGGCTACCTGCTCATCCCACCCCCCACCCCGGATATATTCCTCCACCCTCCCGAAATAAAGTGACTTTGCTGACTTTGACCTGGTGGATGCTGCTTCATTGAAAGTCCCAGGGTATTCTCTGCCCTGACCCAGTTCTCTGCGCCCGGGCCACGATCTCCCAGGGCAATTCGAACCTGCGTACTCTCCCCTCCCTTGTTCCTGCCCGCTTCTGCCAGCTCGGAAACTGCCCCGCACAGAGCGAATGCTTGGGAACCACATGGCGGGTGAGAGCATGGGAGACAAGCCAGTCCCAGGACACAGGGACCAACTATTGGCGCCTAACATGGGGCAGACTGACCAGGAGATCGCCTTGGCACGCAACAGTGGGAAAGGTGAGAGGACCTCTTCTGAAAACCAAAAAATTAAAATACCCAAGCCGGGTTAGAAAGCCGGTAGCCTGCTTCCGAGTCCAAGGGCAAGCATTCTTTCTCAACTCTTTTTCCTACTTTTCTTCAGCTAAGCTGCTGCGTGAACTTGCATAGCAAGGAGAGCAGCTGACCCCTTCTGACCAGGGCTGCACTCTGGTGTCGGGTAAAGGCCTTCCTCCTTCCCTGCTTGGCTCCCACAGCCCAGTCCGGTGTCAGCAAAGCCCCCATCTAAAAAATCTCTATCAAATTCAAAAACTGGTGGTGCAACAGCCAGTTAAAAGCTCCCAGGGCGGCTGCCAGACTTATTAAAATTTCGTACAGGCTACTACCTCAGAACTCTGGAGAATCCCCTAGATTCACTTAGTAGGCACAGGAAAGTCCTCCTTTGATCTGTGGCAGCTCTAATCTTTCTATCGTGGCGAACAGCAAATTGTCACAAAGGGAATCCTAGGTCGAACTTATACAGACAATTCTTAAGGAGCATGGTTTTAAAATCACACATAAGAATGCCAGTTCCTTCTGGAAAGAGGCCCTGAAGGGTAGCACCTTGGATGGAAAAGGCAGATTTAAAAGAGGCAGAAACTTGAACCAGACTTATGTCTGAAATCCATGACAGGGAAATAAAGGGAAAAAAATCCCCCTCTCAAGGCTTTTTGCAGAGTCTCAACCATGACTAAACGTGTTGATTCCTCTAAATCAGAGCCCCCACCATCCCAAGAAAAGGAAAATAATGACCCAGAGGACGGGAACAATTCTGACCCTCCGGCTCTCCAAAATACTATAAATTTCACTCTAAAAACAGGTAATTCATTGTCCCCTCCCCCACCGTCCATTAATATGATTCCAATTCAGTCGATTTTGACAGCTCAACCTCCAAATTCCCCCATGGCAGAATTCCAGAAATTTCATAGAACACCAACCCAATCTCCAAATCCCTTCAGAGAGGATTTCCATAAAAATGGCAGGACTCAGAACCAACACCCAATTTCCTCCAGAGAGGATATCCAGGAACTTCCTGTGGTTTCTCACCACAGATCCTCCTCCCAGCTCCCTGCTAGGAGTCAACAATGGGCAACTCAGGCCTCACAAAAGCTTTGTACCAAGATGAAGTTCAAGCTTTTCCAGTGAATTTGAAACTACTTGAAGGAGACCTTTAACATGGTATCCTTACCAAGCAGCTGATCGCAAAGAATTAAGACAGGCAGTTAGGGAAATGGAGTTCATACCCCTTGGACTAAGTCTCTCCTTCAGAGCCATGTCGGCAGTTTAAATATTCCACGGGACTGGAGAGATCTATGCCATTCAGCCTTATCAGCTCTGCTTTTCCAGCAATGGGAAGCCCTCTATAGAGATGAGTGTCTGCGGCAAGTAAAACGTAGTCAGGGTATGCCAGACGTTGCCTGGGGCTATGATGAATTATTTGGACAAGGAGCATTTTCTGCAGGAGAACAGCAATCCAGATTACCAACAGGGTACTAAGACCAAGTCCGAATCTGTGCAATCCAGGCATGGGACAGGATAACTCCTCCTGGGGATTCACCAGGCGATACTTCGTCCCTACTTTCTCTCATCAAAAGCCAGGTGAATCATTAGCAGATTGTGTGTTGAGAACTAAGACAAGCCTAGAGAGAGCAGCCTAGGACCTCCTAAAAGCGTTATCTGGGACGGCATGACCTCTGAAGCTAGGCTAGCTTGCCAAGGGTTAAAAGATGAACTCGTCTGTGGATGAATCGCAGCCACGCAGGATATTGGCCCTTCCGTGCACACGGCCACATCGATGGCCCAGCCGTTTACCACTGCTGCTAAAACACAAGGAAATCGCTATAGGTGTGGTGAGAAAGGACATTGGAAGAGGGAGTGTCCACAGACACCTCATGCCAGACAGCACCCACTGCTTTTTTAACAGAGTCACATAACTCAAATTTCTGAGTTCTCCAACCCTGGATGGCTCATACAAGCCATGGATTCCACTTAGTGTGGGATGACAGCTCCCAAACTCCCTGTCCCTTGGCAGCACTTGCTGCACACTTTTAATTTAATAAGAGTAGTGTAACTACAATCTCCAGGTTCTCCAATCCTCAGTGGCCTCTGCCAAGGATTCCACAGAGCGTGGAATGACGGTTCCCAAGCCCTGACAAAAGAAACTCCCAGACCAAGGCTGGTCTGACATGAAGGCGGCTCCCTGAAGCCCTTCCTCTAAGGCTTCCAGCAATCTGGCTGCTACTAAAAATCATTTTTTTAAAGCTATTTCTTTCTCTCCTTAAAAATACTTGTTCACTTTTGGTCTGGTTTAATTTTAAAAGCTTTCCTCGAGACCAGAGACCAAAATCTGCACCACGCATGGGCCTGCAAAATCACCCGTCACTTAGGTTTTCCCGCTGCTCGGGCCAGCGAAAGCAATGCCTGGTGCAGGCGGAACCACCTAACACTGTGGGCAGAAGTGTCCTCCTTTTCAGGATACTAATTGGTCACGCGCGCGTGTGCGTGCATGCACGCTAATTCCAGTTCATCCCACGGGCAGGTAGATGTGCCTGCCCCCCAAAGATGCCTTCTGGGTTCCTGGCAACACAGGTGTGCCCTCATGGCTCTGCCATCTTTGATGTGGCACATGGCTTTAAGAAAAAAAAGCTGGCGATTTAAACTTTGTCAAAATATGTTTTGCTACTCGTATTATCTAGAATGTCCTAATTCTATACTGCATTGAGGCTGTAGTGTTTGATATCATTTATGGTTAACTGACTTACAGTCACACAGGGTGCTAAGATTGTACAAAATGCTAACTGATACAATTAGTCCCAAGTAAGCTTTATTTGGCCCCTTGCCATCCACAGGATAGTCGTGCAAAATACTACTTAATTCAGCTTTTGTAACTTATTTTCTAGTTATAAGTAAATCTAAATAACTAAATACCAATAGTTTTAAAGGACAGCTTGTCTTGTTCCCTGACCCTAAGAAGACAAAAGCTACACCTCTCTAGTAACTGATCAGGTGAATGTCTGTGTAAGTTCTGAGGTCCTGAGTGATGCTTTTAAGATTAAGATCTAATTGGTTCTAGTTAATTAAAACTCTGAACTTTCGGAATTTGACACTCGCCTCACTTCGGAGTCTAACGGCGCTCTGCAGACAACAGAAGCCGATCTCTGTGACGTCAGCCACAGGCCCTGGATGAGTTTAGTAAAGGACTCAGACCTTTGGTGAAACACCAGGTAAGTGTTCCTAATGGTTTTCAAAAAAAACCACTGGTGTCACTGTTACAAGACGTGAAATATCACTTGGTTGTCTCCAAAATGTTTTTCACCAGATTAGTCCTCTAGACAGACAGAATGTCCGTGCCGTTGGCTCACAGCCATGGCTTTGATGATTCAAAGGTATAGACTCACAGGTGCCCAAATGTTTGTACAATTGCCTATTAACAGCTAACTGCTCCTTCTAGAAATACATAGCTTTTGCTGTGACTTAAGGAACGGTCTACACTTCAATTCAGATTACAAACAGTGGTAACTTTATAGCATTAATACTAGTCCCTTCTCATAAAACTTAAGCTTCAAAATGGCACAAATGAGGGCACCAAACACCCATAAAATCAACAAAAAGTTAAAATTGGGCAATTTTCTCCATATATTTAGATATTTAACAGCCTTAAAACAAGGCCCACTTACAGATGGGATACAGGGAAATCCCTCCTCCCCAAAAGAAAAGATTTTTGTCTTCCCACAGAAGTCTACGTTCCAGATATCACAACAAACTCACACTGATCAAGAGAACAGCTGACTCTCCTCAGAAGAAAGAAAAACCAGACTTCACCCCAAGGCCAGCAATAACTTAAAATATTTCTCTACAGGAAGAGAAACTTCAGCCATGCCCACCGGGATGGCTTAATCACCCCAACACCCAATAATCACCTCATTTCGATGGGTCCCACCCCGTGAACATCTTTTTAGGTACAAAGTGTGTCTCCTACATAAAAAAAGGCCCCCTACTCACAATGGAAAAAGTTTACGTGCTTGTGTCTCTCCACAAAATCACCCAAAAATATATTTGGGTCCCAGCCAAAAACGTTCATTAACAAAACAACCGAAGAAGCAAAAAAGATTTTCTAAAAACCTAACACTTCATTCCCTCACAGCAATCAAGAGCGAAGGAAATTCCTAATCTGACACACAGTGAAAAGTTCCTCCCATCACTAACAAACTTAATCCCTTTTTCACAGGAAAGTCAGATGATTCCCCCAAAACCTCCAGTGGGAGCTGAGTCACACTCGAACCCCAAATCCCACTGCCCGCTAATACCTCTTTCAAAAACACACCTTACTTTCCAGCCCATTGCCTGCAGCTAGGTCCAGCCCTTCCCCACAAGGTCTCAGATTAATTCACAGGTTCCAGTCCAGCAGCTCAGAGAAGAACAATGACCAGTGCCATCTGCTGATGCCTGCTGCAACCGGCCAGTCCACACATGCCTGTCCCGAGATGTGAACCTCCAAGACAGACAGACCAGACCTACCCTGCTGCTGCCAGCTTCACAGTTCTACATCACGAACTGACAACCCTCCTTTACTGATGGACTTAATCACCCCTGGGAGGGCTCCATATGAAAATGGGACATTTAAACTTTCAACCGGGTTGAAAAAAACCAAATATTTAAATACCCTAACAGTTCAAATCCAGCTGTTACAACACAGGTGGCCCATGCTGCCAACACAAGCCTTCAAAATTAATGGGCTTTTAAACAAAGAAAACGGGAATTTCTGCACCATACGGGCAAAAGCCTTGGACGTGGCCAGAGTTGAGGGCGCTGCAGAGCCCCCTCCCCCAGAGTGGGAGAGGCTAAGCACCCCCCCCCAATCCTTCCCCCATGGTCACGCAATTCCTGCTCAAGTTTGGCAGGTTGGCTACCTGCTCATCCCACGCCCCCGACCCCCGATATATTCCTCCACCTGCCCGAAATAAAGTGACTTTGCCGACTTTGCCCTGGTGGATGGTGCCTCATTGAAAGTCCCGGGGTATTTGCCCTGCGCAGGTTTTCTGCACCTCAGCCATGATCCTCAGGGCAGTTCCAACCCTCGTACTCTCTCCTTCCTCGTTCCTGCCCGCTTCGCCAGCTCAGAGCTGCCCGGCTCAGAGCGAATTCCCGTGACCCAGCAGGCTCAGGAACCACGTGGCCGGCAGGAGCGTGGGAGACAATCTGGTCCCAGAACACTGGGGCCGACAGAAGGGCATCTGGATCCCTGGCTAGTGCACTCTGAATGTCCCCTTCCCTGGCAGCACTCTGGACTGAGCGGACATGCCAGAGAAAAGTACAAGCTACGGAGAAAAACAACCCACTCACTGTGTCCATCTTGAACCCAAGAAGCCAGAAGGCCAGGATGGAGGTAACCATCCATTCAGATATGGACCCAACAGAGGTCGGGTGCAGCCAGTGATCAGCAGTCTTCTGATGGACCTGCCCCAGAGTGGATGGTCTTTCCCAAGTTTTTGAGTTAGAAATCAGTAACACACATACCTTCTAAGTGCTTCCTAACACCTGGGGATGGGAGCCAAGCAGGCAGAGATATTCCCAGCCTCTTCCATCCCTGGCAGCTAGACAAACAGCTCTGGTCCTGGTAGGGCTGAGCCTCTAGATGCCACACTGCCTTCCCTGGCCTTGGCTACTCCAGGGAAAAAGCCCTTCGTGCTGTTACAGCTGGCACCGAACTATTGCACATGTTCACGTGTCTAGCCTGTTCTATGGTTAGAAGTCACACCTTACCACACAAGACCCTGCTCTTCCCAGCACTGGTTGTCTTAGGTTCCCTGTTTGGCCTATGAGAGACACCGCTCCATAACTATTCTCCCAAAGGTAGAGAGAGACACAGCCCAGAGCTTGCGCAAGGCAACACATTGAGCAAGGTGAAAAATTGAAATCATGCTCACTGTGTCTGTTGCAGCTAGCGGACACAAGCTGAAATGCTTACAGACATAAGCAGACATTGTCATACAGTCTGTCCTGGAAGTCCAAGATCAAGATTGCACCCAGCCATGCCTGGCTTCAGTGTGGCCAGCAGTCCTTGTTCACAGCTGCCCTGCTCCAGCCTGTGGTCATATGACATTTTCCCTGAGCATCTCAGTCTGTGCGCTCTCTGCCTCTTATAAAGATGTCAGTCAAAATCCAGTGTGGTGGTGCATGCCTGTAATCCCAGCACTCGGAAAGCTGAGGCAGGAGATCTCAAGCTTGAGGCTAGCCCAAGCTACACTTGTAGTCTATCACAGGAAAAATAGATAATATAGTAACTAAGGACACCAATCATGCATGTCAATTAGCTAACCTGCAGAGACTATTTCCAAGGAAGGCTACATTCTGAAGTTCCAATGGGGATCTGAATCTGGGGGGGGGGGGAGGGGGGGGGTACAACACTATCTAAACTGTTAAGTTCATGTTTGGTTTTTAAAAAATTTTTCATTCACTTTTAGAACAAAAGTTTTAGAAGAAACTCCCAGAACTTTCTAGAAAAAAATTCGGCTCACAGATCTCAGGAAGCAAAAGAGAAGGAAGCTAGGCATTGAGAGATGGCAGACAACCCTGCCAGATCCCACCTCTGGGGTTCTGTCTACTTCCCGTGAACTGTTAGCGTTGAGCATCGAAGTCTTCAACAGCGAGACCGCACACGGTCTGACATCTCACCGTGAACGACAGCAGTAAAGTGCAACGTACCCAAGTCGCTAATGCTGCTGTAGTTGGCGCGGGCACACACCATGGCCCTGGCTACTCACTGCCGGGGCTCCCTGCTCCGCCTCGTCCATTTTTAATACTTCTGTACATTATAAATCAGTAAAGCGTGCGCACGCACATGCATACATGCACACACGCACACACATGCACACGCACATGCGACACGCACACACACGCACACAATTGGCAGTGCGCTCTAAAGCAGCAGTTATCAACCTGTGGGGTCGTGGCCCCATTGGGTGTTGACCCTTTCACAGGGGTCGCCTAAGACCATCTGCACATCGGATTTTTACATTACGATACATACCAGTAGCAAAATCACAGTTATGAAGTAGCAACTAAAATAATTTTATAGCTGGGGGTCCCCACAACACGAGGAACCGTATTAAAGGGTCGCGGCATTAGGAAGGTTGAGAGCCACTGCTCTAAAGGCTTTTACTGGTAACAGAGATGCTCAGAGACATTTCTCAGAGACAGTAGACCACATGAAGAAGCTAAGGAGGCTCCGGGGCCAGACTGGGGTTTGGTGTGGATGGTTTTGGGTAGGGATTAAGTTAGATGGCTCCCAGCCCCATTCTGTGGCCCCTGTTGGAGAGAAACAGGACTACTTAGTTCTTCCAAGGAACCATACCACATCCCTGCAGACCACCTGTGAAGACAGGAATCTGTCAGGCAGGCATCTGAGGCTGCTGGTGTTTAGTAAAATGCTAGCAGGCATCGTCTGCCTGGTGCATCTGCTGATTTGTTCTGCTATTTGAAAACAAAGCCCAGAAAGGATCTCTCTGAAGGATGGACATCCTTCAAAGTGTCTTGGAACCGGCATGCCGGCTTACACCTGCCTCCTTGCTGCTGTGTCCAGTGCAAAACAATAGACTGCAAAAGAGGCCAGCCGCGGGCCAGCTGTAGCACCAGGGTGCTTGCAGGAGCCCTCAGTGGTGGCCCGCCTCCTTTCTGACCTCTCTTTGGGAAAAATGAAACACCCCTCGACAGGTCTCTATCGCTACCCTCCAGTGGTACCCTGGACCCAGGAGAGCTGCAGAGGGAGGTGTTTATGGATGAGAGCACTACTCAGGCTGCAGATGGAGAGGACAGGCATGTCAGATTCTAGGACTTTCCATTTCCAGAGCGCCTTTCCTGAGGGGGAGTGGGTCTGCCTCAGCCTGAGGCTTGACCTTCCCAAGAGAAAGTCTCCCTAAGTCCCCTTCAAAGCTTCTTGATGAAGGGCCAGCCCTGTACAACGGGAGCCAAGATTCCTGGGTCTCTCAGAACACTGGCCCACACACCACATAAGCTCTGCCTGTCCCTGGTTTGTCAACCTGATACAAACTAGAGTCATCTAGGAAGAAGAAACATCAACTGAAAACATGCTTCCATCAGAGTAGCCGGTAGGCAAGTCTGCAGGGCGTTTTCTTGATTAATGATCGATGAGACAGAGCCCATCATCCCATTGTAGAAAGTGCCACCCTTCGGCAGGTAATCATAGCTTGTATACAGAGTGCAAAGCTGAGCAAGCCATGAGGAGCAAGTGTTTAGGCAGCACACTTCCATGGCCTTTGCTTCAGCTCCTGTTTCCAGGTTCCTGGCTTAACGCCCTTCAGTGACGGGCTGTGATCGTAAGGTGATATAAACCCTTTCATAAACCCTTTCCGCCCCAGTTGCTTTTGGCCATGGTCTTTATCAAAGCAATAGAAGGCAACATGAAATGGTCTCCCATCCAGCTGTCTGCCATCTCTCAATGCCTGGGTTCCTTCTCTTTTGTTTCTTGAGATCTATGAGCCGGATTATTTCTAGAGAAAGTTCTAGAGGTTTCTTCTTGATGTTCTTTTTAGCAAGACTAGGGCAGTGCAGTTTATTCAATGAACACGAGGAAGAAAACGTGCTCTAAAAGACAGGAAGAAGGCACTTCCAGGCCTTCATTCCGAGGGGCCTCTCCCTGATGGAAAGGTCAACAAGGTCTTTGAGCTGTGAGCGAAGCAATTGGAATAGACCAGACCAAGCAAGTGTGCAGATAGCACCTTGCTGAGCTCGCCACTGTCAGCTTCTTAGGAACCAGAGAGGAGAGTACTGGACTCTGAATGGGAAGACTGGGGAAAGAAAGGCCTATAGACACAGAGGAAGCCAGGACCTAACTCCAGACCCACACCAGCGAAGGGAGAACCCACCACATCATGGCACAGAAATACCTATATACCATTTGAAGTCTCCAGTAGCTGTCTTCTCTGTCTTCGGTGGCATCTGCCATAAATAGCTACCAGGAGACTGTGAGGCTCTGCGTGTGTAGCCCCATGTGCATCCCTGGGCTGAGAAGGCAGAAAACTGTGTGGCCCTTGAGGCTGAAGTCTGAAAAACTGGTGGGGCAGGGCTGTGACTTGAGAGATGGCCTCAGAAGCCATGGCTGCCCGGGCAGCTGTATCTGCAAATGAACTCGGCGGAGAACCCTGTGATGGAGGTTTTGAAGCTTCTAAGAAACGTCACTTTCTCCAGATAGCAACCACAACTTGAAAACTCAGGGCATGGCCGGCCCTGACCCCAAGTGAGTGGGCCTGCGGGGACAGGAAGGATGAAGCCTGGGAACAAATCCTCACAAGGTGGGGCATAGGGATGCACCTAAGACCCTGCCCTCCACCCTCCCTGGCCTTTCCCAGCTGGCCAGGCCCCTCATCTCCCTGTCTGCCCCAGAGAGCCACAGGCTTTCCTTTCTGATGCTTCTGCCACTCACGGCCATTTCACTGTGGCCTCTGGGTCCTCCTCCTAAAGGAAGAAGGGGTTACCTCAGGACAGCCTCTTCAGACAAAGTCAAGACACCTTAGCTGGTTTTTGTCAACACAGGGAGCAGCAGGCTACAGTTCTGTGCGGAAGAATGCTTAATGTCTGCGC
This sequence comes from Cricetomys ansorgei, assembly GCA_026225945.1. Classification (NCBI taxonomy): domain Eukaryota; kingdom Metazoa; phylum Chordata; class Mammalia; order Rodentia; family Nesomyidae; genus Cricetomys; species Cricetomys ansorgei. The sequence goes on along the minus strand of JAMJFZ010003232.1, from coordinate 2,865,350 downwards.
CAGTCCCCTCTTAAAATTGTTACGACAAAATACCCAAGGCTGAGTAGTTTATAGAGAAAGGAGTTTTACTCAGTTTGGTTTTAAAGTCTGGGTGTCCAAAATCAAGTAGCCCCGTTAGTCTAGCCTGGGATGAAGTCCTCTGGGCTTCGTCAGAATGTGGCAGAGAAGACAAAGGGAATTGGCTTTATCTAAGAGGGACCGTAACAAGGCAGCCTGGCTTCATGGCAACCTCCCTTTCCAGTTCACTCCTCAAGTGCAGCATCCTGAAGACCAGATGCTCTCTTAGAAGTCTCACCAACTAAGCCCCGGCAGGCTGCAGACCAGGTTCCCAGAGTGATTCACATCCGTTTCCCGTCTCACGTGGCAGCCACGCCTGGTACTTTGTTAGGAAGAGTGGACTTTTGCTGGGACTTTTTCATCACTCAGGAAAGGGTTGACTGTTCTCCTGAAAAGACCCCTTCAAGTCACCACAAGCCACACAGCAAGGATCTGAAGTACATCTGAGCAGGCCTACCCACAGAGGAAGTCACATGAGGGACACACGCCCAGCGTGGAAGGCTCCCAGGGGGATGAAACTCTGTTGTGAGTCCTGGGTGGAACACCAGCTGTGGAAACAACTCTTGCCTCTGCTTTTTCTTCTACTGCAATGTGCTGCTTGGAGCTGTCCTCATCATAGCCTGTTCTGCAGATGGCCACATCCTCTCTGTCTCTTCTTCTCAACCTGGACCAGTGGACCTTACCCGCTGGGAAATGTACAAACTTAGCAGCCAGTCTACCTTACCCACCCCAGCCCACAAAGTCACCAGGATGGCAGCATTCATCCATCCAGCTCTGCTCTCAGAGGTGGCGTCAGGACAAAGAACCAGAAAGACAACTACAGACTCATCTACAGCTCTGTCCAGCGGGGCTGAAGTGCCACCTGAGTGACTGACGTCTTCTGTGACGGGCACCTGCATCCTCCCTGACTTCCTCCTTCCTCTGGGGACATCAGCCTCTCATAGATATTGGGGATTTCCTGTTGGGTACAGCTAACCAGCTCTGCCTCCGATGGCCCTGTCCTTGCAAAGTTCCCGCTGTGACCTGGCACCCCAGGCACCCCAGGCACCCCAGTGAGCTGTAGGGAGCAGCTCACAGCCAGCAGCTTAGCCTCAAGCTACCTCAGCTACCCTCCCACTCCACGCAGCTTCAGCTTCGCTCGCCCACAAAGGGGTCAATCGATGTAAACCTTGTATAGTTTCCTATCGTCATTTTCTCTGAATTCCCTGAATTTAACAACTTGCTTCACACATTCTATTTTCAGGCGGGGAGTGTCCACGTCCTCCTGAAGGAGAGATTTGCTCTCTGAGCAATATTGCCTGCTCAGCCACTTATGTAATCAGAATAAGCGGCATCTTCCAAGCAAAAACAATGGCCTTTGGGACTGTCACAACTGTGCCACGGGGTCACCCCACGCTCTCTCGCTGACTTTAATGAGTGGTGGCTCTTTCCACGGGCACCAGCATGGCAAATTTGATCTGTGTATATGCTCAAACTCAGACATGGTATAGAGACCAGAGCTGGATGGGAGGACAGTCACCCCACCCCACCTGTCCCATGCTCCAGGGAGCCACACCCATAAGACAGAGACAGAATTTGCTGCCTGTTGAAACCTGGCAAAGATGAATTCTTGGGGTTCCAGAAGCTTCTCACAACCTGTCGCTATAAATGTGGAGTAGAAAAGGGGCTCCAGCCTCAGCTTGGACCAGAGTCCATAGAGGAGAAAGGCCCCACGCAGGCAGTGGGCAAGAGCAAGATTAAAAGTCATCCTGTCAGGATTTTTCCCAGTGAGGTATGGACCCCACCAGGCTGTCCATTCTGTCCAAGCAGTGACTGTGTCAGGCTCTCAAAATGGGAGTGCTCTCCTGTCACCTCAGCTAGGCATGCAAAGTTAACTTACAGAGAATTTTCTGGTGAGACTGTCTTAGGATACTATGATCAGAGTTACAACCCCATTCTCTGGAATGTTCTACCCCTCAAATACTTATTCAGTGGGTCCCTCATTTCCTTTGTCTCTTCACTTAGATATCACCCACATCCTGACACCTCCACTGACTTTTCTATTGAGAGTACAGCACCCTTCCAGCTCTTCCCAATTTCTCCTGATATATATGCTTTAGAAGTGCAAATCACCACATCAGGAAGAATACACACACACACACACAACTTAATCGCTCACCCTTTTGACTGGCTCTAGCTTTTCAGAGTCCAGTAAATCACAATGTCTTGCTTAGCCCGAGACAGGATCCCATATCCTGCTCCTTATAACACCTCCAATCTCAACTTTCACAAAAGCCCAGGGAACTCTCCCTGATGCTGGAATCATGCGGAGCCACACTTTCCCTAGGCAACGGGTTTATTTTTACCTTACAAGGTTGGGGAATCAAGAATCAAGGGTGCCGAATATGTTAGCACATTTCCATTCTGTTGGTGAGCTCAGGACTGCGTGCTCCTTCCTAAGCAGACACCTAAGGCCCAGAGGCAAGTGTTTGATGGGATACTCTACCGCCTGGATCAGCTGACTTTTTCCTTATTCACTTTACCGGTCTGCTCTTTTCACATAACAGCTTTGCATACTATTGAATGGTATTATTGAGTATTTGTAAAAATGTCTGCTTCATAGAAAGAGTAGATGATGAATGGAAAAGTCAATGGATACGGGAGGGAGGTAGGAAAGGATAGGGAGGAGGAAGGAATGAAGGAAGGGAAGGAGGAGAGGGAAAGAGGGAGGGAGGAACAAAAGGGAGGTGGTTGATACATTAGTTACTTTCCTGTTGCTGTGATAAACACCATGCCCAAGGCAACTCGCGGAGAAAAGAGTTTATTTGGGCTTACGGTTCTAGAGGGTTAGGGTCCTTAACGGCGGGGACAACATGGCAGCAGGAGCGGGAGCCTGCGAGTTCACATTCCCAACCACAGACACAAAGCAGAAAAAGAACAACCTGGGAGTAGGATGAGGCCTTAAGCTCCCCAAGCCCGCCCCCAGTGACATACTCCCTCCAGCAAGGCCACTCCTCCTAAACCTATCTGGGACATTCTCACTCAGACCAGCACAGATGGGAGGGAGGAAGGGGAGATGGGAGGGGGGGTCCCCCTCTGCTGGAATCTCCATCTGCTGTCCTTTTAGCATTGTCCTACAGGATCTGATGTGCTTCCCCCAAACCTGAAGTCCTACTGTGCATCAAACCAGAGCCATGGGCCATGCACACCCAGTGGCATTTAAAGGCTACTCTCAAGGTGACCTCAGAGGACCACTAGTGCTGTTTCCACCAGGGACCCCCAGACACCTTCCACCACAGGCCCTACTCTCTTCACTCTAGACTTGGTGCAGTGCAAGGGGGCATTTCTTTCCTTACACAGAAAGGAAGAAGGAAGAGAGTGAATGTGAAAACAGGAGACATGAAATAGAAAGCTCTGGGAATCCTCATGGGATGCCAGGATTCTGTCTTCTGGAAAGCCACCGAGAACACAACGGTGAATAATGGGGACTGTGGAGAAGAACAGACACACAATTTCACCCCAGATTGGAGACCCTTAGGAACAGCACCTGCTTCCAGAATCTGCCTGGCAAGTCAGGGTGTGCGGTTCTCTTCAAAGGTTCCTGACTCCAGTTGATTGGTGAGCTGCGTCCCCAGCCGTCCTCCCTACAGTCAGCGTGTCCTTCCTGCACTCAAAGGGGCCCTAGAACTACATCATATATAACCAGAGCCTGCTCTCTGCTGTCCTGAGCTGCCACATGGGGTGATGTGGCCCACATTTGGATGGTTTTGTCCCCAGTCAGTGTCACTGTTTGGAAGGCTGTAGAGTCCTTAACTGATAGGGTCTGGCTGCTGAAGGCTGCTCAGCTTGCCACACAGTGAACAACTTCTACCACACACTCCCACTGCTGTGAGTTCAGCTTCCACCCCTTACCTTCTCTGCCATAATGGAGTGAAACCTGCCAAAACCACAAAATAAACCTTTCTTGTTCCTTTCCAGTATTTTGTTCACGGCAATGCTAGAGTCACTGCCGCACAATTCCGTCTTTGTTAACCATGCCTTCCCAGTCTGCAGGCACAATGACAGATGAAATCTTTCCCCTTCATTGTAAGCTCCCTGCTTCCTCTGATCTTGTTGATGGCTCTTGTTCTTTCCTTTGTAGCTTGATATAAAAGTTTAAATTGCAAATATCTCATTTCATCCTCATCAGGAGAAGTTGCGGGACTTCAAAGGCTGACACCAAAAGAAAGAAAAGAAGCTGGGGCTGTGGTTTATTTTTGGAATAGTCAGTTCCCAGTTAATTTGTTCATTAATTTCATGACTACATGAGAGCAGGAAGTACCGGAGCATCCCAGTGACTGGTGGCATCAGAGGGGACCCATCATCACCATCCTCCCTCCCATGGGGATGCAACTCAGGGAAGAATGGGGGGAAGGTCCTTTCCGGGATGACTTGGAGGGTTTGTGAACAGCAGGGAGACTTATGGAAGGGCAGGATGTCAAGGGAGGGAGCATGGAAGGAGGGACCCTCATGTTCTAGAATATTTAAGAACTTACATTGGGCTGGAGAGATGGCCCAATGGTTTAGCAGCACATACTATTCTCACAAAGGACCCATGTTCAGTTCCCAGCATCTATGCAAGACGCCTTACAACTGCCTGCAACTCCAGTTCCGAGGGAATCTGATACCTCTGACCTCCACAGGCATTTACACACACACACACACACACCCCTGAAAAGAACTTGCTATAGGGCCAGCAGATGACTCAAGTCCAACAACCCAAGTTCAATCTCCGGAACACACAACGGAACAAGAGCACCAGCACTGACCCTCAGAAGTTGTCCTGTGACCTCCACACATGCATACGGCATGGACACACACACATCACACACATGCAACAATAACAGTAACAATTTTTTAAAATAAAATAACTTGTCGTCACAGCCACATGGGGAACAGGTCAGAACAGTGGAGAGGCCCTGGAAGTTCCCTGGGAGAGATCAAGGTACACTTTAGTCAATTAATCACGCTCATTAACATGAACCTCAACCCTTTAAAGGAGACTCAGCAAGGTGGGAAAGCTACCTCCCAGAAGTGGAGTGGGCAGACTTTCCGGTAGGATGGATGGATGAGGAGGGGAAGCGAAACGGGGAACAACGCCTGGGCTGTCCCCTGGAGCTCTGGTGGATGTTGACCATGTTTCAAAAAGGAGAGGTGCTGGGGGAGACACTGTGGGAGCAGGCAGAGAACCTAAGGGTGTCAGGCGGGCTGCGGGGCACAGTGCTGGACCTCGCCAAGAGCAGCAACTGCGTCCTGTTCCACTCAAGCAGAGAAGAGGCAGAGACGAGAAGTCACTCTCTCCAAGCCCCAAACCACAGAGGAGTTTGGGGCCGGACCCAGGTCCACATTCAGCGACTTAGAAGACGAACCACTCTGTACAACTAAGATTTTACAGCTGTTCTTTAGCGTTTAAGGCAGAAGGGTTACCGGTTTTCACGTTGGTGGAAGCATGAACAGAACACATAGTAGATACTGGCTATTAGAGAGCTGTGACCACAAACAGGAATGCTGAATGCAGGCGCCAGGGTTCTCCTGAGCTGTGTGGCAGCTCGCCCTGGGTTCAGCCGCCCAAAACTCCTTGCTTCCCTCCACCTCCGTCTCTGTAGAAAGTGCACACATGCATGCATCCTCTGCCATCAGGAAACTGGTGCCACCTTTTGTTTCTCGTTGCAAGCATGAGGACCTGAGGTTCAATCCCTTGAACCCATGTTTTAAAAAGTCAGGTGTGGTAGTACATGCTTGTAATCTCAGGCGACAGGCAGATCCCTCGAGCTAGCTGGCCAGGCGGGCTAGTGTATCTGGTGAGTTCCAAACCAGTGAGGGACACTATCTCAAAATCAAAGGTGGGTGGCATCTAAGGAGAGCCACCAAAGGTTGTTCTAATGTACTTATGCATGCACACACAGACATACAGAGAGAGAGAGAGAGAGAGAGAGAGAGAGAGAAACATGAAGACAAAATAGCCTTGGAGTGAGGGTCAGGAAGGTTATTTGAGAGAACACCTGGGTACTGCAGGTTGGCCCACATGGAGTTTTTCTGGATCCCATATAGCATCAGAGAAGCTTCATTTTGGGGTGAGCAGATAACTTAGGACTGAGCACCCCAGCTTGGATGAGCAGCTACAGACTGACTAGGCTAGCATAATACGCCTGTCAGCTGCCCGCATATTCTATTTTATGACAGTATCCAATCGTGAGTACATGTGGACTTCACCTCCTCTCTTCTAGGCTCCCTTGCAGGTAGAGGTGGCCATGTGGCATGGTACATATGACCAAGCCACTTTCTCCAAGAACACAGACATCCTAACCCCAGGTCCCTGTGACTATGACCTTATTTAGAAGCAGGGTCACTGTAGACTGTATCGGTGAGGAGTGACTCAGGAGTGGAGGAGCCCTTACCCAATATGACTGACGTTCTTAGAGGTGGAGAGGACACTGAAGCCAAACACTCAGCCATGTGTGCTGGTTCCAGAATCACATAGAAGAAGAGCCTCTGGAAATGCATCTGTGAGGGTTTCTAGATCAGGGGAGTTGAGGCGGGAAGACCCATCCTAACTGTGGGTGGCACCATCCACGGACTGAGGTTCTGAACTGCATGAAAAGGAAAGGGGAGAGCAGCAGCCTTCGTCCGTCTCTGCTTCCTGATTGATGCAGCGTGCCCAGTCTCACCTTCCTGCCATGGTGAACTGTATCCCCTGAAACCATAAACTAAAATAAACCCGTTCTCTCTTAAGTTGCTTCTGTCGTGTATTTAATCTCAGCAGCAGAAGAGCAACATACCATGTGTATGTTACGAAAGACGGAGACAGTGAGGCACCCACAAGCCACAGAATGCCAGGCACCACCTGAGGCTGGAGCCGCTCAGGAAAAGAATATCTTCTAGAGCAGTGGCTCTCAACCCCTCCCTAACGCTGCGACCCTTTAAATACAGTTCCTCACGGCGTGGGGACCCCCAGCCATAAAATTATTTCCATTGTCACTTCATAACTGTAATTTTGCTACTGTTATGAATTGTATGTAAACATCTGATATGCAGACCCTGTGAAAGGGTCATTTGATCCCCAAAGAGGGTCATGACCCACAGGTTGAGAACCACTGGTCTAGCACCTTCAGGTGGAGCATGATTCTCACAGACGCGCAACTCTGATCTCCAGCATGTGAGACAACACGTTTCTGTTGTTGTTAATCCCTGGAGCTGTGACACTTGGTGGCTGTAATCCTAGGAAACAGAAGATGTATTTCATCATAAAACGTAAGCCAAGCCTGCCAACATGTACCTGGCCTCACTGAGAGGACATGAGGTCTGAGGACCTCATGAAGCATGGGATCCATGCTCTCGTGTTCCACACAGAGGGCAGGCAGACATGATGACAGCCACTAAAAATCCAGCAATAGTCAGGTTCCTATCTCCTCATACAACAGGGCCAACAGACAGACACAGGACAGCAGCGCGGATGGCCGATGTCACTTCTCAAAGAAATCAGATGATATTCCATCAAGGGTGTGTGTGTGTGTGTGTGTGTGTGTGTGTGTGTGTGTGTGTGTGTGTGTGTGTGTGTGTGTGTATTTTAAAGAAAGCCACAGCTGGGCTTACTAGCACAGGCCTATCATGGCAGCTCCTAGGAAAGCTGAGGCAGGGGAACCCTAAGTTCATGCCTTGTCTGAGCTACAGAGTGAGTTGAAAGCTAGTCTGGGTTATTTAAATTCTATCTCAAAATAAGAAGTGGAAAAGAGGGCTGGGGGTGTAGCTCAGTGGTAGAGTACTTTCTAGTATTCATGAGACCCTAGGTTTAATCCCCAAGACCAAGAGAAAAAGGAAGAAGGGAGAAAGTAAAAAAGGAAGCCACAGGGGCTGGAGAGAGGGTTCGGTAGTTAAGAACACTGGTTGCTCTTCAAGAAGACCGAAGTTTGGTTCATAGCACGCACAGGGCTGCTCACAACTGTCTGAAACTCCGGTTTCCCTCTTCCGGCCTATGTAGGCACCAGGCAGGAACATGGTACATTCACATACATGTGGGCAAAACACTCAAACATGAAATAAAAAGCCATCCTACAAATCACAATAGAACAAGTAAACTCACTCTTTACTGTATCTTTAAATTTTCAAAAGTAGATTCACTCTTAAAAGACAAGAATAATCAACATAAAGGGAAAAGTCAGTATGCCACGGGGAGTGGTACTGGAGAGCCAGCAGGACCCAGGCTGGACACGAAGACAGGTTCCCAGACGCTAGGGTAAAATTTATAAGCAGAAGCTGTTCACTGAGACAGCAATATATAAACTCTGCTGCAAGGAACAGACACTTCATCGGCCAGGGAGCGGAGAAGGCGGATTACAATGAAGGGCGTGAATCATAGCCGCCTTTGGTTCCTCTAATAATGTGACTTCCTGACGACAAAAGAAAACGCACGTGCAGGCCCCAGCTCGGCAGAAGAGGAGGGGCTTTGAGAATCAGTTACCCAAACAAGCTGTCACTCACACCCGAGGCTGCAGAATGGCGCGCTGGGACCCGCACGATGTCCTTACATGGCTATGTGGCTCGCTCCGTCGCAGTCCGTGATAGATTCCATTGCGTATTAAAACCCAATATGCACTAAAATAAGCAGCGCGGAACACTGAGGACGCGAGATGCTGTTTACTTGAAGTTACTTGCATAGGGAGGTGGGAGCTGCTTCAGACTCACAGCTAATATCAGGCACCCCCAAATAGATTCCAGATGCTTGAAGGAGTTAAGTAACTAAATATGTGAGAGAGAAGCTTGTTAAAAATAGATTTGAATATTTATTCCAACTTCAGAGAGAGGCTAGCTTCTTCAGAATGTAATCAACAGAAGACACTGCAGAGAAAAACCAACATTTGACTATTTCATTGAATCTTTTTTAGTTTTATTTTTGTAGGTGTGTGCGGTGCTTGTGTTTATGTGTTTGCATGCGTGTGGGTGCATGCGTACGGAGCTCCCAGGTGGATGTCAAGGGTCTTCCTCAATCGCCTCAACCTTACATGCTAAGGTAGGATCTCTCGCTTAGACAGGAGATCATGAGTTTGCTAGTGCAGCTAGCCAGCTTGCTCCAGGGATCTCCTGCCTCTGCTTCCCAAGTGCAGGGATTTGAGGCAGGCTTGTGCTCAGCTGCCATTCACAGGAGTGCTGAGGAACTGAAGCCTGCTCTTTACACTTGAGCGCTTGACCCACTGAGCTGCCTCCCCGGTCCCTATTTCATTGACATTTTAAGTCAGCACAGTTTAGCAAACCTACACTTTTTATTTATACGTAACCATAACGTGTTAAGCATGTATTAGGCATCAGGTGCTTACAAAGACATGTATGCCACTCTGGCCATCCCCGGGAAGCTTTGGGGGACTTCAGCTTTCCCTGGATTTCTAGTGGGGCTGGAGGTTGCATGCCTGTTCACAGAGCAAAGTGTCCCCTCGGTCAGTCTGACTTGAGATCACCTTCTCCATTAGAGCAGAACAGGCCATGACAATGGGAAGATGTTTTCAGCATTTGGCGAGTTTATTCAGATAAACTAGAAATGCTCCAAGGTACCACATGGACACAGAGGAGAATGGTACACAGGTGACTGACAGTTCCCATAAGAGACAAATGTCTCAAAAGGGGAAGTGTTCTGGGGAGGACCAGCAACTGGTGCAAGAGACCACCAAAGGGGGCTGAGTTCAGGGCAGGAGAACCTCCCCCAGCAGACCTCTCCAGGGCCCTGAGCTGAATCCTGGTTAGTCCCTGGGTGGGTGACAAAGTTCTAGCAACCAGGCACCTGCAGTCCTGGGTTCCAGTCTCAACTCGGCCCCCTACCAGCTGGTTACTTGGGGCGTGCTTGTGTGTCTTTAAAATATGAACAGAGAAAGGGATTAAATGGAGAGAGCCAGGGATGGCACCCAGTGCCTTGGTGGCATTCCAGGACTGTGCCCAGGTCCCAGCACTCCTGCTGGGAAAGGCAGGGGGGACCTGGAACATGTACACAGTATACCTGCAGGAAGGCATGAGGGCCTGGCGGAGGGAGACTTCAGTGAGCGAGGGGTGGGTAGGAAGGGGCCACCACATTTAAGCTGCAAAGCTGAAGGGGGCTAAGGGCTACACAGAAACAAGGGAGCTGTGGGGAAATTCCATACGGGGACAAAGGCTGAGGGCCGGGCCTTTCCATGTCTTGGGGACAAGGAGTCCTGTCCCTCTGTTCGGGAAGGGAAGAATACCCTTTCAATATCTCAATGGTCCTCCACCTTCCTAACGCTGCGACCCTTTAATACAGTTCTCATGTTGTGGTGACTCCCAACCATAGAATTATTTTGTTGCTACTTCATAACTGTGATTTTGCTGCTGTGATGAATCATAATGTAAATATGTGATCTGGAGAAGGTCTTAGCGACCCCTGTGACAGGGCTGTTCGACCCCCAAAGGGGTCATAACGCACAGGACGAAAACGCTGCTATATCTGCTACTTCACATATTCCTTCAGCCTGAAATACTCGACCAGCCAGGATGCCACAGCTGGGGATGACATGTTCCAAACCACGTCAGCCAATAGAAAAAGGATTGCTTAAAACTGGGAAGCGACAGGACCAGGATCCTGAGACAGCAGTCGGTCCTCGTCGATCCAGGGACCCAGAGCCTTTGCGAAAGGCATCATTGTGAAGGAGGCACAGAGAGGTCAAGCAGCCTGGCTAAAGTCACAGTGTCTGGGGGGCAGTCTGACTGCAGCCTGTCCTCTCCCATTAATTTGCCTTGGCAGGGTAAGCTGGCATCTACACAATCTGCAGTAGCAAAACACTGGGGACATTCTGCCTTAAGTAAATTGCTACAAGGTGTCCAAAGGACACTGCGTGTCTCCCCGTGAGAAAACATTTCCAGCCAGGTGCTGGAAGGACAGACAGGCTTTTGTCAGTTTGTTTTGCTGATGATGCTGCACCTCTCCCTCTGTACCTCTTTGTCTTGTTAATTACATTTTTGTGTATATATGAAGTTGATTCTGTCTAGTATGTGGGTCTTGGAAATCAAACCCAGGTTGCCAGGCTTGGCAGCAAGCGCCATTACCCAGTGAGCTGTCTCACTGGCTCTTCTTCACTTACAGAGTCTCATTACACAGCTTAAGCTGGCCCCAGAGTCACTAAGTAGCCCAGGCTGGCCTCAGACCTGCATCCTGTCTCAGCTACTTCAGTGCCTGGATTATAGGCCTGCACCACCATGCCCAGCAAGACTCCATGTGTTATCAAGTCATAGAAGGGCAGGTCCATTGAACACCGCTTATATTTTGAAACATCGCAGAACACCGTGTCAACTCTGACTTAGCGCTGGTAAACGCCATTGCTCTCGGAGTGGACATGAGGTTCGGATCCAATAATGTGAGAGGGCGTGGTCACTGCTGGGTAAGCCTTGGCTCCCCAGCATTTCCCTGATTTTTAAGCCAATATAAATTTTAAGCGTTGCCATGTCTTTAAAGCACTGAATACCCTAAACTTTACTTGGTGGACATTTTCCAGGAAGGCTCTGGGCAGTGCCAGCTCCTGGGTGTGGCTCTCACCAACTCTGTACAATATTTGACATCTTTAATACAGTTGACACATGTTCCCTCCTGAGACTGCAGCCACCCACAGCCACAACAGACATCCGTCGCCCCACAGTGCCCTGCTCTTGTAATCGGCCCCCATTCTCAGACCCCTGCCCGAGGCTCCCAGGCAGTTACTCATCTACTTTCAGTCAGACCAGTGGCTTTGAAGGAGTGATTCTGATTAGGCTGTGGGGACAGTCTGTTTCCACTGTTCTTGGTAATGCTAAGGAATGAAATACCATTAAGCTCTTGGGGACAAGGCAGCCTCCTCCACCGTGGTGGATAGCCAAGAACTAAATAACTATCTGACTGCTGGACCTTTCCATTCCTTCTTGGTGCGATGTGCACTGAGTAGTCAGGAAACGGCAAGTGGCTTGGACCCCTCCCACTGCCACTTAATGGGCACTAGATGCCCAGCCAGCCCTGATGTGACCAGCATCACTGGCTCTGGGTCAGGTGGATAAACCTAGAGCACCAATTAAATGCTGATGCTAAACAGCCTGTCTGTGAGGCCACAGTCTGGGTCCACTGACATCAGGGATGCTGTGATGCCAGTGTGTGGGGAGGGGAGCATCTCTCTAGATCTTGGTGCTGGAATGACACAGAGATGCCTCTTAGGACTCCCCTGGGTCACTTGAGCCCAGGTAAGGGTGGACCACGTGCATTCCAACCCAGGTTTGGAATCTTGAATTTGTACTGACCCTGTCCCCTTTCTCCTTCACCTGCCTCAGACGCCTGCAGGGTGCCCAGCTCACCTGCTCTGCAGCCCTAGGAACCAAATGAAATAACTTGGAAACATCATCCCATGACTGAGGGGCAAGCCAGGCCTGATGGATATTCCCCCTCATGAAGTGGCCACACACCCCAATCACTCCCCACTAGGGGAGACTGTTTAGATTTGTGAACAGCACTCTAGAAAACTCTCTCCTGTTCGACTCACTGCCAGGTGTCAGAGAGTTACAACTCTGTGGGGACAGCTGGTAGCTTGAGACCAACAGGTCAGCCAGCAGTCTTGTGACAAGCTGGCTTTGGCCTCAGTATGAGCTGTCAGTTCCACATACAAAAGGAGCCTTTGAGGCTACGGAGAAAGACCACAGCATGCGCACGTGCATGGGCACACGTGCGTGCATGTGCATACACATATACATACACACATACACATACACACATACACACACACACACTCAAATTCAGAGCTAAACATCGTGACACATGAGTGATCTACTCACCAGTGCTGGAATAAGAACAGAAAGACTGCCCAAATCTGATTTGTTTTCCCAGACATGAGAATAAACTGTTAATAAACTGGGAAACAAATCTCTCCCTGTAGCAAACATCTCATCAGTTAAAAGCCTAGAACTTTTCTTGCTTCAGAAGCTCAGAGGCTGTCTTATTAGGAAGGGCACTCAAATTTAATTTTTAAAAATAATTAAGTAGAATCTAAGTGATTGTTTTCCATTATCTTTCCAAGCACTGAGAGTTGCCAGACGGCTTTCAGGAACAATGGATTCTGCGAGCAATCGCTTACCCTTGTTTAAAAAAAAAAAAAATGGATTACTAGTGTTGATGAGGATCCTGGCTCAGAAACGCCAGCTCTCCACCAGTCATGAAAACACATTGTGCTGGCACAGGGACAGGAAATGAATGCGGCAGGAAGGAGGGTCCAGGAGAGAGCCCAGAAGATGGACACAGCAGCTCGCAGAGAGGATGTTTCACATCAGTGGAGAGAAGACAGATTGACCGGCAAATGGTATTGTTAGGGTGCGCTACCACTTAGAGGAAAATTAAGATGGCTCTCACACATGGGTTCTGGGTTCGTTTGACGTCTAAACATGCGCCTCTGGATAGGAAAGGAAACAATGATCTTTTAAAAAGAAAAGGAGCCAAACCACCCATGAGAGGTTCAACACCAGGCACCCGCTACTGCCAGGCCCGAGTCTCCTGGAGCTGTGAGTAGTTTCCCGTGGCCCACACACTTTTCAGGAAGTGAAGGGATTCTGGTTCTCTCACCCATGCACCACCACCCACAGGAAGCCAAACGTCAAGACGGGAAAACAGATTTCTAAAACCTCTGACTGGACGGAGGCCTGCTCTGCATCTCACCCTTCCCCAAATAGTCCGTTCCTGCCCGTTCTCCAAAACGTCTCAACGTCTCAACATATTCTGCACGAAGGGAGGGAGGAGGAAGCAGAACAGGGTTGACCCAGAACGAGGAAACATCTCAGATGTGTCTGAGAGGCAGGGGCCTAGGATGCAGGCTAGTCAAAGAGAAATGACTGCGAATTACAAAAGCTGCAGGGGGTGGGGGTGGGGCAAGGAATACATACACACGCACACACGCGCGCGCGCACACACACACACACACACACATGCACACACGCATACACACACACACATACACACACACACATACATACACACACGCACACACACGCACACACACGCACACACACGCACACATACACACACACGCACACACACACGCACACACACACGCACACACGCACGCGCACACGCACGCACACACGCACACACACACATACACACACACATACACACACACATACACACACACACACATACACACGCACACACATACACACACACACACATACACACACACATACACACACGCATACACACACACACGCATACACACACATGCATACACGCACACACGCATACACGCACACACACACATACACACACACACGCACACGCACACACACACACAAAATAGTAATAAACAAAAATTATAAATGATATTTCCAAGAACTATTGTTTCCTTTCTCTCCCTCCTTTTAAAAGTATTTTTTATGGGGGCTAGAGAGATGGCTCAGAGGTTTAGAGCACTGGCTGCTCTTCCAGAGGACCTGGGTTCAATTCTCAGCCCCCACACGGCAGCTCACAACTATAACTCCAGCTTCAGGGGATCTGACACCCTCACACAGACACACGTGCAGGCAAAACACCAATGCATGTAAGAATAAATACATCTCTTTTAAAAGTTGTTTTTAAGTATTTGTGACATCAAGAAATTTGCAAGCAAATGGACAGAGCTAGAAAAAAATCATCCTGAGTGAGGTAACTCAGACCCAGAAAGACAAACAAGGAATGTACTCACTTCTAAGTGGATAGTAGCTGTTAAGTAAAGGATTAATCATGCTACAAACCACAGACCCAGAGGCTATGTAACAAGGAGGCTCTTGGGCGGGGGTTGGGGTGGGGGGGGACACATGGATCTACCTGGGGAAAGGAAATAGATTTTCTGGGAGGACTGGGGGCCAGTAGGGACCGAGTAGGAGGAATCAGGTGGGAAGAGGGATGGAAGGAGAGAATTCCTGGAGAGATGACTGGATATGGGGTGGGGGTTTTGAGGGTGATGTGGAAACCTAGTACAGTCAGAACTTCCTAGAATCTGCAGAGTGATCCTAGTGAAGACCCCTAGTAATGGAGAATATGGGGCCTGAATTGGCCACCTCTGTAACCGGGCCAGGCTGCAGGGGTGGGCGGGGACACCAACCCACCCACAAAATCTTTGCCCTCCAATCTGTCTAGTCTGCAAGATGTGCTGGGGGAATGGTGGCATAGAATGTGGAGGAGTGGCCAACCAATGACCGGTCTAACTTGAGGCCCACACAAGAGGAAGCCCATGCCAGTTACTGCCTGGATGGCTAGGAACAGGAGGCTGGATAGCCCTGAGACCTAGGGTAGAATCAAACATGACTGGCAGAAAAAAAAAATTAAAAATCAAAGTGATTCCTTGTTCTGCTATGCTCATGGATCAGCGCCTAGCCCAGTTGTCATCAGAGAGGTCCCCAAGCCAAACACTAGGAGGAAAGAGAAGCTAAGTCGGAGACCTCCATCAGGTCCCTCCCCACAGATGGGGAGACCCACAGAAGGGGGGGAGGAAGACTTGTAGGAGTCAGAGGCGTCAAGGTCACCAGGAGAACGCGGCCCACAGAATCCACTAAGCAGGGCTCACCGGGACTCAGAGACTGAAGCGGCAACCACGGAGTCTGCGTGGGTCTGCGCTAGATCCTCTGCGTATATGATGTGACTGTTAGCTTGGTGTTTTGGGGGGACCCCTAACAGTGGCACTGGGGGTGTCTCTGACTCTTTCAACCACTCCTGGGACCCTTTTCTTCCTACTGGGTTGCCTCATCTGGCCTCAATATGAGAGCTTTGTGGCTAGGCTTGTTGTATCATGTCTTGTTACATATTGGCCTGTATGCATCTTGTTGGTACATAACTTGTATCATATCATGTTTGGTAGATATCCCTGGGAGGCCTGCTCTTTTCTGAAGGGATTTGGAGGGGGAGTTGCTTGGGGGAGAGGAGAGCTGGGGAGAGACTGGAGGGAGGGGAAACTGGGGATGGAATGTATTGTATGAGAGAATAAAATAAACCAAAAAAATTTATTAATTTGGGGGTAGAGTGTGCACAGACACAGTGGCTGGAGGTCACAGGACAACTTCCAGGACTCAGGTCTCTCCGACCTTGTGAGTTTCAAAGGTCAAACTCAGGTCATTAAGCTCGGTGGCTAGCACTTCTACCCACTGAGTCACGCCAACAGCTCCCCTTCTTCCTTTTTGAGGCAGTCTTAATATGTACCCCAGGCTGGCTTCAAAGATTTCATGCTTAAGTGATTCTCCTGCCTCAACCTCCCAGGTGCTGGGATTACAAGTGCCCCAGCTTACCATGCCCCAATTAATGTTTATCTGGTTGGTTGGTTGGTTGGTTTTTGCTTTTTTTGAGACAGGGTTTCTCTGTTGTAATTCTGGCTGTCCTGGAACTCACTCTGTTGACCAGGCTGGCCTTGAACTCACAGAGATCCTCCACCTGTCTCTGCCTCCTGAGTGCTAGAATTAAAGGTGTGCACTGTCAAGGTTTATCCTTCTAACTACACTACCCAGGCTCACCACTGGAAGTCAGGAAGGTGCTGTAAGCAGCAGCTTGCTGGCCAGCCCTGCAGGAACGTGGACCCACGTTCCATCTGCACTGCAGACTTATGAAGGCTGTTCGGGCTGCCTGGGAAGTACCACCCTCATCCCAGTCAGCTCCTCAACCCCCTACCTTGGAAAACAACAGAGTATGAAGCTGTGGCCAGCAAAGTCTGAAGCAGATGGTCAAGAAGCTGCATATATTACTATGGGTCTGCCCTGGCTACCTACTGTCTCAGGTTGGTGGGCTTGGTGGGAAGCCTGACGTCTGAGGACTTTAATGTCCCTTATAATGCTTTCTTCTCTCACCCAGCAAGGCTCACTCTTTGTTCATTTCACAAATACCTACTGATCCCTTACTCTGTGGGGTCCTGAGAAAGAAAGAGTGATAAATGATATTTCACCTTTAGGCCCACAAAGGAAACAAATACATGGCAGAAGCAGCCAGCCAGACATGCACCTCCTCTTTCTCCCTCTTTCAGTGAAAGGGGAGCCAGGAGAATTCATGGAAAGCTGTATGAGGGACAGGAGCATTTCTCCAGGTAGCAGGGAGAAAGACCAATGGCTACCATGATTCTCTAGGATGGTAACCAGAACAGATAAGCACGAGCCCAGAGCCACAATGAAAAAGTCTTTCCTCAACCTGAGACATGCCATAGTGCTTCAAAGAACTGTGGCTGCCTCTCTGCCAAGCAGTGGGGAGCACAACTGCCAAGTGAGTGGGGAGCACAAATGCCAATTTCTTGGGTGGTTAAGCAAGTCAGCCATCACTTCCTCCGGAGAGGAGATGGGGCCCAAAGTGGAGCCCTTGCTTTCCTTACTGGACAGAAAGCCACAGCCATGGCCTTTCGTGGCTGGACTGCTAAGTGGGAGAAGAGCTACTGGTGAGAGATGGGCCAGAAACCATAGAGGTCCTCCTGATAAAGGACTGGCTCTGGATGGAATGAAGGGCCAGGCAGGACAGCGGCACTGCAGAAACCGCAGACAACCTGTCACAGCCCTGACTTCGGCCTCCCACTTTGGAAAGGAAGCCGTGCCCATTCTTGGGGTACAGGGGTACTGAGAGGACCAGCAGCCCACCCTCTGTGACTGCGGTGAAGACTCATCTGTGAGAGGCAGCACTACGCACTCTCGGGTCCCCGATTTGACCGTAGGATCTGGAGAGAAAAAGACTCCAGCTCAAAGCTGCCTGCACCAGGAGAGCATGGAATGGAAGTGAGCAGGCCTAGCAAGGATCTGGTGGATGAACACAGGCTTGTGCTTTGGTAGAACCTACCCCAACCCAAAGGGAGAAAGTGAGACTTCTTGGGGAAGGTCTCCAGAGCCTCTGAGGGGCACGCAGCCCCGGCTAGCTGGGCCTGGAAAGACCTGCAAATAGAGCTACCAGCAAAAGAGGCAGCTTGAGTCCAGACATGTGTTCATGTAACAGACTGCCCTGAGTGTCCAGGAGGGGTTTGGTGATGGGTCATCACTAGCTTCTACAGGCAATTCACTCTCAGCCTCCTGTGAATGGGGACAACCAGAGTTAGCCACAATGAGAGGAAGTCAATGTGTGCCCAATAGTTTTATGTCAACATGACATGAGCTAAAGTCATCTGAGAGAACCTCCATTACGAAAATGCTTCCATAACATGGGGCTGTAGAAGAGTCTGTAGAGCATTTTCTTTTTTATTTATTTACTACTACTACTACTACTACTACTACTACTACTACTATTATATTTGGTTTTTTGAGACAGGGTTTCTCTGTTATAATTCTGTCTGTCCTGGAACTCATTCCAGGCTGGCCTCGAACTTACAGAGATCTTCCTGCCTCTGTCTCCTGAGTGCTGGGATTAAAGGCAAGCACCACCACCACCCTTGAGCATTTTCTTAATTGGTGATTGAAAGGGACGAGCCCGTCCCATTGTGGATAGGCCCATCTCTGGGCTGGTGGTCCTGGGTTCTATAAGAAAGCAGGCTGAGCAAGCCATGATGAGCAAGCCAGTAAGTAGCAGCCCTCCATGGCCTCTGCATCAGCTCCTGCCTCCAGGTTCCTGTCCTGTTTGAGTCCCTGTCCTGACTTGTGAACTGTGATGTGGAAGTGTAAGCCAAATAAACCCTTTCCTCCCCAAGTTGCTTTGATCACAGTGTTTCATCACAGCAAGAATAACCCTGCCTAAGAAGACATCCAGAAACTGGACCATTTGATGTGGAAATAGTAGAAGCAAGAAGGAGCCAAATATCACAAACCTATACACAAAGCTTCAGTGAGACTTCAGTTCTCAAGCAGAGGGGATGTAGCATGGTCAAGAGAAAACAGGGTGCTCTC
This sequence comes from Cricetomys ansorgei, assembly GCA_026225945.1. Lineage (NCBI taxonomy): Eukaryota > Metazoa > Chordata > Mammalia > Rodentia > Nesomyidae > Cricetomys > Cricetomys ansorgei. The sequence goes on along the minus strand of JAMJFZ010003232.1, from coordinate 2,846,465 downwards.
CAAACAACCAACAGGCGCAATTTTTATCGATTTTTTGGGGGCAGGGCAAAAGTTGGTAATTCAGTGTCAAAAGATGGTTTCCTTCTTACCTAGACCTGTGGCCACCTGTCACAGAAACCGCTGAGTCCCTCTGAAGCTGGAGCCACAGTCCTGGGCAAACACCCTCGTGTGTGGTTCAGTATGGGCCTATGTCGAACTGGAGGGTCCTGAATGTGCAAGCCATTTTGGGGATAAAAGTTCAAGGATAGGAGGCTAAGGAGATGGCTCATCAGGTGAAGACACCGCCAGTCCAGCCGCCAAGCCTGCAGCCTGAGCCCCGTCCCCAGGCCCCACGTCGGGGAGAAGAGAACCAACTCCACAAGCTGTCATATGATACCCCAACACAAACACATAAACAGGCTGTGTCATACATGGATTCTCTCTCTCTCTCTCTCTCTCTCTCACTCTCACACACGCATGCACGTTTTTAAAAAATAAAAGAGCACAGAGAGTAGAAGAGAACACACTGACTTCACAGAGATCAACATTCCACATACAGGCCCGACCGAATCGGCCCACAGGTGACCTCCATGAAGCATACTGACACAAAATGAAGGCGGAAATGTTCGTGCGTTCCAGTCACCTGTAGGGCGTCTGTAAGTCGAGTCAGCGAGGACAGCCATGGTCAAATGGACAGACTGGGGTGAATGTCCCCATGTGGACAGAGGCTAAGACACAGGGAGGTGACTCACTGGAGCTACACAGCAAGGCAGCCAGAGCCGTGACTCAAACGACCATCTCTCCTCTGCCCTGTGCCGTCCTCTGTTAGGAAGTGAACGTGCCACACACCCCACACGTCGCACGAAGTGACACGAGGTCTCGGAATCGATGAAGACATTTCTCCCCTCAGGGAAATGGTGTCTATACATTTAAATCGGTGTCTTCGTAATCAGATGAAGGGCATTTTATTTTAATGTAACAGCTGAGAGGCAAAATCAGGTCCCGTTTCAAGTACCACTAAAATCTGCTGTGTGGGTAGCTCTCAATGTGGAAATGAGGCACCCTTAACAGCCGCCCACACAGCCGCCTAATCTTCACTCAAGAGGCGCTATTGAAAAAAAAGGTGACTCAAAACCACCAGTAACTTTGAATTTAACTTCTGAAACCTCCAGCTGACGGAGCGGGAAATGATCCAAGAAGAGGAACAGAGGCCTCAACCTGGCAGGCCTGGACTCCAGCCTTGTCCACAAAACACCAATCACCACCGACGGGGACAGCCACAGGTCCACATGGACACCTGGCCTCTCAGCACAGCTTGTGATTGTGCCTCTCTTGGGGTAGGCTGAAGGGCCTGGAGGAGAGGTGGTGCTCTGTGTTGTTCAGATTGGGAGGGAGCTGGTACTTGCTGCTTCTACCACAGCACCCCTGTCCACCTTGTGACCTCTACTGGGTCACGTACGTACGCAAGCTGCTTCCGGCTGTCCCTGCCAAGCTCTGCTGTCCTCAGGTATTGTGATCTCTGGAACAGGAGTTGGGTGTTGGGGCTCCCTTCAACCCAGCTCCAGGTCCCTGTGAGGTATCCCTTGTGGGCCTGGCCCCTCTCCTTCCTCAGAAAGCTCATCTCAGGAACTGTCTCCCCATCACCTCCACAAAGACCTCACAGGTGTCCTGGGGCCACTTGGAGAAAGACCCATGAACAGGCTCTATCAGTGTCGAAGGCTGATCTTCTTGTGTGGAGCATAAGACAAGGCTTCTCTGTGTAACCCTGGCTGTCTTAAAATTTGCTTTGTAGACCAGGCTGTCCTTGAACTCAGAGATCCACCTGCTTCTGCCTCTAGAACGCTGGGACTAAAGACATGTGCCACCATGCCCAGCAGGCAGATCTATCTTAAACAAAGCTTACAACCTGCTGAACTAGGGGGGACCTTCCCCTGAGCTTTGTCAATGTGTAGCAGCATGTACACCATATTCCACATCTCCTCTGCCCTGTGAGCTGACTTTGGCGAGGAAGATTCCAAAAGAGATCATAAGGATGCCAACATGCTAACAGGCCAATGTCTGGGCAGCGACCCCAAGCTGGGGCCCTGTCCTCAGAGAGGTGAAACGGGCACAGCAAGCAGAGCACAGAGCCACAGAGGTAGGAGCTGTCAGTAGCACCAGAAGGGATATGTTGGCACCTTCTTTGGGATCACAGAGTCATCTGAAGGGCCCTTGGCTTACACATCTGGTGTGCTGCCATATTCCCCCCCAGCCACTCTGTCCACACATCTTCAGCTTAAAGAGGCCAGGCTTTGAAAAGAACCAGCTGCTTTTTAATATCCACCGAGAGGCTGGATATGTGACAGGGAGAGGGAAAAAAGCAGAGTGGTGTGGGATGGGAGGAGGACACATTTATACATGGATCTGAAAAGCTTCGGTAATCGAGGATGATGTGATGTGTGTGTGTGCACATGTATGTATGTAGTGTGTGTGTGCACAGGCACATGCAGTTGTGTGCACATGCATGTATGTGGCATGTGCATGCACAGGCACATGCAGGTGTGTGCACATGCATGTATGTAGTATGTGTGAACACAGGCACATGCAGGTGTGTGCACATGCATGTATGTGGTATGTGTGTGCACAAGCACATGCAGGTGTGTGCACATCTATGTATGTAGTGTGTGTGTGCACAGGCACATGCAGGTGTGTGCACATCTATGTATGTAGTCTGTGTGTGCACAGGCACATGCAGGTGTGTGCACATGCATGTATGTGGTATGTGAGTGCACAGGCACATGCAGGTGTGTGCACATGCATGTATGTAGTATGTGTGAACACAGCACATGCAGGTGTGTGCACATCTATGTATGTAGTGTGTGTGTGAACACAGGCACATGCAGGTGTGTGCACATGCATGTATGTGGTATGTGTGTGCACAAGCACATGCAGGTGTGTGCACATGTATGTATGTAGTGTGTGTGTGCACAGGCCCATGCAGGTGTGTGCACATGCATGTATGTAGTGTGTGTGCACAAGCACATGCAGGTGTGTGCACATGTATGTAGTGTGTGTGCACAAGCACATGCATGTATGTGGTATGTGTGAACACAGACACATGCAGGTGTGTGCACATGCATGTACGTGGTATGTGCGTGCACAAGCACATGCAGGTATGTGTACATGTGGAGGCCAAAGTTGATGTCTGCTGTCTTCAATTACTCTCCACCTTTTTTTTTTTTTTTTTTTTTTTTTTCCCCAGAGTCTCTCCCTGAACCTAGCGCTTACCAACTCAGCTAGATGGCTGGCTAGCTCCAGGACCTGCTGGTCTCTATCTCCTAAACACTGCACTACAGGCTGGCTCCACTTCTTTTTTTGAGGGGTTTGGGGGACTCTGAGCTCAGATCCTTGTGCTTGCTGGGCAAACACTTTACCCACTGAGCCGTCTCCCCAGCCCAAGAATAATTTTAGAATTCCGTGTCACCCACCTTCCTCCACTCTTGCGTCTTCCAGCCATGGTCCCCGAAGTCTCTGAGCACCCTTTAATTGTCCCTCTACTCTGCCATTGAGCCCCAGACACCAGAAAATGGAACATCCAACTCATGCCATCCCCTTCCTTTTCTAGAAATGTTTAGTTATAGATTGTTTGCGTTTGCTTAATGTAGTATCTTGGAAAACACAGAGACCTCTGACTCTTGCCCCCTTTGACTATGGGAAATATCTCAGTTTCCCATTATGAGAGATAAAATTTCTCCCCACCCCCACACAGCCCTGCCAGCTCCCCAACCACCCTTTCTACCATTACTCTGCACTTGTCAGGTCTTAGAACACTCAACTTTGTTTTGTATCTAGAACTCATGCTAATTAAATCCCAAATTAACAACCTAATTGCCCGTAGATTAATTTCTAAAATGAAAGCCGATAGAGTTTGTATGATCATTATTAAGTATCTTTTCCTGCAAAGCATTGCAGTTTGCTCCATGGGGAGGAACACATAATTGCATGTTATTAGCAGCTTCCCCAAAACAAGTGGGGGGCACCGCTGGGGGTCTTCTGGCAGCCCACATTTCAAGTTTGCTATCACCTACTACTTGCATGGTCTCTACCCATCTTCTAAGAGGAATCAGAGAGCATACAAGGGGGATCTGACTTTCAAAAGCCATTACTCTGCCACAGCACCCGACAGTTTCGTGTTGATTTTGGAACACAACACCCCCCCCAAGGCTGGAAGCCATGCTTTGCCATTCTTGGGGTCATCAAGTGGTCAGGTGTAACGCTAGGGGCAGTTTTGTGCTCTCAGGTAACCCACCCTACACAGTAGTTCCCGCTGCCTTCTCTAATCCCTAGTTTCTTTTGTGCATGTGTGTATACATGTTCATGTTTGGGGGGAATGCACATCTGTGTGCGCGCATATGGACTCCAGAAGCCAACCTCAGATACGTCTCTCCTCGGGTCCCACTCACTTTCTTCTGGAGATCTCCAAGTAGGCTGGCCAGAGAGCCCCAGGGATCGGCCTACCTCCAAATCCCCGCCCCCAGCACATGGTCATCATGTCTGTCACAATTCTATCCCAAAGAGCAAAACCACCATTCTAAGGATTCTAAGGGAGCATCATCACACCTTGGCTTTTTCGTGGGTTCTGGGGCTCAAACTCAGCTCTCCTGCTTGTACAGCAAGCACTTTACCAACTGAGTCATCTCAAGCTCCTCACTCCTGACCTCTGTTGGGAGATACCCAAGTGATCTATTTCACAAAATAGTCCTTTAAATACCCCTCTTGTTTCCTTTCTTAACACAGCTAGTCAGTAGAATGCCCTTCTTGACTGTCACAGCCATGGCCTGCCATTTGTAAAGCAAAGTGTGGAAGAATTCATGTCCAGAAACAAGGCTGCGTGAGAGCTTGGAGCCCAGTTGAGGACAATCCTGCACGCTGGCTGACAGATTCTCTCTCTTCTAACTCCATCCCTGTGCAATGCTGTCTCATCCTAGGGTTGTAGTACTAAACTACAATCTTTTACCCTCACTTTAAGAAAAGAGAAAGGAAGTATAGAAAGAAACTTTTATCACTTCAGCAGGTGGCCTTGATAAAAGAGAAAAAGGTAGAAATCTTCACAGCCTTTTTAGGCTGTCCTAAGCTTGGAGAGGACTAGCTGACAGTTGGACTACTGTCTCAACTCATGCTCTGTAAACCCAGTCTCTCCAACTGATGTTCTTCTATGAAAGAATCGACAAACCAATGAACCGCCAACCAACACCCACTCAGCTCTTGAGACTTCAAACCTTTTATACTCTAAGCAAAAGCTCTCATAAACCCAGGCAGCATGCAATCCCAAGAACAAGATACATGAGCCAAAACAACTGCACCTAACCAAATATAGCCACCAGCATCCAGCAATTCCAAATCAAACTCATAATCAGCCACCACGCCTGGGATGGGAACAGAAACCTAATCCAAATGCCATTTTGCAGTTTTGAAGAAACCAAATTAACAAAAACTTCCCTGCTACATAGGGCCATGCATGTTTGAGCCATGATCATTGTGTCTGACATAATTCTATTCCAAAGAGCAAAACCACTGTCCTAACCAACAATATGTAATTTGTGGAAGCACGGGCTGCCAGCATTACTGGGACAGCTGAAGGCCCAGACTCAAGACCTAGCTTCCAGAAGTGACTCTCAGAACCACATGGACCCGGTAGCCTACTAGGAAGCTGCCCTAGCCAACAGAGGAATTCTAAGGGAGACAAAAACCAGCCCTGACTTGGCTCACGGTCTGAGAGTCCATCCAGGGGCAGAAGATGCCCCCCCTCTTCTGTGAGTCAAAGGTCTTGGCTATCGTATGCACAGCCCAGATCAGCATACAGATGGCCCATCACAACATTTCACACCCACACAATCAGGGGCCAGACACTGGTCCATCTGCCAGCCACCCTGCACAAACCTTCATCAGCCACAATGGCTCTGTAATGGCCAGATTTGTATGGTTTCTTCCCCCTCTTCTTGCAATGCTGGAAACTGAACACAGGGCCTCCCAAAAACTATACAAACACTTTATCTTTACCCTACATACTTAGCACCCCCCGACCCTTTCTCGAAGACGGAGTTGCCCAAAACAACCCTGAATTTACTCTATTGTCCAAGCTGGTCCTGAGTATGGAAATCCACTTGCTGTCACCTCCTGAGTAACTGGGATGACAGGCCTTCGCTACCAGGCCAAGCAGGTTTATAACTAAAAATGACGCTCTGCTGTGTGTCTTCTGTGAGTGGCATGCTCTTCCTCAGATTACACAGACCCAGGCAGCTCAGTTTGCTCGCTCCATGGTGCATGCAGCGGCCCACTGTACAGATCTGTCACCTTTTATTTACCTGCCCTCTCATCAGCACGAACTTTGGAGTTGTCTCCGTGATTTTTGTTAAATCACACTCTGTCGCTTGGACATTCTCTATTTCACGGTGTTCATGTGCAAGATTCCCCCCCATTCAGGGCAGAATTGCTGCGTCTTCTGGATGATTCAACAGGGCTGATTTTCTCTAAACCAGCTGCGCTATTCTCAGTCCCCGGTGTCTAAGTGAGCTGTCCCACCTGCCCGCGTGTTCCCAGGACCGCATCTCCCAGACGTTCACTTTGTGTCAGTGGGTGGAGTGGGAGCTGCCTGCTGCCCTGCAAGGGACCAGGTTTGCCTCCCTTTATTTGCTAATATGGTTGTACTTCTCTCCATAAATTAAAAGTGTCTTTGATTTTCCCATTACTTATTTGCCTTTTGTACTTTTTTTTTATTCTGTTGGGTAGTTTTTTTTTTGTTTTTCTGTTTTTGTCCTTTTATTTTTTATGTGTTCCAGATCTTCTGTCAGCTATGTGTTTAAAATTCTTTCTGCAGTTTGTGACTTGCCTTTGTGTGCGAGTGTGCATGTACACGTTTGCGTGTCTACACGTGCATACGTGTGAAGGCCAGTGAACAACCTCAAGTGTCAAGAACAACCTCGAATGAACCCAGAGAATCCACCTGTCGGTCTTCCCAGCACTAGATCACAAGCACATGTCACCCCACCCAGCATTTTACCCAGGCGCCAGGGGACGAACTCACGTCCTCATTCACAAGCCAAGACCTTGACTGAGTCATCTCCCAAGCCCCAAGACTTGTCTTCCAAACATCCTTATAATGTTCGGATGAACAGTCAACGCATCAGTCTTCTCTGTCAGGAGTCCAGTGGTCTCACTTTGCTCTGAGACCGTGAAGGCATTCTACAAGATGTCCTTCTCACTGTTTCAACTTAAAAAGGATTATCTGACTTAGCTAAGAGATGAGGTGAAGCTCTGACTTTACAGTTTACCCCATGGATGACTAGTTACCCTGAAACTGTTCGTTGCACAGTCTATTTTCCCTCCACTACCCCCCACCTGTGGGTGGCACATTCCAACATGCGCATCGACTTTGGGCAGCCCCTCCATGGTTCCCCAAGCTCAGCTCGTCTATCTCAGGCAGCACAAACTGTGTGAGATACTCTTCAGACCAGAAGGCACTACCACCATCGTGCTCTGGGCTACACTGAGACTCTATTCTTCCAGACAGTAATTTTAGAATCATTTTTTAGAATCATTTTGTTGAGTTTGGTTTAATAAAAAAAAAAAAAATCTGCCGTTTATAAAATCGGAATCACACGAAGCCCGTGGATCATTTGTTAGTTTGGCTGCTTGGCTGCTAGCTTGCTTTTGAGATTGGGTCCTCAGTAGCCGAGATTGGCTTTCCCATCAACGCATAGCTGAGGGTGACCTTAAATTTCTGCTTTCCTGCCTCCATTTCGCCAGTTCAGAGATTGCAAGCCTGTACCACAGTGTGCCCAGTTTGTGCAGTGCCGGGGTTGAACCCAGGGCTTGGTGTAAGTTAGGCAAGCATTCTACCAACTGAGCTCCAGCCCCACCCTCCATGGGTCACGTTTTAGGGAATCCACATCTTCATGACAGTCTTTCTATACACAAATGGGACATATAACTATTTTTAAATGTTAATCCATGCATTTTACCATTTTCTAAAGTCTTGTACACATTGATTATTCCCAAGTTACTAAGTGCATTTTTGCTTGTTTTGTTTGTTTGAAACATGGTCCCATCCTGTAGCCCAAGCTAGTCTGGAACACACAGCAATCCCCCTGCCTTAGTCAAAGTCTCCCAAGCACTGGGATTATAAGCATGAGACACTATGCCTAGGTGATGTGTAATTTCAAATGGCGTTTTATAGCTGATGAACAGTATTCAGAAATATAATTTTGATTTTAAAACCAGCCTCTTGCCGATGTCTTATTAATGTTAATGGTTTTCCTGTCTTCTGAATTTTCTAGATAAGTCAGCTCAGCTGGAAAAATGACACTTTTATTCCTTCTTTCTCAATCCGTAAAATTTCTATTTTGCTATTTTTACTCCCCTGGGCAGAACATCTTGTTCCACATTAAATTATATTGTGAACATAGGACCGTTAACTTTTTTCCTCGATTTTTAATAGAAATTAATTTAATGCCTCACCATTAAGTACTATGATACCTGAAAAGGTATTTTTTTACTTTTAGATATTCTTTATTACATTAAAGAAGTTTGCTTATAATTCTGTGTGCTAAGTTTTTTTTTTAATAAGACATCTTCAGTCGATGTTAAATTTTATCCAAAGCTTGCAGCACATCTTTTGAGGATCCTGCATGCTTCCCTCTGCTGATGTGCTCCATTACATTAATAGCATTTAATTCAGGCAACGAGAAATTAAAGGGTTTTGGGTTTTTTGTTTTTGTTTTTTTAATTAAGATAGATCTTGTCATCAGAACTCTTTTGCTTAGATGCCAGGCTTCATTGGCTGACCAGATTGTTTTTTCAGCCCAGAAGGCAAGTGTAACTTGGCTTGTGCTTCTGTGAATTCCATCATAGATTTTTTTTTTAATTGTCCTGAGTAGACACACACATTTTCTCTGTTGTTCCCTAAACAATACAGTACAATGACTGTCTACGTAGCGTTCCCGTTGTGTTGGGGGTCATACGTAACCTAGAGATGATTTATCGTACATGAGAAGATAGAGTACACGAGGAGACATGTCAGTTTCTGCAGAGACACGATGTGTTTTATAGAAGGCAGGTGAGCATCTATAGACTTGGATATGACCAGAGGATCCCGGAACCAATCTCTGTGGACACTAAGGAGCAGCTGTGTGTCAGACTACAATAGTCAGGTCACGTGGACAAACCCATAACACCCTGATGCCACCACTTCCCTGACGAAGAAATAAAGACCTGTGGGTCTGGCAGGAAACGGTCCCCAGCCCACTATAGCATATGCTTCTCAGAGGAAGTATCTCAGACTCTTAATAGATTTTGGTCAAATTAACTATTTAAATGATGAGTGTTGACCATTTGGATTGACAACAACAAATCCTTCTACGCTCAGGTATAAAGGCCTGCAAAGGTCAAGAATATGAAATTTCAGGATAACATCAGCAGGAATGACAGAGGCAGGACCTCAAATATCTGCTCCTTCATAAGATTGATCACTCCAAAAAATTTGCCGACGTCTGAGCACTCTGGAAGCTAAGTCAACGTTTGTAAGCGTGCGGAGAGAGTGGTTGAACAATGGAAGAACTGCAAACTCAGGGGAACAACATCCAACCAGAGACCCCAGTCTACAGCATCAGCAGCTGCCACCACCAGCGGGCTTAGTACGGAGCTGGCCAAAACTGCTGAGCTGTCTATGGGGGCTTGAGACATTGCTGCTGTAGTTCTAGAAACCTAGAATGGCTCATCCATGGGAGAAAGCACCTCGTGTCCAGGAAAAGCCTAAAGAGGTTGTGGGTTCTCACCTGCAGCTGACCTTGATGATAGTGTACACAGGAAGTAAAGACTGAGAACAGCATCTTCCTGGCTGAGGCTGGGGAATGAGAGCACAGTCAAGAGGATGAGGCACGGGAAACACATGGAGAGGCCGCCTCTCACCCCCTGGGATGACCGTGATGTGTAGAACACGGGATCCTCAGACACTGCTGGGTAGGAGTGTCAGTGGAACCGTGCTTCCGTTAACAGTTGGGTGGCTTCCCGGACACGGAAATGTGAACTATGTGACCCAGCAATTCCAATCCCAGGTCTATAAATACACATGAAAACACATGATATACAAAAACTTATATACAAAGGTTTGCAGCAAATTATAACTTAAAAGTAAAAACCAAATTCCATCAGCTGGTACATGAACAGCAAAGGGTGTTCTGTCCACAGAATGGAATATTTCTCACCCATGAAAGGAAATGTAGACATTCATGCTCTAGCTGGGCCTTGAAAGCATGGCATCATGTAAAAAAAAACGGCAGGCATAAATGGACACACCATAGGGCTCCATTTACAGTAACTGTTCAGAGCAGGCAGATCCACAGAAACGGGAAGCAGTCAGCTGCTGTTAGGGAGGGGGGATCGGCAGAATGAATGATTATCGTGTGTGTGTGTGTGTGTGTGTGTGTGTGTGTGTATGTGTGTGAGAGAGAGAGAGAGAGAGAGAGAGAGAGGGAGAAAAGTCTCTCTCAGGGTTAATGGACATATTTAGTGTGCTGTGGGTAGTGTATCCTCACAAATACGCACAGATATTGAACTCTTTAATAAACAAAATTTATATTATACCAATTATACCTCAATAAAAAAAAATGAAATCACCGTTTTCAAAGTTCAGCCTGTGTGTTACCAGGGTTAGGACAAACCAGATCGTAACCTTTTGGCAAACTGATATAATCTGATAAAACCTATACTTTCCTCTGGCTTCCCCTAGAAGCTTGGCTCTCTCTCCTTTATTCTTCCTGTGGCCTCTGGTTCTTTTGTTAATCACCCTGGGATGTGCTTCTCTGGAGTGGCCCCTGCTTGCCGTTCTTCCCTCGGTTCCACACTGTACGGTCATTTGCTTTCTCAATGTGCAGTGAGGTCTAGCTGCCTTTTTACATTTTTAAAAGCGAGCCTAGGCCGAGTAGTGTACATCACTGACATAAAGTACCTCCTTTTCTAATGTGGCTCTGCTTCCCACGGGTGTCTGGGCGCTGGACAGGCAAGCACTGGGCCGAAGCACAGGGCACAGTCTTTGCTTTGAGTCTAGAGTGAGAAGCTGCAGGAAGACAGAGCCCCATCCTGGGCTTCTGAGCTGTAACAGAACTCAGGGTCTGACAGCATCCAACCCTTGCTGGTGGGCTGCTCGGCTTCTCATTGGGTCAACATGGTGACTGGCTTCAGCCCTGTGTGCGTCTCACACACCCCTCCCCTTCTCTTCCCCAGATTAGGAAGGAAAGAACCAGCAGCCACTTCTACCCTGCCTTACTCATCTGCAACCATTTGTTTGAAATCCATGAAAGATGTTACCTCCTAATAACCACCCGCCGTATCATCCTATGGTCTTTCTCTACTCCTCCCTCCCCCTCCCCTTCTCCCTCTAGGGTCTCATGTATCCCAGGCTGGCCTCAAACTTTCTAAGTAGCTGAGAGCCACCTTGAGCTCAGTTGGCTGCTTTCACCTCCCAAATGCCGGGACACCGGGCACATACCACGATGTCTGGTTTGTGCGCTGAGGACCGAACCCAAGGCTTGGTGCACTAGGCAAGCACCCAACCAGCTGAGCCTTGGGTATTTCATATTTTCGAATTTCGGGATCTCGCCCCAGCCCATGGAGGCTTTGGATGTTGCGCCCAGCCCGTTGTTCTGAACGAGAGCTCTGTCCTAGGATCCTGTCTGGTGATTCATCCTGGGAATTCATCAGAGATGGAGTCGGAAGGCTCCCTGTTCTGTGCCCCATTCCACTCCTACACCTTTCCAGCATCTGCCCTGTGACAATGTCAGCCTTCGGAGGCTGGAATCCAGTTTTCTTCCTGACACGACACAGCAGAGAGTGAGACAGAGCAGCTGAGAGGTCACAAAGCACAGATGGCTCTCTGAAGAATACTGTTAAAGGACCGAACAAATAATTCAATGTGAACACTATGATTGCATTTTAAGAGCAGCTCTGTAGAAAAAATATCGGACAAACCCCTTCTTTTTCCCCTCACTTGAAAACTGAGTAGGGAGTATTTTTAATTTGGGAAATTGATTGTTTTCTTATCTCCATCCCACAGTGCTATCCCCAACGCTCCAGCTAGCCCTGCTGAGAAATACCTGGCATAGAATCAACGCCACGTCTCTCAAGCATTAACCTTGCCAGGGGACTGCATCCTCCTCTGCAGTCCGAAGCTGCTTTTCAGGCCAAGAAAAGTCTTTCAAACATCAAGTGTCCTCTTCCCAGATTTAGAAAATGAAGGCAAGGGCTCAGGGGAGCTCAGACATGATGAGAACTGTTGAAAATTGCACCAAAAACTTCCCAGGGCTTTTACTTATGTGCACTGAGCAAACCGCCATTATGTTGACTTAGCCATATACAGCAAGCCTGATTTACAAACCCCTATAACCAACATACCTCTCAGATACCTGCATTCCTTGTTGGGGGTGGGGGCATGTCTTCTGTTTGTCTTACATTCTGATGTTCTAGAGATAGTAGGGGCTCCACGTGCAACTGTGGAGGAGGAGGAAGCTCCCACACTGGTGGTCTAGCACCCTAGCTCCCTGCGCCGAACCACCATGCTGGCAGCACCATCTGCCTCAGCCTCACCCAGCAGGAGATGCCAGGTGTACAAACGGCAATGCTGAGTCCCATGCTCCATGAGCACTGGGGCTTCTCTGCATACTAAGCCTGCTACACCCTTCCTGCCTGGGATGCCATGCCGAGCCTGCATCTCATGACCTTTGGAGATGCTTCCAACTCTCTGCTCCATTGTCTACAAGGACAATCGCCTAGCCGTCGCTGCTTGGAACTTGAATCTGAGCATTGCTCCTTCCACATGGCTACCTTTCTATACCCCATTCGATACTCTAGTCTGGCTATGTTACCGGCCATCCTATTTCCCAAACAGAAAGTTCCACCCTCCTGTTAGCCACATCTCCCAGCAAGTATAGCTATAGGCCTGTTGGCACCTGTCTAAATATGCTAACAGAGTTAGCATGCCTGGCCGCAGTCTACAACAGTAGCTCAGAGCCACTGTCTTCCCACGCCTGCCCCACAGCAGACAGCTCTGAGAATCGAGGCTTCCGAGGTCTCTTTGTGTGGAGGAGCTGAGCTGAGCTACATACTGGTGACCTTGCAGTAAGGGTCTAGAGAGAGCGGGAGATGGCTTTCTATCCTGTTTCTGCGTGCTTTACTGGGAAAGGGCGAAGTAAGCAGAGCAAAAATGCAGCTGCCAGAAGCCAGGGCTGGACCAGCCAGCACCTTGGTCTTTGGCTCCAAGCCTCCCAGGACTATAAAAACAAGCACTGTCTGTTTACAACACCAGCCGCCGGTGCCAGAGCTGGTAGAGGCAGTTGTGTGGTCAAGGGTCATGCTGAGGCTCCAGCTCCCCTGTGGGCTACACATTCAGAGAGAATGACAGAAAGGACATAGGCAGCCCTCACGGATGTGCCCTCTCCTGCCTTACAATCCCGTGTCGTCATGACCACATTTCCATCTTAAAAACATAATCACCCCCTGGTATTCTAACAGACCTATAGAAGGCCAATACGGTGGCTTGGCACCAGCAAGAACACTCGCTGGTCAAACCCTAATGTCCTGAGTTCGATTCCTGGAACCCATGGTGGGAGGAGAGAACTGTTTCTTGAAGGTGTCCTCTGACTTTAACACACTGCATGGCATGCATATGCCTACGAGGGCATGTGTTGCACATGTGCGTGCTCGCGTGCAAACACGCACATGCACACGCAAATGGGGGGGGCAGTGAGTAGCTTGAGCTGTGTAGGCAGCTTGTATAGTGCTTTAGGCCCAAGAAGACCATGGGACCTGTTGGTTATCTCCCTGATTTCTTCCCCCAAAGAACCCCAATTATGGAAAGGACCCCTCCCTCCCCTCAAGTAGGTCCACTGTCTGGTGTTGGAATGTACCTGCTGCCCTGGAACTAATAGTCTGTGTTCTCTACATTTTTGTCCTCAAGGTGATTTTTAACCTGGCTTTATGGGGTGGAGGTAGGGTTGGTTTTGTCCTCAGCCAAGTGACACCCTAGATTATAACCAAACATACTCCAAAAGCAAAGCCCCGGCAGATGTGTGGGTTTCCGCACTGGCCTCCCACACACATCTGGGAGGCAGAGGAACAGAGGGAACAGCCAGCCACTATGCCTGTCGCGCAGGATGCTAAGGTCCCAGATGATCATCTGTGTGAGGAAATGACAAGGGAGGCACAGTCCAAGCACAGCATGCGTAAGCGAAGGGACCCAGGCTTCTAGACCCTTCCAGGCATGATGAACTGCGGGGAGCTGGCAGGACAGCCAGCAACATCAGTGTGGGCGCAAGGAAAGGAGCAGTCACCTGCCCTTACATATGTCCTGGTGTGGCCTAAGCCTCTGGTGCCTGGATACTACCCAGGGAGAGAGAGGGACACCGAGGGGACCAAATTTAAGTTTCTGCCACCAGAGAGGGATGGCAAGACTAAATATAAACGAAGCAGCCGTGTATGCGGGCATCTGCTACACAAGGCAGGCCTCGCCGGGCTGGGACAGATTTATATGTTAAGTTGCTGTTGTGCAAAGGAGAGAGCTGGGTGGAGGGAGAAAGATCACAGCACTGACACATGCGCACGGCTCTGTTTCCTGCCAGGAGCTGGCCCAGAATCAAGATTCGAGACTAATGAGAGGGTTCATTTCGAGAATAACCATAGAAATGTGTTCAGTGGGTGGAAGGCCCACTGATGCTTCCTGGCTGCCTCCCATGTGAAGGCCAGTGGGCAGCCTCGGTATGGGCAACAGGGACTCGGGACCTCCCGTAGAAGTCTGTTCTCCTCCCCCTGCCAGCAAGTGCCACTCTTGTTCCTGCTCCCCAGGACCTCGAAGCACAGCTGTGTCTCCTCATCTCTCCATGGGCATCTGGCTCACACAGTTTGGCAAACAGTCCAGCTTTGCTGGGTGAACATTATTGACAGTGGCTTAGGAAAGATGTCACAGAATAGCAGGGAGTGGGGAAGCAAGTAAGCAAGTGCTTTTTTTTTTTTTTTAAGAGGTTGAAAACTGTCTGCAGACACTGCACGTGACCCATGGTTTCACTGCCTCATGGTCCTGGGGACAGGAACCTGGGAATAGGAATTCTTCAGATTGACACCACACCCCCCAGCAAAGGCACGGTATTTGCAATTTGTAGCTGAGGGCACACACCCGGGAAGGTTCGGTGACTTTCCCAAAGTCACTTGGCTAGTAACTCAAAAGATTTGAATCCAGCTCTTCCTCTAAAATCTGTGTTTCTCCAGGTGTGCAGCCAGCCACAGTTTTCTGTGACTGCCACCCCTTGAAAGACCAGTCATTTCACTTTTGGGAAGCCACATCTGCTCCTGCCGGCTTTGCCCCTGGTATGTTTGCAGAGCAAATGTGTGAGGTATTGGTCAGAAAGCCAGCCATGCCCAGAGCTGGCCCTCCCGAGGCAGGGGTTAAGAGCAGACAGACTCAAAGCACAAGTCTTAGGAAACTATTTAGGAGGGGCCTGTTAAATTACCATAAAAGTCAGTTAGCAGTTAGCAGCTGTCCGGGCACCGCGAGGCCCGGTGTTTCAACAATAATCAAGATAGCATTTTTTAAATGTTTAATTTCGCTTGGATTGTTCCAGTTGGGGAATCCAGTTGCCCCTGCTGGTTAGAGGTGTTCTTCTGAGGAAAGTATTAAAGGTGCCAGAAGGTGCCTCCCCAACCCCACTACACGGTGTTTAACACACCTATAGCTCCACAGGCATGAGTGTGACACATTCCTGTGCACACGGATTTGGTGTCTGCCAAGTTCCCTGGAAGAAGCAGGCTGGTTTGCTGTGTCACTGGGAAGTTCCACAGTGTGCCTTTGAGATTTAGGTGAAGTAGCATAACACTCTCCCAGACTATCAAACGTTGAGCACCATAATTAAATATGTAATAGTGAACATCTATCACTCTTAAATGTATCAAAAAATGAGTAACACATTGGCTGTGGTGTTCAATGTCCTGAAGATCTCAAAATCTTAAACTTCTGAATGAGAACTCAAGAGGCAAGCAGTAACAGGCACCTGGTAGGAAAAGAAAGAAAAGGGTCAGGAGGAGGAGGAGAAGGAAGAAGAGGGAGCAGGAAGGAGGAGGAAGGAGGGAGGGGGAAGGAGGGAGGGGGGGAGGAGGGAGGGAAGAGGGATGAGGGAGGAGAAAGGGGAAGGAGGGAGGGAGGAGAAAGGGGGAGGACGGAGGGGGGGAGGGGGAGGGAGAGAGGGGGAGAGAGGATGGAGGGGGGAGAGAGGGGGAGGGAGGGGGAGGGAGGGGGAGGGAGGGGGAGGGAGGGGGAGAGAGGATGCAGGGGGGAGAGAGGGAGGGGGAGGGACGGGGACAGAGTGGGGACGGAGTGGGGACGGAGTGGGGACGGAGTGGGGACGGAGTGGGGACGGAGTGGGGAGGGCATTCCCCAAATCACTCTCCAGTCCACACTCAGCATTCCTCTCCTTAATGGACACTACCAGATCTCTCTTGGATGAGCATCCCTCCCTCTGAGGGTATTACCAGCATCTCCATCTGATAGTATATTCTCAGGAGCCCTCTATTACACACATGCATACATACATACATACAAATAAACATATATATATACATAGAGTGTGTAGATTGTGTGTGTGTGTTCGTGCTGGGGAATTCAATACAGGGCCTTGTACACGCCACACAAGCCCTGTCCCACTGAGCTACATCCCAACCCCCAGGATCCCTGTACACCTGATCATGGCACATCCCTGAGACTTTCCTCTCTAGCTCTGTGTTCCCAACATTTCTCTCTCCCATGGGCATTTTTCAGAACCCCTCCTCTGAGTAATCCCAGGATTCCCTCCTTTAATGCCATTTCCCAGAATCCCTCCTTCGGTCCTTCTGTTTGCAGTATCCTACCTATGTATGTGTCATCTTCTGGTGACTGTTCTCTTCCCCACTGTGAGTACAAAGAAAAGATAACAGAGCCACAGAAAGAAACATGCATTCCTGTAAAACAGAGAAAAGAATCTGAGGAGTCTTCCAGAGTGAGCTTTTGGTCATGAAGTCTGTCGATAAGTAGCAAGTAGAAAGTTCAGTGTTTGCTACTTTTTCCACGCTGTCACTAAATACCTGACAAGAAGCCATTTAAGGGAGAAAAGATTGGCTTGGCCTCACAGTTTTACAACAAGATGGAAGCAGCTTGGTCTGTAGTGGTGGGAAACTGTGCACAGCTTGCTCACATCTCCACAGACTGCACCAGAAGTGAGGTTGAGCTAGGACCCTCTATCCTTATAACTATGGCCCCATGTCTGCCAGCAAGGTTCTGCATCCAAAAGACTAACAGCCTTCCAAAGCAGCTGTAGCAGGTTGGGGGTGGGCAGGTGTAAATGGTTATCAATGTGGGGGGACACTTCTCATTTAAACTGTGACATGTTGTCCTAGTTAGGGAACTGTTGCTATGATGAAACACCGTGACCTAAAGCAACTTGAAAAGGGAAGGGTTTATTTGGCTTACACTTTCACATCATTCAAAGAAGTCAAGACAGGAACTTAAACAGTGCAGGAACCTGGAGGCAGGAGCTGATGCAGAGGCCCTGGAGAGGTGCTACTTACTGGCTTGTTCCCCATGGCTTTCTCAGCCTGCTTTCTCACAGAACCCAGGACCATCAACCCAGGGATGGCACTACCCACGATGGGATGGGCCCTCCTTAATCACTAATTAAGAAAATGCCCTTATAGGCTTGCCTACAGCTGGATCTTAGGGAGGTATTTTCTTAACTAAGGTTCCCTCCTCTCAGAAGACTCTACCCTCGTGTCAGCTTGACGTAAAACTAGCTAGCACAGTTGACCCCTTGCCAAGTAGACACATCATTAAGATACGTTTCATTTCACACATTAACTTCACATATTTCACACATTAATATCAACATCACAATATAAAACATCTTACAAATTAAAAAAAAAGCTCCCACAGTCTTTACAAATTCAAAGACTTTAAAAATCTCTCTTGGGCTGGAGACATGGCTCAGTGGTTAGGAGCACTGACTACTCTTCCAGAGGTCCTGATTTCAATTCCCAGCATCCACAGGGTGGCTCACAATCGTCTACAATGGGATCAGATGCCCTCTTCTGCCGTGTAGGTGTACATGCAGATAAAGCACTCAAAAATAAATCTTTTTTAAAATTCAGTCTCTTTTAAAATCCAGAATCTCTTTAAAAATCTAAAGTCAACTGTGGGCTCCTGTAAAATCAGGAATAAATTAAATTCTTTCTTACTTCAAGAGGGAAGAACCAGGACACAGTCACAGTGTGAACAAGGCAAAACCAAACTCCAACCGTGTAAATAACGCGATGTCCAATATCTGGGATTCACTCACGATCTTTTAGGCTCCTCCAAGGGGCTTGGGTCATTTCTCAGGCTCTGCCATCTGCAGCACACACAGCTTGTCTTCTAAGACTGAGAAAGCCAACTCCACTCCATACCTACTGCTGTTCTTGGCAGTCACCCAAAGGTACTGGCATCTCCAAAATGCTGGGGTCTCCTGCTGCAACTGGGCTGCGTTTTCGCCATTAGCCTCTCTTGGGCTCTCTTCGTAGTACCAAGCCTCGACTTCTCTGCATGACCCCTTCAATTGCTACTCTGGCTGCACCTTTACCAATGGCCTTTCCTGACCTCTCACGGTAACAAGCCTCAGCTGCTCTCCATGACCCCTTCGTGTCTTCAAAATCAGTTATCACCTGGGTGACTCTTACAATACCACGTTTGGCTGCTAGTACAAGGTACAACCTTGGCTACTTCTGAAACACAACTTCTGTGTGTCTCTGGAAACACTTCCCAGATTTCACCTCAGTGGTAATGGTCTCTTCTGAATCAGCACTAATTTCTTAGTTATAGCTGACCCGCACCAATTGTCCCAGTAAAGCAAAGGTTTTACTTCAATAGTGCTGGTCTCTTGTTAATCACAGTTGATTCTTCAGCCCAAGATAACCAGAACAGGTTCTCAACTCAAAATAGCAAACGGCCCTGATAGGAGTGTTTAAGTGGCTCTCAAACTTCCCTCCAGAACTTCACAAGCCAGGCCTTCACATTGCTATCAGAATTCTTATCTTCCAAGCACCCACAGAACACCTCACCAGGCTTTGAACGCTCAGTGGCTTTTCTAGCCAAAGTTCCAAAGTCCTTCTGCAATCTTCCCAAAAACAACATGGTGAGGTCTGTCACAGCAATACCCCATGATCCTGGTACCAACTTCTGTCCTAGTTAGGTTTTCCTATTGCTGTGCTGAAACACCATGACCAATAGCAAATTGGACGGGAAAGAGTTTATTTGGCTTACACTTACCGTTTATGAAGGAATTCAAGACAGGAACCGGAACAGAGAAGGAACCCGGAGGCAGGAGCTGATGCGGAGGTCATGGAGGAGTGCTGCTTACCAGCTCCTTCCCCAAGGCTTGTTCAGCCTGCTTTCTTACAGAACCAGGACCACCTGCCCAGGGATGGCCCCACCCACTACGAGCTGGGCCCTCCCCCATCAATCAATAATTAAGAAATGCCCTACAGGTTTGCCCACAGCTTGATCTTATGGAGACATTTTCTTAATTGAGGCTCCCTCCTTTCAGATGACTTTAGCTTGTGTCAAGTTGACATGAAACTATGCAGCACACGTGTGTATGCCTCAAAGGCAGTACTGCAATACATGCACGACCAGTACCCACAGGACTCAGACACCACTCTGCAGGCACCTGTGGTTTCCATGGTGACCTTGTGTATACCCATGGACCCATACACGGTTCAGTCCTGCAGAGTTCCTCACGTGAACACTACCTTAAGCTCCTAAACAATAGAGATTAAAATGAGTGGTTAACCCAGGCCCAGGTGGGCTAGGCCAGGACCCTCCATTGGCACAGAAACAGGAGAGAAATGCTGTCTTCCTGGGGCAGATGGTAGACAATGCTGATATCACCCAGGATGGCACAAGTAGAGTGAGGGGAGCTAAAGGCACCAAGTGGAAGAGCCAGTGGTGGTGCCAGGCCAACCTCAGTGTCTACAAACAGGATTAATGAGGCCAAAGGCAGCCACACATCCTTCATTGGCGCACTCAGTGTAACAAGCCGGAACCCTACCATCGGACTGTCAGCCCCGTGCTCCACTGACCACCCTGCGGTGAAGAGTGCACGCGCGGACAGAGCCAAAATGCATCAGGCTAGAGAATGAATAGCCCAGGTGCTCTCATTTCTCTGCAACCCGCTGACATTACTATGTGCAGAAATATCCATGAAGAGAAATGAGGAGGGCTTGGAGACGCCGTGCCCCTCTATGGGAGAGGACAATGTCAGTTTGGGGGGAAAATGTATTACTTGCTTAATAGAAACTTTCAGGTTAAGATGAATCTAGGACCTACTAATCCAGTGACATGTGGCATCTTCTAAGACCCTGATTCTTTTTTTTTTTAAGATTTATTCATTTTATTCATGAGTGCTCTATCTGCACGTACACCTACATGGCAGAAGAGGGCATCTGATCCCATTTCAGATGGTACTGAGTCAACTTGTGGTGGTCGGGAATTGAACTCGGGACTCAGGAAGAGCAGTCCGTGCTCTTAACCGCTGAGCCATCTCTCTAGCCCCAGCCCTGACTCTTTCACTTGCTGTCTTTGGTATTCTCGGCAATTAGGACCTGGCATTAGGTTAGGTCACTTCATGACTGCAGTGCGGCTGGAAGTTCGCACCGACCATGTTGTCCTCATACTAAATCTAAACTAATCACAGGGAAGCAGGATGAGTCCACAGTGATGTCATAAAACCACCCTGAGCCCTCTGGGTGCTGAGTGGACCTCTAGGCAACATCAGCCAGAAGGAAGGAGCCGTATCCTTTGGAGTAAGGAGCTGCCTGTTGGTTTGTGGCTAAGCATCTCTTTTAATTTTATTTTTGTTATTTGTGTGTGTGCATGTTCTTGGGAGGGAGGGGCTGTGTGCATGCATGTGCCCGTGGAAGCCCAAAGTCACCCTCAGCTGTGATTACCCAGTGTTGTCTATCTTGTTTGTTTGTTTTTCCCGACAAGGGCCCTCTCATTGGCTTAGCTTATCCCCAGTTCATCTGGGCTGTCTGGCTGGAGAAGCCCCCCAGGATCCTCTTGCCCCACTGTTCCCCATGCTGGGATTATAAGCATGTACCACCACACGGGTTTTTAAGATGGGTTCTGGTGATCAAGCTCAGATCCTTGTGCTTTTTTAGGCAAGTTTTTACCGACTAAAATGTCTTCTCCCACCCCAGGCATCCCTTGCTGCCCCACTACACCGTTTTCCATCACTAAAAACAAGAGCTTGAATGCAAACAGCACGGTTGTCACAAAAGCAGTCAGCGGCTCCATGACTACAGGGCTGCCTGTGGAGCTGATAATTCCGGCCTGAAATCCCACTTTGTTTCATTTGGTGGAAGACTCATATTCAAAACTTGCACTTTGCTGGGGGCAGTGGGGGTGGGCCCTGCTGTTCTCATTCATCCTACAACTGGCCCTCGGTGGAGCTTGTCACAATGAAAAGGAGAGCAGGGAAGATTTCTGGGCTATTTGTCCTTCGTATCCTGGGGCAGAACCTGAACTGATTTATCTGGAACAACATCACAGCTTGCAAAGCCTGGTAGAAGCTCCCGGTGCTATAAAAACAGCTAATAACGGAACTCTTAGAAACAGAATTCCACAGAGACCGGATTTCTTTATAGTCCAGTAGGTTGTTTTTTCCTTTTTTTTTTTTTTTTTTAAAGCTACAAATAAAATTAAATGTGAGATGTACCACTATGGAACAGCACTTTCTATACCTGACCCAGGGACACTGGCCATTCCTATTTGGACCATGGCTTTTAATCTGTGGGAAACGTCACTTCA
This sequence comes from Cricetomys ansorgei, assembly GCA_026225945.1. Classification (NCBI taxonomy): domain Eukaryota; kingdom Metazoa; phylum Chordata; class Mammalia; order Rodentia; family Nesomyidae; genus Cricetomys; species Cricetomys ansorgei. The sequence goes on along the minus strand of JAMJFZ010003232.1, from coordinate 2,824,597 downwards.
GGTCCCTGATACAAAGCACAGCTGCCACCACTTGCTTCCCGAGGCCTCCCTAAGCCTACCCACACCGGGCCGCAAGCCCAGCTGTGCTCCACTGTCTCTGAGCTCTGTTCCTCCTCTGCACCGATATCCCCCTGTGAACTAAATGAGCACCCATTACCGCCACTCCCTTCTGCCTGGCCCACACCACTCCCCATTGAAGCCCTCCTCCAAACACCTGTAGAATCCATAACCCTCCACCCCGCTGCCTTTGCCTGTTTGAAGAAGCTGTGGAAGGACACCACGCCAGGAGTGATCTCTCACTGTGTCCACACTACCATAGAGTCAGCTTTGCCCTTACAGCCTGCCCTGGGTCCCAGACCACACCCCTAATGGGTGGGGTCAGGGATAGAGGAGCTGTACCTAAGCCCCAGCCCCCACACCTCTAGTTGCTACTGGCATCTCAAGTCAATTGCAGGTGCTGTGTGTGAGGCTCTGCGCCCAACTCCACCTCTTAAAAGGGATACAGGCTGGTGCATGCCGGAGGCGGCACACTCGAGGGCTCTTCCAGGCAGGCCTCAAGGACCTACAGGCATGGCGTGGCCATCTGTCTCCTGGGTTCCAGTGGGAGCAGGGGCCTACAGGTATGACGTATCTACCTCTCCCCTGTGTCCAATAGTAGCATCGACCTGCAGGCATGGCATGGCCACCTTTCCACAGAAAGCCCCAAAGTACCTGAGGATTCTAAATCTGAACCTGGCGCTCCAGAGCCACCTGCTCAGGCAGAAGGGACACGATTTAGTTAGCCATTTGTGGGTTTGGTTGGAATCTTTCTGCAGGTAGGCAGATGGCCCCGTGCTTGCTTGTGACACATCCCACTCGTGCAAGGCCCAGACAGCATTGGTGTGACATCCATTCTGTGATGCTCCATCTGAGTCAGGCTCCCTGGGAAGGTTTGGTGTGGAGGAGAGACATTGCCCTTGGACAGACACTCGCCTTGAGGAGCTCTTGGTAATGCGCTACAGGGCTGGAAAGTCCCACGGACAACAAGGAGCCTTCCAATTCAGCTTTGACATGTTTGACATATCTTCAGGTTCCCCATCCGGTTGCTCTGTGCACTTGAGCAAATCTCCCACCCGCTTTGATGCCACTTTCCCATTCATTGGACCGAAGGCGGGGTGGCAGACGAAAGCACGTATAAAAGCACTCAGTGCAGAGTGTATGCTTGATATAATATCTGCCATATTATTATTTTCCCCTCAGCTTTTTGACTGGGTCTTTGCCATGTAGCTCAAGCTGGCTTTGAACTTTCAATTCTGCTAATTCTGCCTGCTAAATGCTGGAATTACAGGCATGTGCCACCACACCTGGCTACAGAAACAAGTTCTGTTTGAAAATTAGCTCCTCAGAATACTGGCATTTCTCATTTCCAAATGATAATCAGATGCTTGTTAATAAGATCCAAGAAGCACTCACAGTGCTGTGGGGGCTGGGCGTGATCGGCCATCTATACTGAGTGTACACCTTAAGCCTTGGTCCAGGGCAGACACAGGGATGTGTGTCAGTTAGAGTTCCTTGCTCTTGATCTTGTTTCCAGATGATGCTAAGAAGTAGTGGGAACCCGTTGTATGGGGGCCGTTACCCCAAACCACAGATGGACACAGACTTCAGTTCAGTAGACAATCAGCACACGCCAATCTCTGCACTGAGTGCTTTTATACGCTTTCATCTGCCACCCCGCCGGCTATGCCCTAAGAATGTGTATTCTTCTTTCCAGTAGATGGGAAAGTGGGATGCAAGCGGGTGGGAGATTTGCTCAAGTGCACAGAGTAGCCTGATGGGGAACCTGAAGCTAAATTGAGGATGTCTGGCTCTAAGCCTGTGGGAGCCCCTTGCCAGGCTGGCTGGATCCATGTTTCTGTGCACAGAGAGCTTGGCTCAGCCTCCTCTTCAGACCACTCTGTGTGTCAGGGTCAGCTGAGTGGCTGTGTATTTGCCACAGTTCCTAAAAGGCTGGTGAGTGTGCAGAGAGACTTGGATGCCCCATCAGCCATGGGGTTGGGGCTGGCAGAGAGAGCCCAAGGCGTTTCTAAAGAAGTTAGTTTCCAAGTAATAATAGGCAATTATCAGAGGGAAAAAAACTGCTCCTGCTCCATTAGGAGCAGTCCTGCTTAATGCAGGGTCATAAAAAGCTTTTACAGCTTCGGGAGTGAACACACAAGTTTTCCTTTTGAAAAAAAAGAATTCCCCACCAAGTGTTCAGCCCTCAGAACAGTCCCCAGAGATTTTTTTAACCATTAATTCTTTAGATATAAATGCATCTGCTTGTTTTCCGTAGTTTCTTCAAGAAAACTGGTACACGAAGACCGTCTGTTCAAAGACAACTTTAGAAATGAAATCTGCTGCAGGGATTGCTATGATCCGCCCCCTAAATGGCCTCTGTTTCTGGTGGAAGGAACTCAGAAGCGCCCATCTTCCTCCTTGTCTCATCTGCACCCAAATGCTAAAGCCTCGGGGGCCTGGGGGCCTTCCTGGCCTGGAGATGAGATGGGGTGGGGTGGGGAGGGTGGCAGGACCAGCCTGGCCCACAGATCTCACCACTCTCGCCCGCTAAGCTCCCAAAGCATCTCTCCATCACTAATATGAAGTGGAGGATGGAGACATAGAAGATCAAGGTAAATGGCACATATGTGTGAAAATGCCATAAGGAGACCCAGAACGTTGTATGCTAACTTAAAATGTCTTTTAAAAGAAAAAGATGGGTGAGGGGAAGGGAGGGAAATGGCTCAATGGGTAAAGGAACTTGCTGCCAGCCCTGACAACCTGAGTTCGAGCCCCTGAACCTGCATGTTAGAAAGAGAGAGCCTTCTTTTGCAAATAGCCCTCTGACCGCCACACCCACGCTGTTCATGAATACACACACGGCTAACTCTCCCAAGCTGCCAGTACCTTCTTCTTCTGTTTGGTTGATCTTTAGACAAGGGCTCACTACATAGCCAAGGCTAGTTCAAACCTGAGCTCTGGAGAGCCTCTCCACTGCCACCCCAGCACTAGGGTTTCAGAAGCACCTCACAATGTCTGGCTCTTTTGTGGGTGCTGGTGATCCAGACCCGGGTTCTTGTACTTGTGTGACAGGCACGTTACTCAGCGGCTCAACCCTTTTGGAAGTCCGAGCAGCGTGTGTCTGTGTCATCTACAGTGTCCAAAACCTAAGAGAAAAAGAAGAGCACTGGAGAACGTGCCAGAGAGAAGAGAAGAAAGCAAACAAACAGTGCTATGTGATGTGTTCCCGCACACTGATAGGATAACAATTCTCCACAGGCTGGAGAGGAATGTTACGAAAGAATTTTAGGTACTAACCCCACCTCTTTTACTAGAAAGGCTAGTGCACGAGCTCATAGGCCCTGGAGTAAAACAGAGAAATTGAACAAGGGACCCATGTGTAGTATAAAATAAATTTATATATTTCAGCATTTCAAGTCTCTGGGGAAAAGACCGGCTTCTTTTTTTAATTAAAATATTTTATTTATTTTTTACTTTACGTACTTTGGTGTTTTGCTTGCATATATGTCTGTGTGAAGGTATTGGATCCCCTGGGACAGGGTTACAGACAGTTGTGAGCTGCCATGTGGGTGCTGGGAACTGAACCCAGGTCCTCTGGAAGGACAGCCAATGTTCTTTACCGCTGAGCTGTCTCTCCAGTCCCTCAGGATCAGCTTGTTTTAAACTAATGCCCTTTGTTTGTTCTTTGACAATTTCATATATGTAAACAACGTGTCTCAATAGTATCTACCCCCTAGCTTCCCCTTCCACTCCATCAGACATGCCAAAAATACGTAAGATCAACTTAAAAAAAACTTTTTTTTTAATTCCATGTTTATGAGTGTTTGCCTGTATGTATGCATGCTTGGTACCCACAGAGGCCAAAAGAGGATGTCAGATCCCTGGAACAAGTTACCGATGGTTGTAAGTGGCCATGTGGATGCTGGGAATTGAACCCAGGTCCTCTGTAAGAGCAGCAAGTGCTCTTAACCACTGAGCCACCTCTCCAGCCCCAAGATCAGCTTTTTAATAAGTGAAATGAGTTCATATGTATAAACATTAGACTAATACAAGACAAGACTGAGTCCATTTCCCCAGAATATATTCTAAGTGGTTAAGAGATAGCTTACGAATACAAAACACAGAACCCTTCACATGCTCTGGAACAAAACATGGCTAACGTCCAAGCCTGGACATGGAAAGGGCTTTCTTCACAACACCTCGGTCCAGCCATCTGGGGCGTGCACACCCATAATCCCAGCACTGAGAGGCTGAGGCACTCTTAACCTTGGCCGTCCCTCCAGCCTCCTGTACTTACATTTTTCAAATTAGAGAAGTAATAAAATATTAACTACTGTTACTTACAGTAAAGCCATGGGGAGATGTGAACAAGCTTAGAAGTTAGGAATTCTTGAATATGCCTGTTCTATAGCTTTGATATAAATATTTTATATATTTTAAAGTAATACAAGACTGCAAAGAGTATTCCTTTCAAATCCAAAGCAGAATGGAACCATAAATCTCACTGTGTCCTTGGGCATGGGCTCTCCTGGGGCCAAGCAGTAACCCACTTGGCTTTAAAGGGCCTGTCCTTGGGTCTTTCCCACCCACCTGGTAGGGTGGAGCCTCAGATCAAAGGAGCTAGCTGGCCCCTTTGGGGAAAAAAAGTCTAAACCTCCTTTTGCTTTTCATGTTGTCGGCGGTAGGTATTGTATACGGTGCAGTTGTGGAACCGTTGTTCGTGTTTTGCAGGATAACTGGCGTATATGATTAAGACGGGGTCGGTGAAACTAGAGTTCTTTGGAATAGGAGGAGGGGCAGATGTAAGATCCACAAGCTTAACAGAAACCGTGCAGGCCTATAATTTGCTAGCTCTTGCCACTGAACACCCCTGAAAACAATGACTAATCCTGAAGTAATAAGTACCCCAGCGCAAAACTGTAGTCCTAGCTACTAATTCCTATCTAAGTGAGTCAGGGCACCTTTGCAGCAGTTCTCAACCTGTGGGTCAAGACCCCCTTTCACGGGGGTCGCCTAAGACCATCTGCGTATCAGATATTTACAGTCTGATTCATAACAGTAGCAAAATGGCAGTTATGAAGCAGCAACGAAGATAATTTTACGGGTGGGGTCACCACACGTGAAGAACTGTATGAAAGGGTCACAGTATTAGGAAGGTTGAGAACCACTGCCTTGGAGAATGGTTTCCTGGCAGGAAGGGAAAGGAGAGCCTGGAGCATTTTGCCATGCCAGAGGCCAGAAAGTTATCAGGGAAAACTGGGGCCAGGTAGAAAGAACCAGAGTGAGCCTGAAGAGATGTCTATCGGCCAGTGGTGAGTTTGAACATCAGTGTGATTTCTAATTCCAAAGGAGTAAAGCACATCAGATAGGTGTGAGTCAGTAGATCATGACGGTGCTAAAGAGAAAACAAGAGAGGATGGCTGAGTGGGAGCCATTGTACTCTATCCCCACCTACACAGTGATGGCTCTGGCAGACTCTGTCCCATAAAGCTGAGCTTTCAGGAGGAAGCTTGGAAGGTAAGCTTGTTAATAATAGATTTCAGCTCTTAGCTCAAAAAAAATATACACATATATACCACGCAGGAAAGTGAGGACACACCCCCAGAATGCCTTGTACACAGCCTGCAGGAGTCGGGGTAGACAGAGGGAACCTGTCCTTTGGAGAGACGCCTCTGATCCCTAGCACTGGGACAAAAAAAAAGTGAAAGTAAGCCCTTGGGGCTGGAGAGGTGGGTCAGCAGTTGAGAGCTCTTGCTCCTCTTTGCAGAGGACCCCAGCAGAACCTGCATCCTGGTTTACAACCACCTGTCACTCCTCTTAGGCCATATGTACGCATATGTACATACCCACATATATGTATATACATACACACATACTTTTTAAAAAAATTTTTTTTGTAGACAAGGCTGGCCTCCAACTCAGAGATCTGCCTGCCTCCGCCTCCCAAGTGCTGGGATTAAAGACGTGCACCAGCACCACCTGTTTTTTTAAATTTTTAACTAAGCTCCTAGGAAGGAGAGAATCTGGTCTCCAGGGCTGTCACCCGTGGTAATACTCAAATGCCCCGTCTATAACCAGCACCATCCTAAGACATATGGAGACCTGTGAGTAGGACATAGTCAAAGACAAAGATAAATAGAAACTGCCTCTGAAAAAGAACCCCTGGCCCCTGAAAGTCAGGGACGATCATGGAAGAGAGGGTGGGAAGCGCATAAGAGCTGGACAATGGGGAGGAGCTGAGGAAAGCTGTTTCCTGGACACGCCATGACCATCGCATTCACGGACTCAGCAGCCGTGGTTCCTGTACCAGACCTACACAAGATCAAGCCAGTCAGCACTCCAGCACACACAGGGGCGTGGCTCACGAGGCCCCGCCTTCCTTTTGGAGCTAGTGGCCGCTGATTGCTGCTGGAGTTTTTTCTTCAACTGGTAAGTTACCCAAACTCCAATAACTAGCCCCATATTCATACGCATGCAAGCAGCCTGGGTAAACTCCGTGGGCCATGAAAAAAAAAATTTTAAAGGCATAGAAAGTGGGGGTGGGGGGTGTTGAGAAAAGGGGGAGTCGGGTGAATGTAATCGAAATACATGACACATATATGTGAAAACGCCAAAGAATAAATATTTTTAAGTTACCATTTGGCAGAGGAAACAAAAATGTCTTTTAAAAAATGTTTGCGGGGCTGGTGAAGTGACTTAGAGGGTAAAGATGACTCTCGCCAAGCACGAAGACCTGGGGCGGCGCCTCACGAGCGCCTCGCCGTTCACCGTTCAGCGGTGGCGGTAAGACGCTTCTCCTAAATGCCTGCTCGCCAAAGAGCACTTCCACAAACGCTTATCTGATTCTGAACACCCTCCTCCCTCCTCTTTAGGGATCATCCTATAGCGTTTTTTCTCCTTTAGTCTGTTAGTATGGTAAACTGCACTAATTTGTTTCAAATGTTCAATCGGCCTTACATCCCTGGGATAGGTCATGCTCTGTTATCCTATTAATGTATTGCTGGATTCAATTCGCTGATATCTTGTGGCTGGTTTTGTATGTTGGCAATGGAGGACATTCATCTGCAGTGTTATTTTCTTCTAGTGACTTTGTCCAGTTTTAATATCATGGTAAAGCTGGCGTCTAAAAACAGGGGGAGGACATTCACTCCTCTCCACATGTCTGTAAGAGAGGATACAGAATTAACTTTAGGTTACCTCAAATGTTTGCTAGAATTTGCCTATAAAACCATCTGATCCTTGACTATAACTATAAAGTCAATTTCCTTAATAAATGTAAGTACACATAGCATAGGTAAGTAGCTTATTCTCAAATAAATTTTAAAGACATCTATGTGTTTTAAGTGTGTGGGTGTTTTGCCTGCATGTATGTCTGTGTGCCATGTATTGCAGTGCCCAGAGAGGCCAGGAGAGGGCACTGGATCCTGTGGAACTGGTGTTACAGATGTTGTTAGACACCGTGTGGGTTCTGGAAATTAAACCCAGGTCCTCTGGAAGAGCCCCCAGTGCTCTTACCCACTGAGCCATCTCTCTAGCCCTCTTGAATAATTTTTGATAGATTTTATCTTCCAAAGAATTGGTCAATCTTATGTACGTTGTCAAAGTCCCAGGTATGTACCTGTCATTGGAATCCCCGCGTGTCTGTAGGCTCTGAGGTCACGCCCTTCGCCTCCGTTTCTGATTTTAGAATTTTGTATATCTTAAAAGATTTTTTTAACTGATTAGAATCGTACACATTTATGGCATTCAATGCTTTACTCTGTGTACTTTATGGAATGTCTAAACCAAGATGAATAACACATTTATTGCTTCGTGTGCTTTTCTTTTTCTCAGTGAGGACATTTAGAATATATTTTCTGAGCGCTTTCATTGCTAATAACTATAATCACCCTGTTAAGCTGTACACCTCTTCCACTTTTATCTCGGTGAGCTCGGCTGGAGGCTTACCCGTCTTCCAGATCCTTCTGAGGCGCCAGCTTCAGGCCTCACTCAGTTTTGCTCCACTATTTTTCATCTTCGTTTTTCACTGATGTGCACTAATGTCTCCATTTGTCCCATCCATCCGCGTGGATTTACTCTGATCTTATTTGCCCCTCAGGCTTGGACTGCTTTGAGGCATTTTCTTTTTCTAATATAAGTATACAGTGCCGTAAAATGTTCTTTAAGCCTCACGTTAACCTCGGCCCAGAAATTTAGTTTTAGCCTCATGTCCCAACCTGCCTGTTCTTTTTAACTTTTCGGGCTGTGTAGAATGCAGAGCTGGGTGAGGACTGGCTTAGGCAGCTAAGTAAGATGGTGTCTCACAGTGACAGGCAGAAAAGAGGGATGGGATGTAAGTCAGCAGGAGAACATGCCCAGCATGTGCAAGGCCCTAGGTTCATCCCCAGCACTGCAGGGGGAAAACGTAAATAGCAACTAAGGGGGTGGTAAGGTCCCTAGAGGAAAGGACTCTACGGGCATTGGCAAGTATGAACATGAGCCTCCCCCACTCGTCCTTCCCAGAGGGGTCGGCAGCCATTCACCCAGACGACTGCACCCCACACAAGGGACAAGAAGCAGACATTCCCAGGGCTCTGGACATGGGTCTGTGTTGGCTCTGGTCATCAGCACAGCCACTGCTAGCGTGGGTCTGCTGCGGTTCAAATGTAAAATGTCCCTCATAGGCTCATGTCTTTGAACATTTGGTCCCCAGCTGGTGGCACTATTTGAGAAGAGTTGTGTGACTTTTAGGAGATGGAGTTGCTGGAGGAAGCTGGTCACTAGTAGAGGACTTGGGACTTTTTTTTACCCCAAGGCACTGCCTGTTTGCACACGTCCTCCCTCTGTCTCTCTCTCTGAGTCTGTGTGTGTGAGTCTGTGTGTGTGTGTGTGTGTCTGCTCCTCTCCCCTCCCCTGACTATGCTACACTGTGACCAGCTGCCTTTGCTCCTCTGGCCGCACCACCCCCTGCTATGATGGGGCTGTACCCCCTAAAACTGAAAGCCAAAATAAACCCTTCCTCCCCTAAGTTGCTTTTTGTCAGGTGCTTTGGTCACAGCAGTGAGACAAGTTACTAATACAGGACCCACAAGTCCTGACAAGCCAACAAGCCAGTGCTCAGTCCTCCTTGGGCCCCAGGTCCACCCCTGTTGGTGTCCAGAAGGAAAAAAACAAAACTAAGCTTTTTGTTTGTTTTGGTTTGGTTTGGGGTTTTTTTGTTTGTTTGTTTGTTTTTGCTATTGCACCGAGAGCCTGGAGAAGTTGTCAGGGATGATGAGTTTGACAGGAGAGGACAATGGAGTCTAGTTTTGTGGCACTGCTGGTGCCAGGTGACCCTCCACTGTCCAACCTCACCCCCTCACTTCCCTCAAGCAGGACGAACACAGGAGAAGCAGAGCAGGAAAGACTCTAGTGACCCGTGCATGAATGTGGCAGGTCCCTTGCACATCTTGGACTCTGTGTGGCCTCATGCTTGTGGCTGTCCTGCCTGCTCTGCTCAGTGCCCAGCTCCCTCCCTTCCCCTGCACCCGGGTCAGTACAAAGAATACCCCAAGTGGCCCCAAGAATAAGTGGGTGTTGGTGGCTGGAGAAATGGTTCTGCCAGCTCAGCCCAGCATCCAAGGGCAATCTCTGGCTCAGCATCAGAGGGCAGAGTTCAGGTCTCAGGAGCAGAGAGTCCTGCTCAGCCTCTAGGTATCCCTGACCAGTCTGATGTCTACAGCCTACAGCCCACAGCCACAGTATGGCCGATTGGTCCACATCTTGAGACCCATTCTTTAAGTCTTTTGCTAGAGATATGGCAGGTGGTCCCTCCCACCTATATCTCCCACCCAGAGACCCACCTGTGAGGGCACAAAAGTTTGTCTCCTTGCTTAAGGAGTACAAGACTGACCCTTCTCCATCCAGGGCTCTCTGGGGGCTGGGGTGGGGGTGCATCAGGCACCTTGGTCTTGTTTTTATATCTGGCCCTTAGACTCCCCCTCCCCCACTCACAGAGTCAGCGCACGCACCCTCTCAAGAATCCCCAGTTCATGCTCATCATCCACAACCCAACCAAAGCACGCCATGTTACCCTGAAGGCTGCAAACAGCACTGCCTGAAACACAGGCAGAAAGGGCCTCCGTGCCACTCTGGGTTCGCACCTCTGGGTTTAGCCATATGTGGACAGAAGATGCTTTAAAAAGGTGTGACCACAGTGATATGTCTAAGAGAACAGTTCAGCTGGACTGGGAGACAGCCCAGTCATTAGTGTTCATTACATGAGCTTCGAGACCTGAGTTCAATCCCCAGAGCCCACGGAAAAAGCCGGATGTGGTCACAATGTACTTTCCACACAGCACTGGGGAGATGGAGGCAGGCAGGGTCCTGGGGCTCACTGGCCAGCCAGTCTAGCCTGATATGCAGGCTTCAGGTCAGTGAGAGATCTTGTCTCAAAATACAGTGGACATCATCTGTGGAGTTTGTCTCCAACTTCTGTATGCATGCACACACACATGCATGTATACACAGACATACACGCGCGCGCGCATGCACGCTCACACAGCCATTGTGGGGGCTTTCCCCATACCCAGTTACTTTCTGGTCAATTAAGACATAGTATCTGCTGTTCTGTAAGGGTGGAAGAACCTAGGAGCCAGGGGAACAAGGATCAGCAACTAAGGGGCATGGTCACATCCACTGCTGCTGCTTCCTGAGCCTCAGCTTCCTCATTTGTCAAGACAAGGGGTCTTCTGAGGTTCAGTGTTGAGTGATTGCACGGACCTGACTGAAATGGCAAGTGCCACAAGTCACCCGTCACTCAGCACAAAGCGGAGTCCACAGTGGGGAGCAAGTGCTCAGTGGTGATTCTCAGCCATGCATGTCAATAGGGATCTTGATGAGCGGAGCTGTTGCCTTGGCGGTCCCCATAGCAACAGACTTAGGTGCTCCTCAGTATATAACAGCAGCCTTTTCCCCCCTCTCTCTCAGTGCCTTGCCTGGCGTTTCTCCAACACAGGGCCAGCTTGCTCTTGTTTCCCTATGTTGTGCAGAGCCTCACCCTGAGATTCTCTCAGCATGCCGTGGGTTAGCAAAGACGGGCTCAAAGTAGACAGAAAGCAAGGCAAGCGGCTACCCAAAGACGCTTATGTACCAAGACCTCAGCTTCCATCAGCTCTGAGGGTGCAGCCAACAGTGACAGCTGGTGAGTGTCTCTTAACCCAGCATAGCAGAGTGTGTACTCCACGAAATACCACACAGTCAGAAAAAAGAACACAGTTTTAACATATGCTGAAGATGTTAAATATGATGAACCTTGGACCCAGACTCTTTGGGAAACAAGTGCCTGACAGATGTACAGGATTCCAACCCCATGCCATAATGAAGACAGAGGAGTCCACGGAGGCAGAAAGAAAAATGGGGACCCCAGCTGGGGGAGCTACTGTGGAACGAGTGCAGAGCTCTCAGGTCCAGACAACAGGGACAGTTACGTGACACTGAATATACTCGGTGCCCCGAGTACATATGGGCATATGCCCGTGAGGGGCTGCACTGATACATCCTATTGTTGCATGTCTTCTCATGGGGAGACACGGCAAACATCTATTCACCCCACACACTGATAATGAGCAAAATACTATTTCACCCAAATCCGGCTTGGTGGATGAATGAGTTTGTTGAGCTTACTAACAGGAGCGTAGATGACCATGACCAGGTGCATCACCAAAAACTCTCAACCCTTAGGCAGTGCTGGTACACGCCTTTAATCCCAGCACTTGGGAGACAGAGGCAGGTGGATCTCTGTGAGTTTGAGGCCAGCCTGATCTAGAGAGTTCCAGGACAGCCAGGGCTACAACAGAGAAACTCTGTCTCGAAAAAACAAAACAAAACAAAAACAAAACAACCTCTCACCCCAGCACGGATGATGACCTCCCCAAAGCTGCAGAGATGGAGCACCCCCAGTTCATATAACCTTCTACTTTCTATATACTCTAGCACCCTAAAAGACCATGGGCAGCCCAGGCAGAAATAGATGCAGCCGGGTTGGGGGCAGAGAGGGTGAGTGGCTGGAATCTCAGGTGGTCCGATGGCATTCCCCCACTCCTGCCACCAGGGACTATTAGTAGGCCGGATCTTACTAGGGTATCCCACCGACAGTGATAGCTCCTCTAACTTCAAGATGCCCAGAAACTGTGTCATACCTAAGAACAACATTCCGCAACAGTTATGCTATATTTTTGTGTGTGTGTGTGTGTGTGTGATGCACACATGCCACAACATGCACATGGAAGTCAGAGGACAGTGTATAAGAGTCAATTCTCTCCTTCTACCACGTGGGTCCCAGTGATCAAACTCCAGCTGTCAGGTTTGGCAACATGAGCCTTTATCAGCTGTGCTAACTCACCAGCCTATGACCTATAGATTTCCAGTCCCCAAATAAAACAACAGCCCATAGCCCAGGAGGCCACACAGGACAGGGCAGCTGATCATTCGACCAGAAATGGAAAGAGTTGGGGGTGGGGGTGCTGGCTACTCTACTGGGGATCTGCTGTTTACCAGCTGACCTGGGTGGGTGGGGCAGAGGGTCTCTGGAACCACTTGGAGCCCCCAGCTGCCCTCACAGAGCTGTCTTCGGAGGGCCTGGTGGATGAATAGCCCCAGCCTGCTCCCCTGACACCAATGGAGACAGATGACTGTTATTAAGGAGGAAGGCATGATCCATTTGTCATCTTGGACGTTTGAAGTGTAGCAGGTCTTGGTGACCACAGAGTTCCCTCCCCGTGGGAGGTGACAGGCCACTTATAAAGCCTCCGGGACCTCTTATTGTCATTCAATTTACATGGAACCAGCACAGCTTGGTTAACACTTAACGGCTGGGCTTCCTCAGTGACAGGACAGCTGCAGCGGATGCAATCTGTCAACTCATTAGGCAATCAATAAGGGCTGGGGAGGGGGCACGTGGCTCCGCTCCACCTGCAGCAGCCTAGGACCGGCACAGCAAGCAGAAGAGCCTGCTGACTCCCTCGCTATCCTCCGAAGTCATGCAGAGCCACGTCCCTGTTGCGCTGGCCACTACAGCATCTTCAACACAGAGATACACAAGACGTGTGGGCTGCTATGCCAATCTCTCTATCCTATAGGAGGTGGGGAACAGCTCCTATAGGGGAGCTATACTGTGGGGAAGTATGTCAACTGTATGTCTTAATCAGGGTTTCTACTGTTGGGATGAAACACCATGACCAAAAGCAACTGAGGGGAAGGGGGCAGAACAGTATTTGGCATACACTCCTCAGCACTGTTCATCATCAAAGGAAGTCAGGACAGGAACTCAAACAGGGCAGGAACCTGGAGGCAGGACCTGATGCAGAGTCTATGGAGGGGTACCGCTTACTGACTTGCTCCCCCTGGCTTGCTCAGCCTGCTTTCTTATGGAACAAAAGACCACCAGTCCAGGAGTGTCCCCATCCACAATGGGCTGGGCCCTCTCCCATCAATCTTCAAGTAAGAAAATGCCCCACAGGCTTGACTGCAACTTGATCTTACAGAGACATTTTCTCAGTTGAGGCTCCCTCCTCACAGATGACTCTGACTTGTGTCAAGCTGACTCAAAACTATCCAGCACACCATAGAAGTATGAGTTGCTGTTTGATCCATCAAACCACTGAGGGGAAAAAAGAAAATGTCAGGCATGGCTGCATGTGCTTGGAATCCCAGCAGCAGGGAGGCAGTGACAAGCAGATCTCTGAAGCTGAGCCACCAGAGCCTACGTGGTAAGCTCCAAGCCAGTGGGAGACCCTGTCTCAAAAAACAAAGTGAATGGCACCTGAGGAATGACACCCAAGACTGACCTCTGGCGCACACGTCTCTGTATACTTGCACACATCCACACGTGCTCACATACATACATACACATACATACACACACTCATGCACACACATGTGTGGGCACACACACGCTATCTGAAGCCACCTTCCTTCTTCACTTGCAGGCAGCTCACACACACACACACACACACACACACACACACACACACGGCAGAATCATGTCTCTGTATTTCCACCAACAGGTTTGTGACATCCCGTCTAATACATACAGGCCTGTGTGGGGCAGCCAGGAAAGAGATGAGAGTGTATGTGGGGAGTCTGAGGTCTTGGCACAAAGGACCGGGCATGACAATTCTGCTGCCCAGGGAGCCTGCTGACAAAGCAAGAGTCTGGGTAGGAGATGGAAGCCATTCTAGACCAAGGATGAGGCAGAGTCTATGGAGAGCCCATGCGCCAACCTAGAGTCCTGCAGACAGGCTGTGGGAGCACAAACCACTTCTCTGGGGTCCTGAAGCAAGAAGCAGAGATGACATTTGCAGTGGGGACCCCCTTAGCACTCTCCGGACGGGGGCAGCCCTTCCTGAGGATGCGGCATAGGTGAGCGGCGCTGCCATCCAGACAGGTCACGGTCACAGTGCACTACTGTGCACCAGGTGCTGTCCTGGGGGCTGCCTGTTGTGAATCGGCCAGAGCTCCTCCCTGACACTTCCCACCCTCTGGCCAAGTACCGCCCCTGTACCTGCCCCCAGACAGGTACCTGTCCTGTCATCAGTCCCATGTACTTCCAGTGAGCAAGGCTCTTCCTCTTTGCTCTCTCTCACTCTGCTCTCTGTCCCTCTTCTTCTGTGTGTGTCTGTCTCTCTCTCTGCCTCTCACCATTCCCCTCTCTTTTTCTCTCTCCTTCCCCACTCGGAAGCGGACACTCCATGTCTCACTCCACCCCAATAAACCTCTTGCGTGAGACCCTGCTGTGTGGTGTTGTGCACATCCCCTTCACTGCCTGTGTGTATTCTCCCTCCCTCCCTTCCCCCTCCTCTCTCTCTCTCTCCCATTCCCTCTTCCCCACCCTCACTACCCACTTCTCATTTATATCCTATTGATTCTCAGTTACTTGGAGAACCACGTTAATATGCCATAAATACTCAAACGAGATTTAGTGTCATTCGGAGTACCCCCGCGCATCTCCCGTGCCTGTCGGAGCCTTTACAGAACAAGTCCATGCAATGAGCAGTCTGGATTGTCAACTCGACAGGATTTAGAATGATCCTGAAGCACACTGTGGCTGTGGGCATGGCTGTGAGGGTGTTTCCAGAAAGATTTAACCAAGGAGGAAAGACCCACTCTGGATGTGTGTGGCTCAACATCCCACGAACTGCGGACCTGAACCAGTGAGCCAGGTGTGCTGGCACATGCCAGCAGGATATGACGCAGGGGTGGAGGTGGAGGATCATGAGTTCAAGGCCAGCCTACATTACAAAAGGAAGAAGTGAGCTGAGCACCAGCATTCCCCTGTCTGCTCCCCAACTTCGGAGGCAATGTGCCCATGTTCCTCCCTCTAAGACACCTCTGCCATGACCGGCCGAGTGCTCCAACTGCGAGCCAAAACAAGGCCCTCCTTCTTTAAGTTGCTTTTGTCAGATATTTTTTTCCACAGCGATGAGAAGAGCGACCCCACACACACGACCGTCAGCACCTGTACAAAAGATAACGTCTGAGTTGCCTCTGATAGGTGCTGTAGAGGTCCAGCATGCTCCAATTCCTAAGTACCTGGGTCCTCCCCGCCTCTACCCCAGCATCCCTCGGCAGGCACACTCTCACCTCCCGTGCCTTTGCCTCAGCCTCTTCCTCAAAGAGCCAGTCTGCCACCTCTGCCCTCCCTGTACCCGGGCGGTGGAACCGAGCAGAATCGTAAGGATGGATTTCTCTAGTGGGTTCAGTGGTGTCTAGAGCTGGCTCTCCAATTCAGTGAAATCCAAAAGTACGGCCTACACATCTATCAAATGACCAACTCATCAAAAAACTAACCAGACAGACAATCAAAATCAGCCATCATCGCAGACCCAAGGATTACTTGATGTCTTCTGAGGAATCCCAGACATTATCTACTCCAGAATCTTCTTATCCCACGGAGTCTACACTTGCCATTTTCTTCAAGGAATTTCAGAGTTCTGGGAAGCATACACAACCCTAGTGATAGAAATGGACCTGCTCCAAAGACCTGCAGATGAAACCTCTCTGGTAGAAGGACCGTTCATTCCCTTCCTCCCTTCCCGTGTGAAAGGAAGCTTGATCCACTTGAAACTTGAGACAGGGTCTTATCTAGCCCAAGCCTCAAACCCACTTACAGATACGGATGTGCTTTACATATCTGATCCTTTTGTGTCTACCTCCTGAGTTTTGTGCCACTATGCTGAGTCTTATGAAGTACCGGGGGATCGAACCCAGGTCCTCATGCATGTTAGGCAAGCACCCTACCAGCTGAGCTGTATCCCTAGCCCATAGCCTCTCTCTCAGCATTCTTTCTCTGTGTGTGTGCTTGCTTCTGGGTTTTTCCTCATGCTGTTCTCACGGCTCACCAGTTCCCTCATTACTTGATGAATTAAGTAAGATCTCTGACATAACTTCACCTGTATTTCTGTGACAGTTCATATCACGCTCTCTTTAGAACATACACCAGGAAGTTTTCACTCAGTTGTTGGAAACTCTGACTCAACTGGTTCCAGGAGGAGCAGGATTTATCACCCAGAGTATCAGTCGGCTCAAAGGAGGCTGCTCTGAGGTAACTCACCAAGACGTGGCGGGCCGAGGTTCAGCCCGTCCCTGTCGGTTGCTGGGCTTGGCTCACAGTGTGGGCGTGGTTCCTCCCTGGAGACAAGGTGTCTGCTACAGTCTGACACCTTAGGTAGGGATGATGTCAAGTGCAAGGTCAAGAAAAGCCTGCCTTCCCACGTGCCTGCCCCTGGGGACACACCTCCTTCAACAAGGCCACACCCCTTAATCCTTCCCAAACAGTTCCATGAACTGGAGACCAAGCATTCCAATATATGAGCCTGTGGGGCTATTCTCATTCAAACCACCACACCAGGCATCTCAGGAACAATATCTCCCTCAATCCTCCTTGATAATGGCCTCTAGGGGTCTACCTCTAAACTCACTATTGTGAGGAGCTGATAGAGTTGTAGATTTAGTGATGCACAAGGCCATGACACCAGGGGAGGGGGTGAAGTCGGCCTGCACAATCCATGCATTTGTTGGAGGGCCGAACAGTACAGTTACTAAGCACCTGCAATGTTGGAAATGGCACTTCCTTGGCCCTTCGATCTTCAAACACAGCCCCCACACCAGGTTGGTTCTGATAGCACCTTTTATGTGGGTGGTAGGGATGAAACCCTGGTCTCCATGCTTGTTCTGCAAATACATTTTTGACTGGGTCATTTTTTTTGTTTTGTTTTATTTTGTTTTTCATGTCAGGGTTTCTCTGTGTAGCCCTGGATGTACCGGACCTTGCTCTGTAGAACACGCTGGCTGGCCTTGAACTCAGAGATCACCTGTCTCTGTCTCCCAAGTACTGGGATAAAAGGCATGTGCCACTATGCCTGGCCTGATGGAGCCATCTTTCCAGCTAATAAAGCTAATAGAAATATTGGCCAATATTTTGGCTAATAAAGAAACAGACACAAAGGTCTGTAAAGTAATTCCCTGAAAGCCTATAGCTGGTGACCGGCAATGTTTACCCATAGGCACAGGGGTTGTAAAGTCAGGCTCCTCCAGCACCTCCAGGCTGCTGTTCCCTCTATAGTCCCCATCACCCAGCCTCATAGCGTGTACCTAAAATCTCAGCTACTCAAGAGGATGAGGAAGGGAAGTCAGTCAATTCCATGAATTTGAAAGCAGCCTAGGCGATATGATAAAAGTCCCTTCTGTCCTGGCTTCATTTCTATGGTTGTGATAAGATATGCTGGAAAAAAAAAAAAAAAAGAAGCAACTTAGGAGAGAAATGGTTTATTTTCATTTAAAATTCCAGGTTAGAGTCATCACTGCAGTGTGTCATAGCAACAGGAGCCTGAAGCAGCTGGGCAGACCGCATCCACAGTCAAGAGCAGAGAGAAAAAGGAATGGGTGCATGCTAACTCGCTTGCGTGTGCTCAGCCCGATCTTTCCACTCTTACACAGTTCAGGAACCCCTCTGGGTCTTTCCACATCAATTAACTTAATCGAGTCAATCTTTACAGACACACCCACAGGCCAATCCAACGTGACAGCTCCTCACTGAGACTCACTTCCCCAGTGATTCTCGGTGGTGTCAGACTGACAGTTAAGATGAGCACCAGGGGCTGGAGAGATGGCTCAGTGGTTAAGGGCATATATTGCTCTTCCAGAAGACTGGAGTTCGAATCCCAGCATCCACGTAAGGAGCTCAGTAACTCCAGCTCCAGGGGATAAATACCCTCTTCTGGCCTCTGTGGGTACACACACAGACACACACACATATACATAGATTAGACACATAGATTAAAAAAAATAAACATTAAATAAATAAAAAGCTGACCATCGTACTGTCTCAAAAAACAAACAGAATTCCCGTCATCTTCCCTGTACTTTCTCTGACCCCGTCCACATCTCAAAGGACGAATCTGAGTTTTACAGAAGTACAGAAGAACATGCAACATACAATACCTCACTGGGTCACTCTCGCCATCATTAGCAGCTCCCAGGGATTCCTGAGACATTACATTTTTGTGATGGAGAAAGTACAAGCAGCTTTTGGATCAGTTGGCAGTTGCCGCATCAAGGGGCGCTCTGGCGTACCCACGCGTGCACGCGCCGTGCACGTGTCAGCTGCTTGTCTCATTGCTGTGACCTAATTCCTCACAAGAGGTCACTTAAGGAAGGGACACCGTTCACCGTGGTGCGGAGCGTGTGGAGGCAGCAGCGGAGAGGGGGCAGGAAGTGGGCGGGGCTGAGGAACCTCAAGGCCCGCCCCCAGCTTCTTCCAGCTCAAGTCGCACCACTAGCTGGGGATCAAGGGTTCAAACGCGTTCACCTATGGAAGACATTTTACATTCAAGCCACAAAAGTATACAAGACTGCCTTCTGTCGGATTCGACGTTCGTGTCCATCTCAGACGTTTGTCTGAATGGGATTTAGGTAAAGTTGTTTATTACTTATCTAAGGGGCTTTTTAGGGTAAACACAGTAATATATGCCCAAGGGTAGATGCAGACGTTTTACATTTTTAAACATGGCCTCCATGCGTAGCCACGGCTAGCCTGGAACTCAACACATAGACCTGGCTAGTCTCCAACTCACTGAGACCCACCTGCCTCTCCCTCCTGAATGCTGGGCCGAAGGGTGAATACAACCGCATCCAGTGGAGTGCAGGCTTCCTAAGATAAGGACTCATCTCTGGGCAGTGCTGGCGCACACCTTCGATCCCAGCACTCAGGAGGCAGAGGCAGGTGGATCTCTGTGAGTTCAAGGCCAGTCTGGTCTACAGAGTGAGTTCCAGGACAGCCAGAGTTACAACAGAGACACCCTGACTTGAAAAAAAAAAAAAAAAAAAAAAAAAAACAGAAAAAAATGAAAGAAAGAAGGGAGGGAGGGAGGGAAAAGAAAAAGAAAAGGCGTCATTGTCATTGCTGGGAACTTAGCTCACTTTAGGGACAAATTTTAACAGAAGATTATCTATGAGGAAAGGCAGGAAATGCCAGGGGTGGGCTGAGATTTGCCCATAGAAGGTCTATTTCTTCTTCTGTCTTTATGAGGAGTTTGCAGATGTATTGTGGCACCTGGTGCATGAAGGGAGAAGGCAGTTCTGCACAGCACACCATGTGATGAGAACAGAGCAGAGGGCTGGCTCTGGGTGCCCCTCTGTGAAATAGCCCCAGCTGTATCTGCATCTGGCCACCTTGCAGTTTGCCTGGCTTTTCCCTATGCCTGCCTGGGGACCACTTCCATTTTGCCCCTAGGAGATTCCCACCTCTTAATCTGAGGTTGCAGAGGGGCGAAGGCGGCGAAGGCCAGTTTTCTGTAACTCCAACACTGAGTTGCTGGCCCTGCCCTGTGAAGGGAAAAGAACTCTCTGGCTGTCTGATGGAGGAGAGTCAGAGACACTCAGATGTCTCTGAAGTTAGGACCAGCCAGGAGCCTCACAGGAAACCTGTTAAAACCATCCTGTTAAAACTATCATTTTAACAGCAAATGTTTGAAGCCTTAGAATCCAATGTTTACTCCTGGAAGACAAAGAATTGCTATATGTTGCACATTATAGGGCACAGCAGTGGTTCTCAACCTGCCTGATGCTGTGACCCTTAATACAGTTCCTTATGCTAGGGTGACCCATAATAAAATTATTTTTGATGCTACTTCATAACTGTAATCTTGTTACTGTTATGAATTGGAACGTAAGTATCTGATATGCAGATGGTCTTCGTGACCCCTGTCAAAGGGCCATTCAACCCCTAGAGGAGTCACAACACACAGGTTGAGAACCAGTGGGGAAGAACATCAAAGAGAATGCAGTCTGAGATAAGGCCATGTGAAGTTAGTGGTGCTCTGATGTGACCACTGAGCCACAATACACAACAGGCACCATGGCACCACCTATCTCAGGGCCAGGTGCCAGAGCCTGGCCCCCACTTGGTAGACCTAAAGCCCAGCAAGAATCCAAACATACAGACCCTGAGAAAAGACAACAGAAAGCCAGTTTATATGACTGAAAACATACTTGAATGTTGTGGTTTGAATGATAAATGTTCACCATAGGCTCAGATGTTTGAACACTTGATTTCCAGTTGGTCGTGCCATGTTTGGGGAGATTATGGAAACTTTAGGAAGGGACACTGTCTTGGGGATTTACTGTTTTATAGCCTGACCACCTGACCCTACTTCTCTCTGTGCGTCTGTCTCTGTGTGTCTGTCTCTGTGTCTCTGTCCCTGTTTGTTTCTCTCTCCCTCTCTCTTCTCTCTCTCTCTCCTTTTTGTGCATGAAATGTAATCGGCCAGCTTTCTGGCTTCCAGGCTAGAGCCCAAGTAAAGCTTTTCTTCTCTAATATCTTTCTGTCAGGGTCTTTTATCGCAGCGATGGGAAAGGAACCAAACTAGCACAGAAGTCCATCAAAGAAAGATAATATGTTAAAAAGGGAGAGGGGTACATTTTCAGAAGAGCCAGCAGGTCTGTTGGATCTAGGTTGTCTGTAACCGTCAGTTCAGATGTCACAGGCATGACGGGAGACGCCTGTAACTTGTCTGCTTGCATCCACACACAGTGATCAGTGTCCTTGAGCTCTGGGATCCTCTTCGCTAAATGCTCACTCTCAGCTGGAAGTTGGAGCTTGTTTTAATCCCAAAGCATTTCCCCCAGGAGACCCCAGCTCTGCTGAGTCACACCTAGCCCAAGAACATTGTCTAAATGCAATTGCAAACTCACTTCTCAAGATACTCTTTTAAAGCTCCTAATGAAGTCACAAAATTCTTAACCTCGATGGCAGTTAGCCTACTCAAAACCCGGAACTTTGTACAGAAGGAAGTGTTCAGCAACTAAGAAGAAAGGAGAGAATTTTAAGCGTGGATTAGGCTGCTGCCTGCTCTATGCTACTGACACAAAGTATTTAGAAGATGGGAAGTGTTGCATTGAAAAATCTCTATTTTTTTTCCTATTGCTCTATTGCTCTAAAGAAGTTACAGATTCTACGATCTTTTTGGGTTACATTCTATTACTTGTCTACCTACTACCTATCTACCTACCTACCTACCTACCTACCTATTTTCATGCATATATATGCAGGTATATCTGTGCCACATTGCAGGTCTGGAGGTCACAGGACAACTACAGAGTCAGTTCTCTCCTTCCACATTCATGCAGAACCTGGGGGTTCACTTCAGGTTGCTAGTCTTGCACAAGGGTCTTTACCTGTTGAGCCATCTCCCTGACCTTCTCTCAGCTTTTTGAGAGGTTCTC
This sequence comes from Cricetomys ansorgei, assembly GCA_026225945.1. NCBI lineage: Eukaryota > Metazoa > Chordata > Mammalia > Rodentia > Nesomyidae > Cricetomys > Cricetomys ansorgei. Next base: position 2,802,817 of record JAMJFZ010003232.1, on the reverse strand, counting down.
ACACTTGTACCTCAGGCTAGCCTATAGCTAACTTACATAATCCAGCCTAGCCTAGAACTCATGTGATCCTCCTGGCTTTGGCCTGCCCAGGGATGGAATTACAGGCATGAGTCACCATGCCAGGCTCCAGAATCTTAAAATCTGTACCCCCTACATCATCTGCCCCCACAGTGGGATGTGTAAATACAGCTGTTGGGCTGATGTCGGTACCAGGTTCGCTTTATTTCTCTCATATTCCCTCTCCAGCTCTTCCCGGGATCATCAGAATTCGCTGACCTCACCCAGCACATCTCTCGTCATCGCTCCATTGCAATTTCTTTTTAAACAAACTGTCCAGACAAGGAAAAAGCCCTCGGATGGGTAATGAAGGAAATTAAAAACATGTATTCTTTTTTCAGTAATAGACTTCCACATCTGCGGGAGAATAAGCAATTGCTGTAATATGTTCAGCATTCCCAGGGCATCATTTCAGCCATTAGCACAAAAACAAATCCAATTTTCAAACACTCTCCCTAGAGCTTGGTGGGGGGTGGGGGTACAGGGGGCTGCTGCCTAACCGGCACAGCTGGGCACAGCTAGGCACAGCTAGGCATGCTGGAGAGAGTGAGATGCTGTTTTTAGGGAAGCGAGATAGAATTATTCCATGATAATGGGCCTTAGCGCTCCATCTCCATACCCTGTACCAGAGCCTCTCGAGTAGGTTCTCATCTTCACAACAGAAATCATCAGAAAGCAAGATTCCACCATGACTCCCTTCCTACTTCCCCCCAAATACAGTAAGTAGCCATCTGGCCAAAATTAAACAAAACTGATGATCGTGAAAATTCCATCAAATTCAGTATCAACTGAATGGCTTTGTCTTGCCTGACTGGTAGAAAGCCTGCCTTTTATCAGGCTTGTGATGTGTGTGTGTGTGTGTGTGTGTGTGTGTGTGTGTCTGTCTATGGAATACACATATGTGTACATGTACACACTAGAAAATGTTTGTGTGTATATACCCACATGTGCAAGTGTGGAGGCCACCTTGTTTTTTGAGTCAGGGTCTCACACTGACCCCAGAGCTCATCAATTCAGCTAGAACAGTCGGCCAGTAAACACCATGCCCAGCTTTTTATGTGGGTGCTCAGATCTTCATGTTGGCATGGAAAGCACTTTACTGGCTAAGCCCTTGCCAGTCAGTCTCTTAGAACTTTATTTCCCTGACCACGAAGGTCTACATCATGCTAATCCACATCACATTTATTCGTATTCCATTGTGCCCTGATATATGGTTGACTCTTAAATGTCTCTCAGTACGTTTCCAGGTAGTACACTGGAAAATTAATATGTGACTTTCCTGACAGGTAGACATTCTGCTTAGCTTGGTTCATATAAATCAAGCTTATTAGTATATATGTCAACTTTTCTGGTGTCGGTTTTCCACTTAGACGATGTGAGGGTCTCAATTATCAACTCGGTGGGATTTAGAATCACCTAGGAGACACACCTCCGGGTGTGTCTGTGAGAGTGCGTCCACAGAGACTTAGCTGAAAAAGGATGAACTACCCTAAATGTGGGTAGCTCCATCCCTCAGGCTGAGAACTCAGGTTGAATAGAAAGTTAAAAGGGGTAGAGGCTGGAGAGATGGCTCAGTGTGGTTTATAGCACTGGCTGGTCTTCTGGAGGACCCAGGTTCAATTCCCAGCACCCACATGACAACTCACAACCCTTTGTAGCTACAGACCCAGGAATCCTATCTTCTCTTCTGTCTGAGAAGGGCGTGGTAGCACGTGCCTGTTGACTGGAAAGAGGAGGACCAAAAGGTCAAGGTCATTCTCAACTACACACTGAGGAATGATTGCTAACTAACACAGCATTTCTTCTGCTCTAAAGTTAAACAGCAGTGCCGGTCACCGACTATAAACATCCTGCCAGCCACTGAGTCGTGCACTTCAAGTGGGTGGGCCTGTGGCTCATATATTACGGCTCTTTTTTCCCTCTGAAGGTTCTCTTGGTGTCTTTCTCAGCTCCATGCCAAGGGAAGAATAGGAATGTCATGTGCCTCAAACTGCAAACAAAGACATCCCATCTCTAATCCGCGTCTGATGAAAAGCAGAGAGAGACAGCAGACAGTGTGAACCCAGCAGGTGACAGTGTGCCAGGGGAGTCAGAGACAGAGCACAGAGCTCACAGCACCCACCAGCAATCAGGCAAACGGCCAGGCATGTCCAAAGGCCAGTAGGTGTATCACACATCGCAGTAAGAAATTTCCTGACAACTCCCCCTCCCGCAGCAAAGAACCCATAGTCTGACTGCATCCTGCTTGCGTAGAGGAGCCCACGCCTAAAAGGAACCCTGTAGTGAAAGGCCATTCCAAAATCAGTCATCCTGTGATTTTTTTTTTTCTGAATTATCGTGGCGTTTAGTCCGCTCATCACTTCCTGGTTTAGTCACCCGAATCAATTAGCAATTGCTAATTGTGTGCTGAGTGCCAGACATTGTGTTCCCTCATCCATCCATCCAATTTCATCTCCCTAGGATCCAATAAGGAGGCCTCCCACAGGCTGGGGTACACAGAAATCCCAAGCAGGCAAACACAGGTCCAAAAGTATGTGAGTCGCTCTTCCCCTCAGGAGTGTTGTTTAAATTCTCCCTCTCCAGTCACAAATCAAGACAGAAAAGACAGGCGTATTATGCCCTTGTCATAGCCAACCTGGCCCCTGAGTGAGGAGTACTGCCGGCCACCTCCAGAACACATGAGTGGGTTGGATTAGATGTCAAGTCAGGGATGCAGCCAATCCTGAGGGACTCCCATTGAGGACCAATGGGCCATGCTGAAGTCTGTGGCCAAGCTTCTCCAGCTTTGTAAGATACCATTCCAAAAGCCTCTCCAGACATCACAGTCGGAGAACCAGTTCCCCAGAGTATGCACACCTCACTTCCTGCACAAAACACATCTCAGGCATGAGCACCCCTGTGGCACCCGCGTGAGCAGAGAGTCTCAGTCAAGGAACGAGACTCGTGCATAAAGCTTGAAGGTGGAGGGCAGTTTGTTCGTAATGTAACCAGGGCAACAGGGTGTGAGGCTGGGAAGGGTTCCTCCTCCAGGATTCAGGACTTTAGATTTTCCCAGTCTTCCACACTGAGCCTTGTAGGGCATGCATCAGCTGGTACCCTCCCTGTACTACTGTGGCTTGTTGACACAGCCACAGCCACATAATGAAGAGTACGAGACAGGGTCCTGCTGGCCTGGAATCCCAGCACTTGGGAGGTAGAGGCAGGAAGGTACCTGCAAGGTCACCTTCAGCTACCTGGAGAGTTCAAGGCCAGCCTGGGCTATGTGACACTCAGTCTCAAAATAAAATTTTAAAAGCACATTTCTCTTTGAGTTAAGGAGAGAGAACTCACCTGGAAGTTCCAGAATGGATACCCAGGCCTTACAAAAAAGATGACTCTCTGCACATGAGCATCTACAACACTTCTGTATCGGAGGGTTCTTCCTGCAGAGGGTGCTGTCTGGCAGGGAGCCCTGTCTCTGCCAGAGCACAGAGCACAGGGCTAGCAATTCAGATTCCAGGGCACTCCAGAGCTCTGCCTGTTGCACAGGTGTTTGAGGACCTCCCTTCCTGTGTGCTTTCTGTTGTGGATGGTCTTGAATGGCAAAAATGGAATTCTTGCTAGTGTTTAAAAAGCTCTTGGTGTGAACAATCTTCTTAGCTAAGATGGAACTAAGTACCTCATGCCTATGAGTTCCACACTGCTGATTGTGGCCATGCTACCTGGGGAGAGGCTACCCGACCCTGTTGTAAGATTCCGATGGCCACTGTGGGGCATGAGAACACTGGCCTCGATCATGCGATTCTGGAGCAGAACAAGCTGAATATGGCACCCTGTGCGTGTATGGGGAGATGGGGTGAACACAGAAGCCAGGAGACAGTGTCTCCTCCATGACTCTCGTAGGCTTCATGCTGGAGCCCCAGATTGCCTATCCGCCGACCTCAAATCCCTGTCAAGGTTAGCCACGGGGATACAGAGAGTCCCTTCACTCAAGCCGTGAGATGATGAGGTTGGGGTCATGAGTCCCGCTCTCTTTCAGCAATGCCAGTTTCTCCCATTCAGTAATCAAGAAAGCACAAAATCCACAGGCTGCCCACAGCGGGTGCAGAGCAGGACAGTGTGTTGGGACTGTTCCCAGCACTCAGCTTGAGGAGGCAGCAGACAAAAGCATTCACACTTCTATATGTGGACTTCGAAGCCAGAAGCACGAGGCTGAAGCCTGTTTGTGAAGACAGCAAGGAAGTCACACTTCCTAACCTCGCCGGAAACAACAGACACGCCTGCGCCAATTATTTATTAAGCGAGTTGATTCACCCAGCCCATGGGTGCCAGGGGACGATGCCAGCCTCTCTTACAGATGGGAGTGTTCATCTGGCTCTGGGAATTACACCCCACAGCTCTGGGCTAGCCCAAGGCATAGCAATTCCATTTGAATCCCACCTACACCAAGCATCTTAAGATGCTGCCTATCTCTCGGGCCCTCACAGGTTAACCCTCGAGGACTGTTCCCTAGCAGCGACTTAACATTCAAGCGGAGGTCTGGAATTAAAGCGTCTCTCATTTTCTTTAGCCACATGGGAATGCTAATTATAGCATTCAGCTTCCAATGCATATTTATTTTGTTCATCTCTAGCCTCGGCTCGTAATGAGGAGTTGGTACGTCCAACTTATTCCAGTGTGTTCCGGGGCTGTAGCTGATTGGGGCAGGCGGCTGAGGAAATGAAGGGTGTTCTCTGTTTCTATAATTATGTCATCGCATTACAGTCAATGTGCGAAGCCAGGACCGTGGAGGTCACACAGAATGCAGCCCACTAGTCCAGACCGTACGGGAAAGGTTCTCCCAGAAAAGCATGTGAGGTAGGAAAGCACGGAAGGGGAGCGTCCCTAGGCCGCTGCTGAGCCCAGAGAAGTCACTTCACTCGTGGCTGGGGGCGGGGGCTCACGGCACCGCTTCTGTGAGCAGGTATCAGTCCTTCCGGCACGGTGGTGCGCACTTGCCCAGGGCATGAAGTGTGCAGGTCAGACAAGTGCATGGAAGTCCTCAGTCCTCTTCCAAGCTGTCGTTGCCAACGGCCCGTGGCTTACAGTGATAACAGGTGCTCACACCCCTGGTGGAGAGGCCAAGGCTTTGAATCTGGGTCTTCCAGCTGAGGTCCAGCTGCAGGGGCTGAAGCCAGCAGCCCCTGTCAAAGGCCATGTGATAATACTCACCACTGCCATGGAGAGACCCAACCCACAGAGTTTCAGTGAGTGCCCCATAGACCGCATGTGCTTGGGGTTTCTCCAACGCCCTCCCCTTTCTTCATCAGATGCAGATGACAGACATGCCTTAAGGCCACGCCGTTTGGCCCTTCCTGATACTCCAAAGCACACAGAGGCCTGCCTGTCATTGACTTCATAAATTGACTTTATTTGTTCTCCAGGGACAACTATCGGCCCTCAACTAAAGCTTGGTCAGGAATGGTGACAGTTGTGTTGATCCAGTTCCCCATCGCAGCGCTGTGCACGCCGCCTTCTCCCAGCTCTCCTTTGCTCCACGTGCTCGGTGACAGCCCTCAGTCCCAGGGTTTTGAGGACAAATCCAGAAACTCCTCCTCCCAGGTGCAAGATACCCTTATAGAAAAACTTCCTGCTTGCAGGCACAGTGCTTGGCATTAATTGTTCTCTGTTGCCATTGGGAAGAATCTCCCAGGGCATGGGGGGATGGGGCAGATCTCCCCATTACCCACAGAATCAAGGCCTGCTCCATTCTGGAAACATGAATGACTTGAGCCTTGACGGACTTTTCCACTCCCTGCTTTTACTGTAGCCTCACTCATACGCAGGGTTCTTCCCAGAGAGTTGCCCCACCCTGGCCCTGGCATCAACATCTATAGGCAGAATGGCACATGTATGCACTGTGAAGAAGGGTTCTGAACTGATGCCCAGATTTCATCTGCACTTGAGTTTTACACCCAAATTGTCTGCCTGTCACACCAACAGCACTGGGGATGTGCTTACCTGCCTTTCCATAGCTGTGGCAAAATAACCAAGAGAAACAAATTAAAGGAGGAGGAGTTTAGTGTGGCTTGTGGTTTCAGGGACTTCGATCTGAGACCACTTGGTTCTGTCGCTTCTGTGGAGAGGTAGACCATCATGGAAGGAATGGGCGATGGAACAAAATCCCAGAAGGCAGAGGAAGGACAGAAGTGCTCAGGGACAAGAGGAACCCTCCAAAGACCTGCCCCCAAGGACCCATTTTCTCCCAGGTCTCTCTGTAGCCCATGCAGCACCAACTCATGAATGGATTGATGGAGTTAGAGCACCACAGGATCCAATCGCCTCTCAATAGCGCCACCTGCTGGGCAGGAAGCCCTCAACACAAAGGTTTTTCTTAGAGAATTCTTTAGGATAAAAGAGAAAGGAAACTAAAGTCATTTGGAGTGTTCTCAAAAATATCTAGAACTTTGTTTCTCAGTACGCTTCCTTCCCCACTCCAGCGGGCGACGTCTTAGCGTGTCTAGAATTCTCTAGGGGAGAGTCAAAGTGTGCTTTGTTTGATGCTGGAAATACCAGGGCATGCAGCCTCTGGGTTAGCTGGTGACCTGGGGACAGCTTCCATCCTCTGCCTGTGCTTCTTGGGTGAGCGCCTGGTGCCAGAGGCAGATGAACAGACAGCAGGCCATGTCCTCCACTCCTGGCCGCGGGTAGAAGAGACGGGGTCAGGAGAAACTCAGCCTTTAAAATAGTGAAAAGTTAGAAGGGATATTCTCTATAGCAGAAGAAAAGCCATGAGCCTTCCAGTCATACGGGTGGTGAGAAAAGAAGGGGAGAGAGGTGGGCAGTACATGTAGGTAGCTATGGTAACCACCTCCTTCCTTGTCCACAAACCCTAGGACGTTGAAAGCAGAGACAAGAACCTGCCCTGATTCTTACATTTGTGAGTCTCGCAGAAGGCCACCTTTCTGTCCCATCTCTCTCTTAGGGTTTCCCCACTACACAGCCTGGCTCTCCATCACCACTGGGACCATGGCACCCCAGAAACATGGTAGGTCCTTCCTTGGAAGAACCTGATGGGCTCCACAGGACATGGAGGAACTCCTAGGTAGAGCCAGGAGCAAGGCCCAGTTGAGAGCTTAACATGCATACCTATTAAAGAACGCCATTTTCCTAGAACACAATCCATGAAGCCTTTTGAGCTAGGAGCAATGGAAGTACCATCCAGACCACAGTGCATCTACATGGCAGCCAACACTGGCCAAAATGATGGCTGGACTCTCCAAACCACGTGTGACAAAGGTAACAACTTCTATCACAAAATTTGGAGACCAGAGGCAAGAAGAAACAGACCCACCACCTCAGCTGCTGGCATCCAGGGCCACCATGGGCTTGGCGACCAGGGCCTTTCCCCCTGCCGTTCACCATGCCAGAGAATAGGGAATCTGTAACACTGACCTCACATAGCGCCATCAAGAGACCATGTCACCAAGGGGGGTGTGGCAGAATGTGCTTTGATTTCAGCAAAGAGATGGATGTCCGAGACTTTGAGACCAATATTGTTCCCAGTGAGTTCCAGGACAGACCCTGCTGTGTGTGAGAGAGAGGGGAGGGGAGTGATGGGATCCAGAGACATCAGGAGGACAGAGGCTCATGAAGGAATTAAGTGACATACAGGAGCAGTGTGAAAGTGGCCTCAGACCACATACAGACATTCAGCTGGAATGAAGAATCCACCAATTGGCACCGTAGGTCAGTTATTACCCCTCACACACACAGACACATTTAAATCTGTCTCTGACTCCACAGAATCTGCAGAAGGAAAGAAAGCAAAGAACATGCATTCTGAGGTCCTAGGGACCAAGGGCAGAATATGTCGGTTAGCAGGATGCTGGGGAGATGTGGGTCAGAAGGACGCTCGTGGTGTGATGGTTAACACTGATTGTCAGTTTAACAAGATCTAGAACGACCTAGCAGACAGGCCTCTGTGCTTGTCACAGTCTGTGAAGGACTGTCCATACCGAGTTCCACTGATGTGGGAAGATCCAGCCTAAATGTGGGGAGCAGCACTCCATGGGACGGAGTCCTGATGAACGGGAACATTCACTGCTGTCCCTTCCTGACTGGGGATGCAATGTGACCAGCTATTCCACACTCTTAGCATCAAGCCTTCCTCACTATGATGGACTGAACATTTCCAATGGTGGAGGAAAATAGACCTTTCCTCCCTTCCTTCCTCCCTTAAGTCGATTTTGCCGAGTATTTTGTCAACACAACGAGAAAAGAAACTAATACATAAACTCAGCTACAGGGACGCCTTGCTCTGCTCACTCAGAGAGAGGGCAAACAGTGTGCTTCCTCCCCAGCCCTCCATGCGTATGCTGAGCAAGTGTGGAGGAGGGTACCAGGAGGCCATAATGAGGGCAGGTTGAGGCTGACCCTACCATCTGTGATAATAATACACGGCCCTGCGTCTCTCCAGAGTTCGTGGTACACATAGACACATACACACACACACAGGCAAATGCTCGTAGCACATAAAAGGCAAACTAAATGACTTGAACACATGTTTTTTGCAGGGATATAATTTAACCTATAACTGTCCCCTCTCCTGGGAAACCTGCATGCACTGTGTTAGTTACTTTTCTCTTTGCTGGGACAGAATTCTAAGAGAAAAGAAGATTGGCCGGGTGAGACAGTTCTACAAGTAAAACACTTGCCCTGTAAGACCAGCAACCCAAGTTCAACCCCCAGAACCCACGTAGATGTGAAAGAGAGAACAGATTCAAACCAGGACAATGGGCGCGGTAACACTGCAGAGTCAGCGAGGGAAGACAGCAGCCCCCAGAGGAGCATGCAGTGGTTGCTTTTGACAAGCAGTTCTGTGTGGCTGGAGCAAAGGGGAGACAGAGGGTGCTTTGGTCTCTCCTCTGGGGAACTTTTAAACATATTTACTTGGCTGACAGTTCTGGAGGTCATGAGGGTTAGAGAGGGGGGTAGCTTCTTGTCAGATCTATAATGTGGTGGGAGGTGAGAGAACACAAGAGAACAGGACAGAGGAAAACCCACTCCATGACAAGCTCATCTCGAAATAACACCGCCAATCAATTTGTGAGGGCACAGCCCTGGTGACCCAGTGACCTCTGACAGCTCCTGCCAGTTGGACTTTCACACTGGGAATGGTGTTAGGACATGAAGTTTGGGGGACACTGAGGAAGCAGCCAAGAGAATCACGATACCTGGCCCTGCGTGGCCTCCCAGTCTCTGCACAAGCCACTCAGTGCTAAGGAGCGATCATAGTCAAAGTAAAGGCAATTTCCCACCAATCCCAGCTACAGATTGTCAGTCACTTCACTCACACTTGGAATTCGGCACCAGAGCCTCTCACAGCTGTCTGCATTCCCAACCAAAATATTAAAAGAAATATTTGTGTGTTTCAGTCTCTGTACTGCCAGCATCTCACTGTGCATTTGTGACTGTCATCTGAGCTCCCTGGAAGGCAAATGAGCACAGGGGAGGGACGGGACTAGATGGGCCTGGGGCGGGAGGGTGTCTCTGCGACCTCCACAGCCAGCCCAGTGAGGAGCCACTGGAGGCAAAGAGGCGGTTCGGTTCAACATGACTAAAGTAGCTGGTCCAAACTTTGGGAGTCAGACCCCAAGTCACTTATTTTAGGCATATTTAAGCATAGCACAATTTGGTAAAAAACTTATTTTGGTGATAATTACCTCAGTCTTGCATGCCCAATAAAGCATAGAAAAATCTCTTCGAAGAACAAAGTAAGCTAAATAAAGATCGGACGTGACTGCAGAAAAACTCTTTGCAAAGTATATGAGACGCCTTCCATAAAGAGGAGTTCTAGAGATTGACCGAGAAAAAGAAGCTTATAAGGGTCTGGGGGAGCGTCCAGTGCGGTCTCTGGCCACACAGACAGTGCTAAGATCACCAGGCTAAAATGCACATCTACTCCCAGCCTGTTGGTCAGATAACAGGGTTGCACTCCTTCCCTGGAAAGCAAACGCTGTGTGCTAGCATTCTGCTGCCCATACTGGCAAAAGCCTTGGACGTGGCCAGAGTGGAGGGCGCTGCAGAGCCCCCAGCCCGAGGTGGGAGAGGCTAACGCCCCTCCTCCCACCGTGTCATGGCAGCCCCCCCTTCCCGAATGGTCGCCCAATTCGTATGCTAGTTTGGCAGGTTGGCTACCTGTTCATCCTGCCCCCCCACCCCCGATATATTCCTCCACCCGCCCGAAATAAAGTGACTTTAATGACCTTGACCTGGTGGACGGTGCTTCATTTCAAAGTCCCAGAGTATTCTCTGCCCTGCCCGTGTTCTCTGCACCTCAACCGGGATTTCTAGGCAGGCTGGAACCCCATACTCCCCTCTCTCATTCCTGCCTGCTTCAGCCCGCTCAGAGCTGCCTGCCACCTCCCCCACCCGCCCACCCCCCACCCCCCACCCCCCACCCCCCACCCCGCCCCCAGCGAATTCCTGCTCGGAACCGCATGGTGGGGGGGAGCATGGGAGACAATCCAGTCCCAGAACACCTGGACTGACAGAATTCCAGGTTCCCTCTAGTGCTCATCTGTGAGCACCAGGACCTCTGTGCCTCCTGTAGATAGGGCAGCTCTCCTGACCTTATACAGCAGTAGCCACTGCCTCAGTCAGTCCTACTGCCCCCGCCCTCGGAGCTCAGCATCATAAAATCACCTTTAGACTAACCTTGAAAAGTGAGTGTGAGCCTCGACTCTGAGACTACAATGGGGACCATCAAGAACCATCCCTAACCATCTCTAAGGAGATCTCAGGTAGGGATGAGTCAGACCTCTTTCTGGCCTTGGCCCTTCACATGTAGCCTTGGGTGTTGGCCATTTTCATATCAGGAACTATAATAATTCTGAATATAGGGCTCCTGAGGTGCCATCTACTGCAACCCTTTCTTTATTATACAGATGACAAAATTAAACCACAGGGGACAGGTACTGTGCATGGAGCAACAAATAAATGAATAACATACTCTGAAAAGTTGTCTGAGGTTGGAGAGATGGCTCAGTGGTTAAGACGGTATAGTGCTCTTGCAGAGGACCAGAGTTCAGTCCTCAGCACTCACATCAGGTAACTCACAACCACCTGCAACTCCAGGTCTAGATACTCCAACGCCCTCTTCTGGACGGTATGATCAACTGCACTCACATGTACACAAATACACAGACACATCGTGCACCATAATAAAAAATAAGCCTGTTTTAAAAGATTAATGCATATATGAATAACAAATTAATGATAATTAAATTCTACAAGTTACAAGACTATTTGGAGACTTATCTCCCCTCCCTTATAGGGCACAGGACAATGTCTGATTCTTTGAGTGGCTGAGAAAAAGGAGAAGTTGAATCACTTCCAGAACCTCCACCATGGAGACTTCCCCTGGCTCTATAGCACTCCACACAGATGGCTTACTTTTAAAATCAGATCAGTTCTCCACCTTGAGCAGCTGATCAGAATGCTCTGCTGATATAGCTTCTTTGAGCTATAAAGTCTGTTGTCAAGTGTCTCATCGCATGAATTGAAATCTCCTAACAAGAGAAAGGTGAGACCTTCCTGGATACTTCTGTGATTTTACATCCTCAGAGCCCAACAGCTCAGTGATGAGGCTGGTGAACAAAATCAGGGGGCTTGCTGCAGGTCAAATGCAAGACAACAGAAAAGGGTTGGAGAGCATGGAGAGGATCAGAGTTCAATCCCCAGACCCTTGCCAGGTGGTTCACAATTTCTGTAAGTCTAGCTCCAGAGGGAACAATACTTATGGTCTCCAAGGGCACAGTTCTGTGCGCGCACGCGCGCACACGCGCGCGCACACACACACACACACACACACACACACACACACATAATTAAAAATAAAAATAGGTCTTTAAAAAGAGGAACAAGACATGATGATGTAAGAAAAGGCTAGTTAACTGTGAAGACACGAAATGCTGCTTCTGTTTCCTGTTACCAAAAGGTAAATTCTAGACACAAGCTGCCAAGACTTGACCTATTTTGAGAAAAACACCTGCATCAAATAGCTTTGCTGCTGTCATTGTTGTAAGATTTTCTGTTTATGGGTATTTTAATTGCATGAATGTCTATATATCATGTGCTTGGCTGGTGCCCAAGGAGGCCAGAAGAGGCTATGGGATGCCCTGAGACTGAAACCACAGATGACTGTGAGCCACCATAGTCCCAGACCAGTCAGAGCTACATAGAGAGACCTTGTCTTAAAACAAAACTAAATTTTAAAAGTTTCTGTGAAGTTAAGAGTTACTAAAATTTCCTACCACAATAAAAAATATTTAAAATAATAATAATGTGGCTGGAGAGATGTTTCAGCTGTTACTTTGCCAGTATTTGCCTTGTTTTGATTACTTCAAGGGTCAAGAGCTGTTTTCCCCCTTATTGGTTCAACAAACCTGCAGAGATCTGTCAATCAGGAGAGGGGCCCTAAATACTCCGCAAATCAGCCTCACTCTGAGCTGCTCCTACAGAGGACCCAAGTTCCATTCCTAGCCCACACAATAGGCAACTCCTGACCACCTGTAACTCTGCCTTCAGGGGATCCAAAGTCTCCTAGTCTCTGTCAGCATCTGTACTCACACCCATTTTTACAAATATTTTTAAATAATAAATGATACCTGGGGCTACGTTTGGTCTCCTGTTGGTGATGCTGTTTAGGAAGGTTGTGGGACTTTTCGAAGATGGAGCCCGGGGCCTGGCTGTGAGGTTTATAGCCTCGCTTCCTTCCTGAGCTTCCTGGCCACAACTGCTACCACCACGCGATAAGCTGTTTCACACTCCTGTTACCATGCCTTCCCCGCCGAGACAGACTGTATCCCCTCAAACTGGAAGCCCAAAATAAATTCTTCCTCTTCTCTAAAATGCTCCTTGTCAGGTATTTAGTCCGCGCAACAAAGAAAGTAACTAATACAACAGCTAAGATCTGCAGAGAGTTGAAAAAGTGGCAATTAGCCACGCTGCAGGCAAATCCACACAGAATGAAACACACAGAAGACAGAGAAACAATGAAGCAAAGAACATCCCAGAAGCTACACTGTAACCACAGAAGTGGCTCCCTCTCGAGATCCACCAGCTCCAAATCAAGTCCTGTGGAGGTACCTTCTCCCGGGGCACAGCAACCAAGTGCCCACAACGCTAGGGGTCGCCGTGTGCCTGGGGCTGTGTCTAGGCCTTGCACTGCCACATTCACCTCAGGCTGAGCCAGCATTAGTCCTGTAAGAGGCCACACACTCTGAGAGTAACACACATGACCTTCTATGGTCCATTTTTCCCACAGATCTTTTTGGGGAGACTGCTAGTGTCCACTTCGTCATGAGGGAGTGAGCTGTAACTCAGAGAAGGCACCTTTGAAGGACAGGGATGGGGTTCCCACCAGATCCACGCCACAGTGAAGCTGGGGCCACCATGCTACCCATATTCCTGCAGCTACAGTTGCTTGTCTGGCCTGCAAAACCACTTCCTGTGTTTTGAGTGCTAATGAGTGGAGGGAGCCCCGCCCCATTCAGGTCTGACTCCCCATCCCCCACACCGCCCCCGCACGCTGCTTGTTCTTAGATGCTGTATTTTTCTCTGCACAGTTCATCACTGAGGAAATTTAAGCCCCCAACACAGAATGCAAAAAGGATGTTTCTAAGAGAATTGATGGAACCCACAAATGCAAACACATGCTCATTGCCACTGAACAAAATGTCTGTCGTGTGAGCAGGGACCCATAATTCAAACACGGCTCGTAGAGAACTCTAAAGCAAACTTCTTTCCTCAGCGGAGCACCTGTACCCTACAAGCAGGGCTGGTTTTGTTTGCGGAGTCTCGGGGATCCCTTCCTGATTGACAGGCTCCCCAGCGGTTTGTAGAGCCAACATATCTGAGGAAACTGTTCTACAACCCTTGCAGTTATCAAAACAGGGCAAACACTGGCGACGTGATAAGCGTGACTCGGGACAGATCCGTCAGGAAATGAAGGATTTCTCCAGCCAATCTGGGCTTGCAGGCCCCATGCTGGGGCGTATTCCCAGTAATTTGTTTCCAAGTTCATTTCCTCCTCAAAATCAGTGTCTTAGTCAGAATCGGGATCGCTGTGCTGAAACACCAGGACCAAACATTCTTACCTTCCAGGCTCCTACAGGACAGCCCGCTGAGCTCTCAACACTCAAAGGCTTTTCTAGCCCAGAATTCCAAAGTCCTCCCACAAGCCCCTCAAAAGACCATATGGTCAGGTCTGTCACAGCAATATCCCACAATCCTGGTACCAACTTGTCTTTGTTAGAGTTGCTATTGCTGTGATGAAACACCATGACCGAAAGCTACCTGGGGAGGAGAGGGATAATTTCACTCACAGTTCCATGTAGCCGTTCATCGTCAAGAGCAGCGAGGGCAGGAACCTGGAGGCAGGAGCTGATGCAGAGACCACGGAGGGGTCCAGCTTACTGGCTTGATTCTCTTGACTTGCTCAGCCTGCTTCCTTATAGAACCCAGGACCACCTGCCCAGGAACCCCCCCCACCCACACTGGGCTGGGCCCTCCCCCATCAATCACTAATTAAGAAAATGCCCTTCAGCTGGATCTTACAGAGGCATTTTCTCAATTGAGGTTCCCTCCTTTTAGTTAACGCTGGTTAGCTGTGTCGAGGAGGTATAAACTAACCAGCACAGCAAGGCTTCCTGCTTCCCGTGGTTAGGAAAGAGAAACTCCCCTTTCTGAAAGAGAATAAAGGGTGGTAGAAGAGACATTGCCCCCCCCAACCTTGACGTAGGCTTGAGTCCAAACGGCACAACTTACTAGCGGAGGCTTTAGACTTGATGCTTCCGTTCTCTAAGACATTTTCTCCATCCATAAACAAGTCACACTGAAGCCCAACTGAGCTGGTACATAAGATCACCCAGCTCGGCCTCGGTATGGGGACTGAAGATGGCTTCGACCTGCATGGGCTTTATGTCCCAGCTTCTCTGTCCACTGAACCAGAGAGAGTGAACTTGTGTGCCCAGAACTATGGCAACTCTGAAAACCAAATATGTCCTTTTTTGAGCTTCTCCTCCTCCAGTTCCCCATCTCCGTCCCTGGAGACGTCCCACTGTGCATGGTGGCTTTTGCGCATCAGCTCCTCTTGCTTCCAGAAGCAAGGCTTAGCACTTCACTAGGAGACAGCAGTGGCAGAAGTTGCCCCAGACACACGAGCGGTCAGAATGTTTTCCCAGCATGGAGAACACCTTGGGCTCAGGATGGGGAGGAGGGGCAATGAGGAATTGGCTCAGGTGGTCCTGAAGGCTGAGACATCACCCCCAGATCCAAGGCCAGCCATCTGGAGGCCTAAGAATGTCTGTTTTCAGCCCAAGACCACATAGTGACAAGCTCAGTGTGGATGTGAACTGCACTTCAGAGTGTGTAGGTCCCTGGTTCTCATCTCCTCCTGTCTTTACCCAGCATGGTACCCCAATCAGGGGTACCACGGCAGTGTAGTCCCTCCTGGAGCACCCAGCCTGACCCCTGAGTTACTCCCGCTCATGAGCAAACCAGGAGTTTAGGTGAAGCTCTCCCAGGGGTTAGGTTTGACACAGGCTGGGCACAAGCAGGATGGGGATGGGGGTGGTGTGTGTGGGGGGCAGGGGTTCATCCTGAGAATTGAGCAGAGGCTTAAATGGCCAAGAATGAAGACAATGGGCTCATTTCCTTGATCTGGAGCCAAGTTCACACATTCTCATCAGCAGTCTCCTGAGCCACTGGAAGCTAGAATGTGAGCTAGAAGTGATCCTACAGCAGCCAATTCAGGCATCCAGAGCCCTCACCCAGGTTGCATTTGGCCTGTATCAGTTTGGAAGTTAAAATCTTGACACGCCTCTGTGCCACCTGGTGAGTAGTTACCGCCCAGCCCAGCCCCTCCAGCCCTCCTCACACAGCACAACACGAGGCACCAGGCGTCCCTCCTGGGTAGCCACTGGGCCTACCTGTTGGCTAAGATTTAGAATCACCTTACTGATCCTCTGACATTGAAGGGACTCTGTAATCCCCTGTTCCCTCAGGTTCTGTGCTGACTCCATCTCCCCAGTCCTTCCCGGACACTTTCTCTGAACATTAAACCTGTTTTCTGTTTGGATCAGAAATATCACTGTCAGCCACAGAGGGACAGGAGAAAACAGAAATCATTACTCAAGGCTGCATGATGGATACAAAGCTACAGGGCGCCCCCTGCTGCCCAATGCATGCATTGCAACCACTGCCCTCTTGACTATTCCCATCACGTTCTGACCGTTAGAAACGTAATCTTTGGGAAATTAAAAAGTAAAGAAAATGAAGACGGTACTCCAGAATTCTTTTCAGTGCTTGAAATACCCTCAGTTACGTAGGATAACCGAAGTAAAACTGCAGAGGGTGGCTCCTCATCGGAGGCCAAGAGGTGTGGCAACATTTTCCTTGCCTAGAAGTACCAACATATGCTGTGGTCTTCTGACCCCCGTGTCTGCCCCCCTAAATGCATATGTAGCCAGACGAACTTCGCAAAATAGTTAGCACACTTTGGTGAGAAATACTAGGGACCACTTCTAACCCAAAGTGTGTTAAACCTATTTTTTGTATTTTTTTTTTTTGAAACACGATCTCATGTGTCCCAGGTTAGCCTTAAACGTCTTGAACTTCTCATCCTCAGTCTCTACCTCCCAAGTTCTGAGGTTGCAGACTGGTGCCACTCTGTCCGGTTTATACAAAGCCGGCATAAACCCTGGGCTTCATCCAGAGCTCTCTACCAACTGAGCTATAGCCCCAGTCTGCGACTGTTAGTTTTTAAATGTAATTAGCTGTCAGAGAATTTTTTTAACCATCTCCCGGAGGTTTGCTTGGAATGAAACTGTAGCACATCTAATGGTTAAAAATGATCCGGGAAGCTCCTGGGGCGATGGGGTGCAGCAGAGTATCAGCCAGCCGTACCCCCAAACCTGCAGCCTGAAAGAAGTGGAGCCTTCTGAGTCACTGAGAGTGAATGTGTAAGCTCCACTGAGGCCTCTACCCACTACCCGCACCATGGAAAGTTGCTAAATCCCTTGGTTTTTGGTTTTTGGTTTTCTTCTTCCACGAGATAGGGCTGTTACCATCCTCATGAGAGGAGGTGAACACATCCTCATGAGGTGAGGATGACACATGCTGACACCTGGAGCCCTGTGGGAGCTGATCACTAGATGTTTGGTTCGGTTTGGTATTGAGGTGGTCTCAATATATAGCCTAGGCTGGCCTTGAATTCACAATACTCTTTCCTCTGCCTCCCAGGGACTGGGATGAAACATGAACCACCACAGCAGACTAAGAAATGGTCTGATTCACAACCTATCTCAGAAGAAGTCTGACCCAGACAGCATGTGGTATTATGTTACAGTAGGCTAGCAAATGGATTCATAACCCAAGAGAGATTTTAAGGGACTATTGTTGCTGTAGAATCCAGTTCAAAGATGACTTATTCTTTGGCTAATTGAATCCCCAGTCCTAGTCTTGGAGCCCTGGAGCATTTCAGCCTCTGTACAATACAGAACATTTATACCGCCATACAATCTAATTAGCCTCCAAGACTTACTACTGACTGAGCCATTCTGATTAGCTCCTTCTGAACTCTGACTCTTCTGGTTCAACTTTCTCTTGTTCTGGCTCAAACTTTTTTCCAAGCCGTCTGGTTCAAACTAACCTTCTGAGCCGGCTTACTGTTCTGACTAGATTCTTCTGACTCTGGCAGATTCTGGCTGACTCTGACTGACTCATACAGAACTGCTCTGCTCAGCTTCAAACTGACTCTCTTCCTGTCTGATACTTACTTCTGTCAAACTGCCTCTGTGTCTCTGTATCTCTTCCCCAGTCTGCCTGCTTCATACTGTTCGCCTCATACTGGCTCTATAACTGACTGACCCTGCTCGAAGGAGAGAGCCCAGCTTTTCTATCATGAGATAGAAAAGTATGTCCTCATTCTGCTAACTCTTCCTCTGATTAGTCATTTTGGCTGTCCTTCACTGACTCATCCCAGGTGTCACTTCTTGTGTGACACTGACTCTTTCTGAGTTCTGCTTCCTGTGTCTGCTTCCACACTCTGTTTCTGTCTTTGTGATTAAAGGCGTGGACCACCACTGCCTTCTGAATACTTGGATTAAAGGTGTGTACCAGCATTCTTTCTACCCCAGAGCAGCCATGCTGAAGATTAAAGAATTAAATATTCCTCTACACACCACACATGACGTGGTTTAAAATTCTTAATTTTATTATCACTCATTACCTAAATATTCCTCTACAGACTATGTCTTCTGTCTAATAGTCCTTCACAATGGGCCCAATGGATATAGCCAGAGCCTAGGCTAACCCAGCTTTCTGGACTCATGAAACCATGTTCTCTCTTCTATCCATGAGGGCCTTTTTTTTTTTTTTTTTTTAGAAGTTAACAAGATTCTCTTAACAAGTTTAGCTTTAACACATAAAGAGAAAACGACATCATAGCATACATGAGAGAATACATGTATGGGGAGGCTGAGGCAGGAGGATCATGAATTGGAGGCCACCCTGAGCTGTATAGAGAAAGCCTTTCTCAAAAAAAAAAAAAAAAAAAGTAACATTAAAACATGGTTAAAATGTGTTGACCCAAATCAGTTGTACAGAAAACGAAAACACAAGAGCATATTTTGAATTATTAAATAATGTATGTATTGAGAAAATATTAAGTGAGCATGATCCCATAATCCCACTCCCAAAGGATAGGCTCTAGAGCAGAATTTCTCAACCTGTGGGTCGTGACCCCTTTGGAGGTGGAATGACCCTTTCCTGAGGGTCACCTGAGACCATCTGCACATCATTTTTACATTATGATTCGTAGCAGTAGCAAAATTACAGTATGAAGTAACAGTGAGAATAATGTTATGGCTGGGGGTCACCACAGCACGAGGAACTGTGTTAAAGGGCCGCAGCGTTAGGAGGGGTGAGAGCTGCTGCTCTGGCTGATAAAGGGAGTCGCCGCTCAACCTACACATTCAACACACATGTAACAAAACCAGAGACAGCCGGATGGGAGCTGCAGAGGATCCTATTAACAAGTGAATGAAGCACGTGGGTTGGTTTTCCACCTTAAGATGTTCTGATGCGTATGTGCGAGTGTCTGCATGAGCTTAAGCACACCACATGTGCGTGCAGGTGCCTGAGGAGACCAAAAGAAGGCACCGGGTCCCTCGGAATTGGAGCTACAAGGTATGTGAATCGCCTGATGTAAGTGTTGGGGACTAAACCTGAGTCCTCTGCCAGAGTGCCCTTGACCTGCTGAGTTATCTCTCCGGCCCTCCTTCCTTTTCTTCATTGCTAATACCAAAAAAATGTTGCAGAGAACGGTTTAAACAGCTGCATGTCTGAACAAGTTTTTCTCCAGAATAAATACCTGTTAATAGCAAAGGAAGGTAGCGCCACATGTCCGTGGTGGCTCTAAAGCATGTCTGTAACTTACTCCACACTTGTCTCATCCCAGGTGGTTTATTCTTCATGTTACTAACTCTTCCTTGAATATGGGGGAGAGCATTCATTTCTAAGGCACACAAGATGGTGACGGTGGCCCAACACGGCTTTCCTCGTTTGGTTAGAAGGAGTATGCCTTCAGTTTGGCTCCTTCCCCTTCAAGTGCTTGATGTAAGGTTTGGTCTTAATTGTCATCTCGACAGGACTTGAGCTCACCTGGAAGAGACGCCTCTGCCGTGTCTGTGAGGGGATTTTCCAGAGAGGTTTCGGAGGGCAACAAGGAGAGCGTGTGTGCTGAACGGGGCTCCGTTTACCCAGCAGCTTGCTTAACGCAAGCCCCCTCCAAACTTCATGACTTGTGATGACATGGATGGAGCAGGAAGACACTCTGCTCGGTGAGAGATGCCGAGCATGGAAGGCTCACACCACGGGCTTTCCCTTATTTGGGGAATCTACACTGACAAAATCAGAGAAACAGGGAGCAATGGGGAAGTTGCCAGGGGCTGGGGATAGGGAAAGCCAGGGGATGTCAATGGAAGGCACAAAGGCTTATCTAGACAAAAGAAATTATCTTTATTTATTGTGAGCTATTACATAACATAGTAAATAAGCAAAACGGGGACCGTACATTTCAAAGTTGCAAGCAGAGTAACTTCCAATGTTCTCACCACACGCACACAAAAAAATAAGTGTTTGATGTTATACTCTGACTTCCTCATGCCCGCTGTGGCATGTGTGTGCCCACACCCCAAATAAATAAATAAGTGTAGACTTTAACAAAGAAAGCTGTTGAGATGATGGATGTGTTAATTTGTTCCCCACCCATGTAGAAGGCTCCACATTCAAGCTGAAGCCAGCCCTGGCCTGGCCACTGCCCAGGCTCCCAGGAAGCTGTGGGAGTTTGCTCAGAGCTAATTACCATGCATCTGGGAACTCTTCCAACAGACTTTAGTAACAACTAAATTTCCAAAGCTGGGTTCATTCTGTGTGTCTTGGAAGAGACCCCTAGCGAGCCCTCTCCATCTGGCCTTTAACTCGTACAAATATAACCACAGGATGAATTTTCCACAGCTGGAGCTGTGTGCAGACTTCGCGGTAAGTGGCCTCCTGACTCTGCAGATCTCACCATGTCCAAGGCTAATTCCAGAAGACACGGTGCCCTTGGGTCCCATGGGGACAGAGTCGGCCGTGGTGGATCCAGGAACATAGAGCAATTCCATTCAAAGGGCTACCGTGGAAAGTAAAGAAATATTACAGTAAAATGGCTAAAGCGCCGCTCCAGACCTCACAATCTGCCCTTAAATATTTGTAATGAGCTCGGAGAAGTACCCATACCGCTGGTTCACATTGCATTCCTGAACTTTAAACTTTAACCTTAAATAACTGACTTCCATGGAAATATCCAGCACCCACACTCACTAGCAGCCCGGCTAGTCTGAAGGCCTGGTTAGCCATTTTAGCCTTGCTGTTGCACTTCCTGTCACTGGAGACCATGGCCACGGGACCATGCCTGAAGCGTCCGAGCTAACCATATGGCTGTCCCCAACCGCTGAGCCTCATGGCCCACATTAGCCTGATAAGGACTTACTTCAGCACACAGAAAGGACTTGGAGGAGGTGGGGAGGGCAGCCTGCATTCTCTCCAAGAAAGCAAAAAGCTCCTGGGCTGCAGGAAGTTGGAGCTGCTGTCCTGAGAAGGGTCACAGGGGCCAGCCCAGAGACAACAGCACCCACGGAAGTCTGCCCAGTTATGGGAGGAGAAACAACGGGGAAGGGGAGGTGCCACGACTCATCGGCCTTTTAGACCCAGGCTTCCCAGAGTTCCACACTCACCTAAGCCCCTTCCTCATGCCAACACCAAAAGATGAGGTGTAAGGTCCTTCCAGCGCTGGCCCAGTGGGTCTCCCTCACATTGGCCTCTGCCTGAGCCTAGTGTGGCCTAGCACCACCCTTCCCAGGGATGACAGTGGGGACAGCCTCATCTGTCTCTGACAATTCTAACCCTCTGTTTACCTTGGTTCTTATAACTCATCCGTACCCACTCTGTGCAGAATAAAGTCCAAAACATCCCTACGCCTGGCTGCATCCCCACATCCGACCTCCAGCCCGGACTGTGCCTCTTCCCCTCTTTTCTCTGTCTTGCATCTAAGATTTTGCACTGCCCAGTTCTGTCCAGGGCAAAATCCTTCTCATCTGTGAAGACCAAACCCTGCCGCCTCTTTCATAATAAACTTTTCTTGGGGAGATGCAATACACGTCTCCTCACCCCAGAAAAGGAGCCCACGACAGACCAAAGCATGGATCCACAAAGGTCCAACTAGGTAAACCACTGAGTTTTATTGGGATTACTTAAGGGGATACAGGTTACCTGCAGACTGAGTTTAGGGAGGTCTTCCTTGTAAGCCGGAGTGTGACTCAGTGGTAGAGCACATGCCTACAAGTGCTGCCCAGGGTGGTTAGGAGGCTCAGCAAAATCATTGACAGAGCTCTGTGGGCCCTCTGGGTTTTCAGAAGGAACATACATTGGTATCCTGGCTAGTTTTCTGTCAACCTGACACAGGCTGGAATCCTCTGGAAGGAAGGAACCTCAATTGAGAAAATGCCTCCATAAGATTGGGCTGTACACAAGCCTTTAGGTCATTTTCTTAATTAGTGATTGATGTGGGAGGGCCCAGCCCATTTTGGGTGATGCCACCCCTGGGTTGGTGGTCCTGGGTTCTATAAGAAAGCGGCTGAGTAGCCGGGCAGTGTTGGCACAGCATGCCTTTAAACCCAGAACTTGGGAGGCAGAGGCAGGCAGACCTCTGTGAGTTCTAAGTGAGTTATAGGACAGTCAGGGCTACAAAGAGAAACCCTGTCTAGAAAAACCAAAAGAAAAAGGAAGGGCAGAGGGAGGAGAGGGGGAGGGAGACGCAGAGGAGAGGGAGAGGGAGAAAAAGAGAAGGGGAGGAGGAGGAGGAAAAAGAGGAAGAGGAAGAAGGAGGAATAGGAGGAGGAGGAAAAGAAGAGAAAGAAGAAAAAAGCAGGCTGAGCAAGCCGTGGGGAACAAGCCAGTAAGCATCACCCTTCCATGGCCTCTGCATCAGCTCCTGTCTCCAGGTTCCTGCCCTGCTTGAGTTCCCGACTTCCTTCAGTGATGGACTACTGTTGGTATGTCCTCCCGCGCTGATGCTGCTCCGTCCCAGCCCGCAGCTGCCTGGGTTTTGGCCTGGTTTCCCACTCTAGCCAGGAGCAGGAAAGCCCATCGCTGAGCGAGCTGCAGAAAAGCAGAAGGAGGGGATGTGGGTTTCTGGGACCAGGTGTAGACTCTGACCCCGGAGCTGAGAACAAACGAGTGAGATGCAATGAATCAGTCCTGGGAGCCTCTTCTGGTGGAAGCAGTACCCTGTTTAATGCTGGATCTCCCCAACCTATATGTTCCCCAGAGTGGGAGGGCTCTGGGTACTCAGGGTGGGGAGTCTTATTTGCATGCGGGGCACCTGCCTCATGGTCTCACAGAGACAAAGAGGGAGATGGGCAGACAAACACCTACCAAGTTACTTTCCTTTCGCTTCTGTGAAACAGACAATACTTAATATTTAGCTGGGATCTCGCCAGGGCGGAAGAGGAGGAGCTGCTGAATGCCCAACTCTCTCACCTTCTGGGAGCGCGAGGCTCTTCCCAGCTGCTTCAACCCGCTCCTCAGCCCCGTGGCGGTCCCACAGACTACATGTAGATGTGTAAGCCAAATAAACCCTTTCCTCCCCAGCTTGCTTGGGCCCTGGCGTTTCATCACATCAATAGTAGGCCTAAGAAAACTGATTAGGTATCTTCACTTTCTGCCCCTGGCCCGGCAACCCTGTCAGTCCAAGCCTCTGGGTTCACAGACACTGGGAGCCTGCAGTGTCCACCAGGGGGCAGCACAGGATCGTGCTAGCCTTCAGTTGCCCATGCAGCTCTCCAGAGCACCGCCTACTGGGGGACAGGGGGACAGGGTCAGTCACTGGCCTGCCCTTCCGCCCTGGGGAAAAGATGGTTGCTATGGAGCTGGACAAAGCACAGACCGTCTGCACCCCACCGAGGGGATCAGATGTCCTCAGTGAGAACACACCGGATCCTCCCTGCTTCCTAGACGCACTCGCACTCGGGAGCGGCCTGTTCCCTGGGTGACAGTCAACACAGACAGGGTCACAAAACACAGCTGGGCGCAGATGCTGCCCTAGCCTGGAGAGTTTCTGTCTCCATTGGCCACTCTGAGCTGGGGATCCGGCGGGGGATGATGTAAGGGGTTCCTGTGCAGGCGTTCCTGGTTTAGACAAAAGTGTCAACCCACCTCTCTCTTTTCTCTCTTCTCTCGCTCCCGAGCTCTCGCCCCCTCTGCTCCCTCTAGCGCCCCATGGACAGCCCACACGCTGGGATCCCAAGAAGCACATCAGCCGGATACCGACTGCCCCCTACCAGGCGGCTTGCCTCCACTTCCGGGGCCCAGGATGGCCCTGCAGCAAGCAGGCGTCTTGCTGGTGGCTGCCAGGGTCCCGCAGCCCAGGGTGTGCAGCAGGACCAGCTGTGGAGGGAGCTCGTGGAAGCTGAGGCACGAGGCCAGCAGCGTTGGTGAGTGTCCTGCCCCTGCCTCCCTTCTCCCCCAGGTCTGAGAAGGCGCTGGGAAAAGGGAGACTGCATGAAAGGAAGATCGTAGGGGGAGAACACGCAAGAAGAGGCGAGGGAGGTCAGCCCGGGCCCATACTGGGGCTGAAGGAGCTGGAAAAGCAAGGTGAAGCCAGACAGCGCCTCATTCCCTGGAGGCAGCCCTGGCTAGCACAGAGAGGGCTCTGTCCCATCTCCCGTGACACAATAACCCCCTCCCTCCAGCTGGACATAGAGGAACCTGGCAGTGGGAAGCTGTGACGCTGCCTAGGGGGAGATGCTCGCCTAGGGTAGTGGTGATGGGGAGCCTTCTAGGACCCCAAGAGAAGCAGGTAAGCTGGGCAGGAACGATGCCTCTGAGCTGTATGCCCAGTATGAGTTTGGGCTTTGTAAGACAAACCCCAAAAATATGGAGTGGCTGAAGCACAGTGGGAAGGAAGATGTCTACAAAGCAAGCATCCAAACACTTGTGAAAGTCTAGATGAAGGTTTCCAGAGGCATACGCTGTCCCAGGCTTTGCCCATAGTTGCATTTTTAGTTTTTCTTCTCTCCTTTATCCTAGCGATCAAACTCAGGATTTTGTAAAGGCTGCAGGCTCTCTGCCATGCAGTTCACCCACATAAGCAGACATCGGAATTCCCTTTTTCTTCTTCAAGGCAGAGTAATATTCTGTTGTGTGGATATACCACATTTCCTTATCGTTTCCACGGTTTGATTGTTGTTGAGGGCATTGCGTTGAGTATGGGAGAACAGATTTCCCTTCAAGATCTGGCTTCCCATCTTTCAGATGAATACTCAGAAGTGGAATCCGAGAGCAGTTTGACCTTTGTCCAGAGGGACTGTCACGCTGCTTTCCTTAATGGCTGTACCCCTTCGCGTTCCCATTCACAGTGTGCAGAAGCGTGGCCCTGGCAAGGGGTGACAGTGCCGGAGTGGAGACCTGGAGCTGCGCAATCTGACACTGTCTCTAGGGAGCTAGAAATGGGACTATAGGGTACTCAGCTGCACCTGGTGCTGTAGAATTGCTTGCAGGGTACCTGAGGTGTCCCTATGAATATCTGGAACCATCTATCTCGTGTGAGATGTGTAGTATCTTCTGTATGGTGTATGGACAGAGGAGAAACACAGATACAGGCCATTCGCTCCCCTCCCCCCAACATGACCTGAAAACAGAAAGTGTGGGTTAAAGTGTGTGTGAAACAGGGACTTGAAAAAGAACACTCCCTCCCCTCTGACCCCCAAAAAGAGTTCATTAAAAATTATGTAAACATGGAAAGATACCTCAGTGGTTAAGATCGCCTGCTCTTGCAGAAGACCCAGGTTCAATTTCTAGCATCCACGTCAAGCGGCTCTCTACTGCCTATACCTCTAGTTCCAAGGGATCTGGCGCCGTCTTCTGGCCTCCACAGGTACTGCACATGAGTGTTGCACATAAGACAGATGCACACATACACATGAAGTCTCTTAAAAAACTTCTTAATATGTAAATTTGAGGCCAACATGGTATTTTAGTTACCTTCTATTGTTGTGATAAAAAGCCACTACTAAGACAACTTATAAAAGAGTGTTTAATTTGGGGTTCATGGTTCCAGAGGGTTAATCTATGATCATCACGGCAGAGAGCATGGCAGCAGCAGGTAGGCATGATTTTGGAGCAGTAGCTGGGAGCTCACATCCTTATTCAAAAGCACAGGTAGTGAAAGCCAACTGGGAATAGGGTGGGCTTTTGAAGCCTTGAAGCCCACCTCCAATACACCTCCTCCAAGGAAGCCACAGATCCTAATCTTCCCAAACACTTCCACCACATATTCAAATAAATAAGCCTCTGAGGAGCCATTCTCATTCAAACCATCACAAATAGTGATGACTGGAGCCCGTAATCCCAGCATTGAGAAGGTAGAGGCAGGAGGATCAAGGTTGCCAGGTGTGGCAGCATATACCTTTAACCCCAGCATGAAGGGGCAGGGGCAGGGGCAGGGGCAGGTAGATCTCTGTGAGTTTAAAGCCAGCCTGGTCTACACAGAAAGTTCCAGGCCAGCCAGGACCACAGTAAGACCCTGTCTTAAAAAAAGAAAAGAAAAAGGAAAGGTGAGTTCTAAGCTAACCTGGACTAAAACACAACAAAAATGAATAGGGAAAAATGTAAACTTCAAGTGTTAAACACAACTGGAGTCAGAAGAACTTGTGGACATAACAAAAACGAGATAGGAAAAGCCATTGGTCACTCTGTGGGCCGCTCCGTAAGTACAGCATGGGTACCTGGGCAGTCACTGCGGTCACACGCAGTTTAGCTCTTCCATTGTATGATATAAAGATTTAAAGACATGATTGAAGTTTGTCTCCAGAATATTCCGGGGGAAAAAAAAAAAGTCTCATACTGCCTGTGCTTTCCTTTCCAGGGCTGAGAATTGGGGTTTCCTGAAAGACTATGGCCCACTGGTAAGGCAGCACCCACCCACCCACACACACACTAATTGTGGTGTGAATATTCACTCTTTCTTCATTCGGCTAACATCTATGAGGACCTGCTCTGTGCTCTGTGCTGGAGTGCAGAATGGAATAGTGTCGTTTTAAGTAGCTCAGGATCTGATGGAAAAGAAAACATTTAGGGCATTCAAAATAAATCACCCAGTGCTTGCTGATTTTATTAAAGATTCCTTTTCCCCTCTGTGTGCGTCCACATGCATACACTTGTATGTACAGTTGGAGGGGGAAGGGAAGCCGGAGAGATGGGCTCCGATGATGTGGGTGCTGAGAACTGAACTCTTCAAGTTTTGGAGTGTGAGCCTTAGCCCTGAATGGCTGAGCTAGCTCTTCAGCCCTCCTGGTTTTGACAACCAAGTGAGCCGGTTGTGATAGTGCACACCATTAATCCTAGCACGCTGGAGTCGGAGGCAGGCACATCTCCGAAGCTTCGAGGCCAGCCTGTTCTGTATGGCAAGTCGCACGCCAGGCAAGGGCTGCATGTGAGACTGAACAATACAAACAACCAAGAGTGGCTCACCTGCTGCTGAGCCTTCTTCCCCAGTGCAGGAGTCTGCTGTGTCTTATAGAAATGTGCATGCCCCAAGTCCCCTAAGGAGAACGGGCTTGGGAAGTGCTCTCTCTGAGTCCATATCTCCAGTCTGTCCTCCACTCCGCCTCAACTGGATGTTGTCAAGATCCTCTCTAGCTCCCATTCTGGTTTCCAGATCCAAGATGGGATGCAAGTGTCCAAAGAACACCTCCATTGTAGTACACAGGTTCTCTGTTTTCCCAGGGTGTGTGACTTGAGATGTCCCCTCTCCTCAGGGAAATAAGAAGGAGCCTGAGGAGCTGCCTGCAGATGTGCCCTTCTTCTCAGACACATTCCCAAGATCCACGAGCCGGGAGGTGGGCAGTAGGGTGGACACGCCCCTGGGGAGAGCCCTCACACACATGGACTTCTTCTTCATGGAAGGCACTCGGAAGAAGAAGCCGGAGGATGAGCTGCAGCCAGTGTAGAGGCGATCTCAGGGCTGCAGCCAGGTAGGTGTGGGGTGGATTGAGCCCAGGCAGCCTTCAGAGTGTGAGTGCTCTTGGCTCAGTCCTCCACCGGGTAGGAGGAGAATTCCAGAAACCAGTCCTTCCAGTTCAGAACCCCAGAGACTCTGGAAAGGGAATCCAGTGATAAGGTCTGGAGCATAGCCAATGGGTTCAGTCTGACCTCATAGCCATGAGGTTGCTCATAGCTCCTGCCTCAGTCTCTCTGTCTGTCTGAGGGTGCTGGGGCACCTCAGCCTGACTTCACAAATTGGGAGGAGGCAAGGCAAGTTGGTAGCACACAGCTTTGAGGTCTGACCTGGAGGCTGCAGCCTTCTTTCTGGGAATCTAAGGTCAAAGCTGGGTACCCTATCCAATCTGAGATCACAGAGCTAAGCAGAAGTCACTGGTGAGTACAGTCAGGAGTCAAGGCCATACTGCGGCAGTAACGCATGGCCGTCAAGTGCCTGCCTCGGGTTGGGTGGGCTCAGAGGTAACTATTAGGGGCTCATTACAGTATCTGTCTTTCTGGCATGAGCATGTTTTGTAGTAATCTACCCACATACTCCATGCCTCCCAAAGAGCTATTTCTATTTGAGTGAGAGTTTGGGAGCGAGAAGGATAAGAGAGGTCAAGACTGGAACCCAAGAGATGGCTTGGCAGTTAAAAGCAGTTGCAGAGGACCCAGGTTCCATCCTTAGCACCCACATGGAGGTCCACAGCCATCTGTAACTTTAGCTCCAGGGATTCAGTGACCGCTGTGGCCTCCAAGGGCACCTGCATGCACAGACATAATGCAGACATGAAGAAAAACAAAAACAGAAAAACAAGGCTAGCTACACTTGCAGTGCGGCTCATAAAGACTTCTCTGCCCAGTCTCCTTGGGCACAGAACCAGGGCCCTGGACTGGTTCCCAAGCACAGGCATTTACATTAGTGCAGCATTTAAGCTCAGATTGCTTGACAGTTGCCCAAATCACCTTCTTCATAGTTATTTTTGTCACTATCCAAGAAGTCTGGAAGCCAAGCCAAACTTTTGGACCAGCCTGGTCTACTTCCTGTGCTGTCTGACTCGGGGCAGCAACGCCCCTCCAGGCTTCCATATCCACAGTCAGGGATGAGCAGGGGAAAGGAGGACACAGGTCTCCAGCGTAGTCCCTGTGTCCGGGCTCTGATCCTGAGCACTGCAGAGGTGGCGAACATCACAGGGGGGCTGTTCTTTTCCAGAGCACCTTGGTCTGTGGGGTACAGTGCAGTTCACTGCCTCCTTCCCAGTGCACAGCCCTGCCTGGAACATCACTCTGGGAGAAGATCATGTCTACATGTCTCCCAGTTTCTTGCCCAGTAGGTTCCTGGGGCTCAGGCTTCTCTCTGCTCAGCAGCAGAGTGCCAGGGCCACGTGAACCGAGAGAGCCCACAGAGACCAAGGTATATTGTGTCTGATTCACTCTGCAGGCCATAGCCAACCTCATGTACCCTCCGCCCCCTGCCGCAACTTCAGGCTCTCCAGGATGGTGCCTGCTTCTGACCTTCACTGTCCATCACGGCTAAGGGAACGGAGATAGAGTCTAGCCTCTGGCCTCTTCTCTCTTTTGGATCAGAACAAAGAAGTCCAGATGAGCCAGGCAGCCTACAGGCCTGGGCGTGGAGAAGTGACACCAAACCTCTGCAGCCATCACTGGAAAGGCTTAGGAGTTTCATTTAGACAGTCAACTGGGGCAATCAGAGCCCACAGGCTGGGCAGCACCAGGGGTCCAGAAGGGACAAGGCTGGGGAGCCCCTTCACTTCTGACCACTGCTCCTCTGAGTGTCTCTGTTCCCCTTTGCTCTATGGCAGAAGCTGCCTCTCTACTTCCAGAGATAAAGAATGACTGACAGCCAGGGAGGACTGGAGGGATCCTTGGGGATTGTCTTATTTAGGGTTTCTAATGCTGTGAAGAGGCACCATGACCACGGCAACTCTTATAAAGGAACGCATTTAATTGGGGCTGGCTTACAGTTCAGAGGTTTAGCCCATTATCATCATTGTGGGGAGCATGGCCACAAACAGGCAGACATGGAGAAGGAGCAGAGAGTTCCACATCTGGGTCGGCAGGCAGCAAGGAAGAGAAAGAGAGACTGGGTCTGGATTGAGCATTTGAAACCTCACAGTGACACACTTCCTCAAGGGCCACACCTACTCCAACAAGACCACATCTCTGAAGAGTGCCTCTCCCTGTGAGTCTACAGGAGCCATTTTCATTCAAACCACCACAGGCGTTTTCCTGTTCTGGAAATGATGAGGTAATGTAAGAGAGACCCCTGCCTGAGGGGTGCCACCAATTTAAGACAATATGGTCATCAAAATGAAGGAAAGTAGGAGGCCAAACCTGGCTACACCCTTGACTCATGTGTCCACACAAATACATAATTAAAAACGATTACCTTTTTCCCCAAGTACTGAACTCTTTTGAGGATTATAGAAAAGAACAGGGAAAAAAATCACAATTTTATGCCTAAAATAGCCATAACTAATTTGGGTACGGATTAATAAAGGCCACAGAAACCTTTAGAGATTCTTAGGGAACCTTGTCCGTAGAAGGGTTGCTGACGTGAGAACCCGTCTCGGAAAAAAAAAGAAAAGGAAAGACAAGAAAAGGCTGGACAGTGTCCGAGGCATGACGCTTGAGGTTGTCCATTGGCTGGCACAAGCGCGGGTGTCGGCGCGCCCAGGCACACACACAACAAAAACCTCATAATACAAATAATGAACAGAGGAGGGAAAGGAGTGGGACAAGCTTGTAATCCCAGCGTTTGTCAAAAGGGGGCAGGAAAATCAGGAGTTCAAAGCCAGCCTGGGTCACGTGACCCTGTCTCAAACCATGCAATAAAAGGCAATCCTAGCACTTGGAAAGTGGAAGCAGGAGGATCCGAAGTTGAAGGCTAGGTTAGGCTACACGTTGAGTTCAAGTCCAGTCTGCTTTGCAGGAGATCCCGTTTCAGCAAAACAAAACAGGAAAATGAGCCTCAGGGTTTAGGGAGCAAGCTCATTAAGGAGATTAGCCCCGTGGAGGCTAGGGAACAGAGAAGTGCAGGTTTCTGGGGCCTCGGCAAATCCTCCCGCTTCTCCAGACCTGTTAAGACTGGGGGTCGGGGGTAGGGGGATGCTGAAGGGGTTGGACCAAGGGCTTTAAAAGTTTTATTTTCTGAAAGGTTTAAAGAAAAAAGATAACTTGTAGAGAGTGGAAAATCTCAACGGAACGGCCTGAGAGGTATAGGCCCTGTGCCCACCCAACTCCTGGGGAGGCTGGTCTGTCTGGGCGTTCACTCCGCTAGGGAGGGCTCCTGTGGGTGGAACCCGGAAAGTGAATCAGCA
The DNA here is from genome assembly GCA_026225945.1 of Cricetomys ansorgei. Classification (NCBI taxonomy): domain Eukaryota; kingdom Metazoa; phylum Chordata; class Mammalia; order Rodentia; family Nesomyidae; genus Cricetomys; species Cricetomys ansorgei. Next base: position 2,771,813 of record JAMJFZ010003232.1, on the reverse strand, counting down.
GTTGGCAGAGCCGGGCAGAGCAGAGCAGGGCCACCGCCCCGTGGCCGTGAGCACCCGGAGCTGAGCGGACACTGGACCGAGTGCGCCCAGAGCAGAGCACAGCAGACACCGGGCAGGGAGCATCCTGAGCCGAGCAGGCTCGGGGCGGGGTGCAGCCCGAGTGGAGCAGACTCGGGGCGGGGTGCACGCGGAGCGGAGCAGACACAGGACAGGGGGCACCCAGAGACCAACAGACACGGGGCGGGGCGCACGCTGAGCAGGGAGCGTCCAGAGACTAGCAGACACGGGGCGGGGCGTACCCGGAGCCCGGTAGCTCGGGGCAGAGGCAGGGCGGGGCCCGGCCGGCGGGAAGGCGGAAGGACTCTTTGGAACTGCTGGTTCTCAGCCTGGAGACCCCGCAGCCCCCTGGCCCTGCGCGCCCCGGGCCGCAGCATGGAGGCTGGGCTGCTGTGGTTCTGCAACTGGAGCACGCTGGTCGTGTGCGCCGCACTCAAGCTGCCGCAGATTTATGCGCAGCTGGCGGCTCGCAGCGCGCGGGGCATCAGCCTCCCCAGTTTACTTTTGGAGCTGGCGGGGTAAGGCCCTCCCCGGGGTGGAGCTGGGAATCTGGGAGGCCAAGGGTTAATTCTGGGGACGCGGGGCTGAGAGGCGCTTCCGGGGGCGCTGGCACCCATATCCCTTGCTTCTCCCCACAATTCGGGAGTATGAATTGCCTGCATACGCCCATCTTAACTATTCAGCAGAGCCAGCCCCCAGCCCTTAGCGACAGCCTTGTGGCGTGGGCGAAGCCGTTTGCACCTGCAGTCCCTTATCGTCCCTAACCTCACCCCGCACATTTTTTTCCAGCCTAGAGTCTCCCGCCTATAAACCAGGGGTTGGGCTGAGATCTGAGTTACAGATTTGATGGTTCCATGTGGGGAGGAGGAGGGGGAACTTAAGTAGGCGTTTGAAAGTTGGGCTGGGGTCCAACACACAGGGATGGGCAGCGACTGCTGCGGGAACCAAGCCCTTAGTGGCCATGGCTAAGCTGTTAAGAGTAAGAGGCAAAGTTGTGAAACTTTGGCTAGGAAAAACAAATTAATAGGAAACACATCCCTGAGTCGCTCTATCTTGCACCAGGCCGAGCCCTCTCACCAACCCCACCGCGCAGTCACGCATGGGTATCCACCCGGAAGGGCACGCCCATCTGATGGGGGTGGGAAGCTTCGAGATACACCTTTCCAGGGGGGCTCTGAGGACCGGCCGGAGGGTCCTTGGTCCTTTGCTGCACAAGCAAAAGTATGTGCATTTCGGGGTGGCAGGATGAGGGGTGAGACAGTGAAGGATGCAGAAATGACATCCTGGCTGGGGCAGAGGATGCCGGTGTGTGAAGTCAGGAGAGCTGTTTGGCCTCTGGCTTGCTAAGTTCTTCATGAGCATCTGAAGCTGAGGCTTCAAGATGCAGACTGAATAGAGCTCACAGATGCCCACAGAGCGCCAACCCACACCTTGTACCCTGCCTGGTGCTCCCTCTTTACTGCTTGGCTTTAAACAAGTAATCCCAGGGGTCGTCTCAAATCCAACAGCTGACCCCAGCAGAAAGCAGCTCTGGTCATGGGGTGTTCCCTGAGACCCGGAAGGGTCTTGCAGTCGATCGCCGTACAGATAGAAAGTAGGCCCTTTCTGGAATCCCAAAGGCCTCCCTCCCTTCGAGGCAGTGGGGCGGGGGGTGGGGGTGGGGGTAGCTACGCAGACTTCTGTAATCAGGTTTGGCGGTATTAAGACCCAGATCTGAGGCCAGAAGGCGTGGGCATGCGCCACCACTGAAACCCAATAGTTATTTGTCCCTAGTTCTGCCAGCAGTTTACTACAACGGTTCCCAGTTCGTGAGAACTTTTTGAAAGTCTTCCTGGGACCTTCACGCCCTTCTTTAACTCTCTCAGCAGTTTTAGGTGAGAGTTGTTTTAATCCTGAGGTAGGAACAATAGAAATAGGGAGAGGCAACCCAGCCGGATCCTAGCCAGTCTGAATTCTGGCTACTCCCCTCCCTCCGGGCTTCCCCATTCCCTTCCCCCACCTTCACCTAGGGTGGTCACTACAATTCTGCTTCCTTCCTGGCCTTTGCCTGCTTGCCTGCCAGACCCTCACCAGCCAGATAGGCTCTGAGGCATCAGGGAGACTCTAAAGGCCGCCACCATTAGACAGCCTGCATCCTCCAGGCGCTGGGACCCCTGCCTTGGGAGTGTGGACTCTCCTTGGATTTCTGTTTGAGAGCGCAAACTAAAATCCTGATTTGATAGAACTGGATTTTGGCCAGAGCCTATTTTAAAGACACCAGAAACTCCATGCCTGGCTGACCATTGCTTTATACAGATACATTAAAAACAGAGAAGTCCTGATGCATCATCCTCAGGGCACCAGACCTGTGGGATGTTTGGGTCCCCTAAAGGCATAGCCAACCCAACTCGGGCAACACGTGAGGATGAGACTCTCCATCTTGTGCTTGAGTTCACACGTGGCCTTGTCTTCTTTAAACCGTAGTTTCCCCAAGTAATCCCTAGGATGTGGAAGGCAGTTGTAGGTGACCCCCAAAGTGGCAAGGACCCTTGGACCTGCCATTTTCGTCTCTGGCAATATTCCAAAAGGTCTGTCCTCAGATCAAATCACAAGTATGGTGAAGACCACATGCTCTCTAGTGTTAAAACATGCCAGCCTCTGGGGTCTGGTGTTTGCAAGGTGGACTGTGACTAGCTACACATCCTATCTCCAGGTTCCTTGTCTACCTTCGTTACCAATGTTACTACGCGAACCCGCTGCTCACCTACCTGGAATACCCCATTCTCATCGCACAAGGTAACTGGCCCTCCCTCCCGTCCCCAGTCCTGCCCTCCTGCTACCCTGCCCATCTCACAGTGCTTCTTCTTTCAGACATCGTCCTCCTGATCTTCGTCTTCCATTTCAGTGGGAACGTGAAGCAGGCCTTGCCCTACCTGGCTGTGTATCCTTCCTGTATCTGAGCATGGTAGAGGTGGAGGGGCTAAGGAAGGGGCTCAGTGTTGGCATGCAAGAGACTCTGGATTTTGTCTTCAGCACTGGAAAAATTAAAAGGGGATTTGGGGACGTTATTTGCTAATACTATCCATTGTGAAACAGGGCCCTTTAAAAAGACAACTAAAAATGAATCACAAAAGCAAGTCTTTGCACAAACCTTAGGTTAGTTCAGTTGCTGCCAGTGGTGGCCTCATAACAGGGTGTCCGTTGCCCTCTAATACCACATGGGTATAGATTTGCTGTGTCCCTGCTGAACATGAGATGTGTGCGGTCAGCCCTGCTAAGAGCAATATGGTCCCCTGTGTTTATCGCAGATGCTCCTTCCTTCTGGGATCATGTCCCCAGGGGATTAATAACATGAGCGTGCTTGGCACCAAGTCCCACGCAGGATGCACCTGGACGGTGCCTGTCAGCGGATAGGCATCGGCTAGATGGAGGTGGTTTTCCGGTGTTGTTCACACACCTATGCAAAACTGTAATTTAGGGGCTGAGCCTTGTCATCTGAGCAGAGTTGGTTTGGAGGCTAGGCTCACAGTGCAGAACGGCCAGCCTTCCGCATGTGCCACTCGAAGGATGAGGTTCCATATCAGCCCTTTTTCCGTAAGGATTTGGTGTCACTTTTCTTAAACGTCACACCCCTTAAAAGGCCGAGGAAGTGTCTGCATGACAGTGGCAGTCCTGCTGTCTGTGACATGGCCACCCACCCTTTTAACAATGACAGGACCAAGGGTTTGGGCAAGTCTTGAACAGAAGCTGTCTCGATTGCTATTAGCCCTCTGCCTCAGAGCCACCCAACCCCCTTGTCCTAGAAAGAGGGGGAGCATAGATGTGCTCCACTAGTGCTCTGAGCTCAGGTTCAAGGGTGTTAAGTGGGGTTGCCTTCATCTCCCTGTGTAGTGGAGGATGACCTTGAACTCCTGACCTCCTGCCTCAGCCTTCCATGGCTTCCCTCAGTCCTCAAGGCTACATCTTTCTGCTCTAGTTGGACTCCTTTGTTTCATATAGCCACTAAGCTTCCTTCACAGGCCAGAAGGAAAATGGTTCCTCCTTACTTACCCTCCCATACCCCAACTACTGTGCATTTACAGCAGAATTAGTGTGAGGGGCGAGTATTCAGTAAGAAGTTCACACACCGCACACCAATTTTACAGAACACCTCTCCTTTGCCAAGGTTGGTTGAACCTTTCTGGTAGGTGCTTAATTTTGACGGTGCACTAGAGGTATCTGTGTGGTCAGGAAAACAGCAGGTAGTTACAGCTGTATGAATACTTCCAGCCCCGGATTACGGTCCATGAACATGGGTCTGTGTTTTCGTCCGTAATTTGCTTCCATTCTTTTGAACTCGGAGCAGATGTGCATATGCAACCCTTTTGCATCTTTCCCAAAGTGGACACTGTCCTGCAGAACAATCCCCCCCACCTCGGCTTCTGTGTCACCCTCTGTGGTCTGGCTGGGTCTGTGCAGGATAAGATGGAGGGGTGGGCAGGGCTGCTAATGACTCACTGCTGGGTCCCTTAGCACGTGGCCAGATTTGTGTCTTCTTGGTTCGTCCTCAGCCTGCAGAAATGGATCATCGACCTGGCCATGGTGAGTGGTTCTCTTAATGGAGAAAGACTGGAAAAGCAGTTACCTTCTCTTTTTCCCCACACCACTTTAGAGCAGTGGTTCTCAACCCTCCTAACGCTGGGACCCCTTAATACAGTCCCTCATGTGTAACCCCCCCAACCATAAAATTATTTTCGTTGCTACTTCATAATTGTAATTTTGCTACTGCTATGAATCATAATGTAAATATATGCTATGCAGATGGTCTTAGGCGACCCCTGGGACAGGGTCGTTCAACCCCTCAAAGGAGTCATGATCCACGGGTTGAGAAACCCTGCTTTAGAGGAGGATGAAAAGGTAATGCCAGCCAAATACTAAAAGACATTATTCTTGAAAGGTCTTAGGGGCTCAAGGGGGACACTAAGATGGTCTCTCCCCGTTTTACTTGTGTATCGGGTGGGGATACATGCAGAGATTTGCAGTAGTCATTTATCTCGTACTCTCTTGTAGGTTTCAGGTCGTCAGGCCCCACAGCAAGCTTCCCCACCCACTAGGCCATCTTGCCATCCCCAACAGCATAATTTTTAAGAGATAACTTTCCCATCTTGCTTCCACTCTGATTCCCCCTTCAGTCCCTCTCCAAGCGTTTACTGTGCACCTGCTCTCTGGCAGTCTTGGGGACTGGCGCGGCCACATGCAGCTTATTCATGTCTCTGATTCCTTCCTTCAGACTGCAGGAAAACACAATGCCCTTCCTTGAGCATGTGTTGACACTACCAGGGTTCTCTAATGGCCCAGTCCCACGCCACCCCTTGATCTCAAAGTTCGCTTTTTCTCGAAAAGTAAACATTGCCGAGTAGATTGTCCGTTCAGACATGCCTGTGTCAGAACCCACTTCTGGTGTCCCTCTTTGGCCCCTCACCACCACAATGGGCTGGCCTGGCCACCTTTCTTTACTTTGTCCAGCACTCCAATTCCTCTTTTCTCACAAGCTTGGGGACAGCCTTCCTGCGGGCCGTCTGTACCCAGTTCCAACTGTGACTTTTGTCTATGTAGGCCTGACAATGGCATTGCCCCCTCCCTCTTTTGCCCAGGCACACTCCCTGACACTCCTTGCTCCATGATTCTTCCCTGTCTGTGTAGACCCATCTCTCATCCCCAAGGACTTCTGGAGGCCAGCCAGGTGCCCCAGCAGGAAGCAGAGCCTGTCAAGGGCCCTGAGACTGCCACTGGTGGGAAGGCCAGCAGTCAGTCCCCATCCCACTTTTCATGCACCATCCCTAAACTTTCACTATAGATCAGGATCTCTGCACCAGTGGCTTGGTTCTCTCCCCTGGATTTCGAAAATGTCATTTTCTGTGGTCTTTTTTGCATCCTCATTTCCCTGACTTCTTGACTGTGTTCATGACACCCTGCTCAGCCTAGGTGACTGCAATGGCCTCCCTCTGGTCTGTAAGAGTCTAGCAGCTGCTGTGGACATAGCCTGAGGGTTTGACAGCCAATCTGCAAGGCCTTGTCTGAGAGATGACAGAGCACACAGCACTCAAGATGGGGACTCGACAGACACAGGCTCCTGTGGCTGCAGTTTGGAAGTTGGTCGGCTTAGTGCCACGCCAGGAGGCACTATTTGGGAAGAGGGTAGGGGAGAGGAGGGTCTGCAGCAAGGCCTCTGATTCTCAGACTAGCTCTGGCCGGTTCACTCCCTACCACAGAGGCAGCTGTCATTTTTCATCAAATTGAGGTTTCAAACCTTGGCAGGGTGGGGATCACTCCACTTGAAAGTTTCTGGGTTGATGACTCGTTGGTTAAAGGTGCCTTGCTGCCAAGCCTGATGACATGAGTTCAATTCCCAGAACCACACGGTGAAAGAACTGGCTCCCACAAGCTGTACCCTGTCTACAGAGAATAAAATGTAAAAGAAAAAGCCCTCTCTCCAGTCCTCTTGCTTTTTAAGCACCTGACTCTGTCTGCTTTTATCCACAACAGAACTTATGCACAGTCATCAGTGCAGCCAGTAAGTTTGCTCAGCTCCAGTATCTATGGAAGGCACAGGACTCGGGAGCAGTGAGCGCGCTGACCTGGGGCCTCTCTGCCTACACCTGTGCAAGTAAGATCACCGCTCTCCAGGACTTCCTGGTGGTAACTGAGTGTCCAAAGTCTATTGTGTACTAATTCTTTTGTAATTCACTACTCAACAAAACCAGCTAAGGAAGGGTACCCCTGTATACAATGGGGGCAAAATGCAGACCGTGGCTGAGTATTGGTTTCAACTACTACCCAGGATCCCATTCACTTCAGAGGGTTGTTAACGATGAAAGGAGCTAAACAAAAGAGCTCTGGTTAGACTGGAAGAGCTTGCCTTCTCCAAGCCTTAGTTTTCTTACTTGTAAAAAATGAGGTAGAGTTCAAATTTTTACTAAGCATGATAGTGGATGCCTTTAATCCCAGTACACAGGTGGCAGAGTCAGTGGGTCTCTGGGAGTTCAAGGTCAGCCAGTGAAATATAGTGAGACCCTGTCTCAAAATGTGTATAATTTAAAAAACGTTTATTAATTTTATGTATGCATATTTTGCCTAAATTTATGTATGTGTACCACATGCATGCCTGGTACCCTCGGAGGCCAGAAGATATGGTTAGATTCCCTGAAACTGAGATCATGAGTCTCCATGTGGATGCTGGGAAGTACACCCAGGTCCTCTGGAAGAGCAGCCAGTGCTCTTAATTGCTGAGCCATCTCTCCAGCTCATATGTAGTTTTTTGGGTTTTTTTTTTTTTTTTTTTTTTTTTTTTTGTGATAGGGTTTCTCTGTGGTAGCTCTGACTGTCCTAGAACTCACTCTGTAGACCAGGCTGGCCTCAAATTCAGAGAGCCACCTGCCTCTGCCTCCTGAGTGCTGAAGGCATGCGCTACCCCCTCCCCCACCCATATATAGTTTTTAATTAGTGGGAGCCTCTCTTCAGCTAAACTACCTGGAAGCTCAATAGCAAATGAGACTTCAAGGGTGGTTTTTTTGAGGGTGAGCACATGGAGGGCTGGGAGACCTCCTTGACAGTGCTGTGCTGTTACAAAGTGCTTCTGCTTCTGGGAGCAGCTTCTACATGACTGAGTCAGGGTACAGTGCTGCTCATTAGATGGTTACATAACACAGTATTAACAAAGGTCCCACCAGCATCATTCAAGAAATTAGTATATATTGTTACAGTAAAATGGAAAGGCATGAGCTAGACAGAAATACCAAGATGTGTGAGAAGTTACTTATTCCTGCAAATTTTCTTTTACAGCAAGAATAATAACAACTTTAATGACCACCAATGATCTGACAAGTAAGCAAAAACCTTTTGACTTCCTGTTTGTTTTTTTGAGACAGGGTTTCTCTGTTGTAACTCTGGCTGTCCTGGAACTCACTCTGTAGACCAGGCTAGCCTCGAACTCAAAAGATCTGCCTGCCTCCTCCACCCATGCTTTAAGGCAGCGGCTCAAGTAGCACCATTTGCTACATGCCTCACACAGGAAGGTAGGTAGGATTGTGTGTGAGCATGCGCACACGCGCACACAGAGAAGCTGAGAGAAGAAAATACTTTGGCTAACCGACAGATAATTATCCATTAAACTTCTTTCAACTTCCAACACAGCATCTTTAGAAAGTGCAAAAACAGAGACCTATCCAATGGTGATTAGAAAATGTGCTCAGCACCAGACCTCTCATTGAAAAAGCAAGCTTCCAAAGAGGGAAGTGCCTTTTGGGAGACTACTTTTGTCAGCTCTGCCTTTAGTGGCAGGGAATGGAAAAGGAGACAGACCTAGCCCTCCCCCATGGGATTTGAGAGGGAAAGGATCGTAATTAAATAGCAAATAGCCTACATATAAAAAGCTTGTAATGATCAAGAATGTTCCCATTACAGTCCATCTGTTTATCTGCCAGAAAGGCACAGGCAGGCTGATCTTAGAGTTCAAGGCCAGACTGGTTATATAAAAAGTTCCAAACAGCCACAGATACAGAGACATTGTCCAAAAAAAAAAAAAAAAAAGTGTGGCTTTTATGCTGTGCCTTACCATTACAAAGACACCTCAAAAATCAGATGGGGCTGTAACTGATTTGGTTAAGTGGCTTGCTTTGCATGTGGGGAGCCCTGGCTTCAACTGTTAATTGTAATTGTGATTGCACCAGGGAGGTAGAGGCAGTGGAATCGGGGAGTTTGAAACAAACACAAGCCTTCTTATTGTGAAGGGCACGTTAGGCCACTGTTCTCGTGGTCTATCAGTTTTTGTTGTCACTTCACTATACAACACAAGGCTGAGTTCTGCTTCTGTGGGATGTGGAGTCTGCTGTGCACCCCAGCTTGGCTTTCACCCAGACCTCAAGCAGTCCCCTTGCCTCAGCCTCCCTTATGGCGTCAGCACTTTGCTAGAATGGTCTTCCTGGAGTGCAGCATTCCGAGACCTTGCTCTTGAGACATGCACTTCTCAGCTAGAGCCGCAGTACTTTAAGGAAGCACCGAGCATGCATGGCTGAGCACCCACGTGGGCTTTTTCTACAGGAAAGTTCTTTCCCTGGAAATGTCTGGAACCAACATTGTTCATTGTTCTGAGTGTCATGATCCTGTCATTTTGTCTGGGGGTCAGTGTGAAACTATACGTAGGCCTCTAATTAAAGCAAGAGGGGATTTTTCTTTATAATGTGCAGTTTTTAATTATCGGAACTTTCTATTTCAGTTCTTATCCGTTTTGTGATCATGTTGGCTTTAAATATATGGGTAACAGCAACGATACTGCACTACCGGAAGCCTGTCAAGGCTGAATGATGGACGTATTCTTTTCTATACACAGTGGACTTCAAAGAATGGAACCAGGGATGCACCACTGCTTTCCACTGCTACTTTTAAGGTCTTTTACTAGTCAACCATTTCAGAAACTTTCAATCAGATTTGTTAAATTCGAAAGAGCCACTTGGCTGGATATGGAGGTGCAGACATGCAGTCTCAGAACTTGTGAGTTTGAGGTAGCCTGGGCTACACAGCAGACTCAAAAAAGGAAGGACAAGGAGGGAGAGGAAGACACACTGTTTAGAAATGCCAACTTCCTTCCTCAACTCCTGAGGCTGTGGTAGGCAGGGCTTACATACTAGGTTCTGTTCTTTTGAGATAGGGTCTCACTACAGAGCCCAAGCCACTCTCCAACTTGTCCTCCCTTCCTCAGCCTCCTGAGCACTGGAGTGCTGGACCACCACACTTGGCTTGACACCTACAGTGATGGAAGCTGCCCAAGAGGACATTTTTGACCCCTAAAGTCCTGATTAAGTTCTCTGCAGAGCCAACTACATCTATACTGTGGCTTTCAGAATCTTAAAATAGACTAGCCACAAAGGATGGGGTCTGCTCAGTCAGAAGTGGGACTGTAATGAGTCAGCAGGCAGTCTAACTCTTCCACAACAAAGAGCTTGCCTTGTATGTCAAAATCCAGGGTAACATCGGCTTGAGCCGAGCAAGGCTATCAAAGTGCATACAGATGTGACTGAGTTATGTACTGAGCGGTCCTCCAACAGTTCACAGTGTACCTTAAGGAGTTCCTAAACAGAGCCCCAATCTCTGTTTAGAGGAAGAAATCACAACAGTCTTTCTGATTGAAGCACAAAAAAAGGGCTATAAACCTCACGGTTACCATTGCTGGAACTTAATATAGGTTTTAGCTACTGAAAGGTATGCAGTATTGTTAAACTCTAACCAGTTCTTAGAAATTTTATTCTTATTAAATTATTCTTATAAAAAGCATTGCTGTTCCTCTGATGTTTTATAAATCTAACAATTAAAAACTTACTATCTTCTATGTGAATGTCTGGCACACTGCAAGTAAGTAAATGACGTTTATTGGAAAATGTTTAGTTTCCCATATAAAATAAACTTTCATTCATTGATCTCCATTGAATCGTAAGCTGTCATGAATTTTCAGTTGTGTAGGTACAGCTCTTTAGCAAGCCAGCTAATTTTGTTAGGATGAATGCCCTGGACCTGGAGGGAGAGAAATACTACATCTAAACATAAACCATTCTATGGTTATTTCAGCCAGTGTCAGAAAACAACACCAAGTTCATCTGTCCTCACATAACACTGACAGCAGACCATTAAGTTTAATATAGATTGTGGTCTTTACCCCAACAAATGTTTTAGATATATTCATCAGTACTTTTATTTTACCACTACTTAAAGAAATTTTTAAAATAAAAACTTCCCCTTTGTAGACCAAGCTGGCCTCCAACTCATCTTCCTGTCACCACTTCTTCAGCACATTCTACCAGCATGTAGTCACAAGTGCCCCCATTTGGAGGGAGCATCAGGTAACTACCGCCCCCTCGCATACACTATTTATCCTGTTTCAAACCAACAATCCCTGTAAGGTAGACAGTTTCCATTTTACAAATGAAAGTACTAAGACTCAGAGAATACCCACCTGAGACCAGCCAGAGGGTGGCCACTGATGATCACTGAAGCAGCTTCTAGAAGAGTGCTCACCACACTTTTTTCAGAGATAAATGCGTCCTGAGTTCTCTGCCCTCCCCATCTAGAACCAGACATTTCATTTAAGCCTGCATTCCCAAAGTGAACTGGAGGCAGACTCCAGAATTAAATTCTCCGTGAACAAAGGCAGAAGCAGAGGTGGTTTTACTAAGATGATACCCATCCCATCCTCTTATCTGCATCCTTTAGGAGACAGGGTACGAAGGCTTCAGCATTCCAGAATTATTTCACAGGAAAATATGCTTACATCTTAATTCTTTTATTTAATTTTTTAAACAAAAAGCAGGCATAAAAATACAATTACATTACTACAAAGATGCAACAAAATAAAAAATAAATCAAGAGGGTATGATTTTTTTTTTGTTCAGGGGACAGCTGATCCAGGATGACTCTCTAAATCATGCAGTTCATAACTTATTACAGTTCCAAACAAAAGTCACCACAGGGAAGGGAACAAGGCGAGGCCCCAGGGCACAACACTCAGCACTGTCACACAGTGCTCCTCAAAGTGCTTTAACATCGGCTGTGGTACCTCCACGAGCCAGGGAGCTGAAGCCACCTTCAGGCAGGAAAGGAGAATCAGTAGCAGTCAAAGGGCCTGAAAAGCTCGGGGGCTACTTGCTCTACTTGGGGTTTCAACATGCTGCTTAAAGTATGTCTGCAAGGGCCAATTAGTGTCTGAGCTTCTCCACTCCACCCTGGGAAGCCCAACAGACTGACAGCAGCAGCGTGACATCTCGAGTTGTTTGGCAACCTCAAGCACTTCTCACTAGGATCTCTACACACGACCTGACCAGAGCCTCCTCCAGGGTCTGTAGCCTCGCAGAGGCTGAAGGGAAATACTAGCCTTTTCTTGGGGTTACTAGTTCACTTATCCTTTAGCTAGCTAGAGTATTTCAAATTTTCAAGTTAGATTTTTTTTTTCTAAATTTTACTTTTAGATGTTACTGAAAGGCTTTAAAATTAATTTTACATTAATTTTCAACAGTGATGCTAGTATTTAGTTTTTCTTTTACTTGTCTTTATTTCCAAAAAGCAAAAGTATAGCATCCAATAAGAAAACCCAGAATTCCCTCTCTTTTAAGTCCCAATTGGAGGTATTTTGGTTCTGGGAGAAAATGAACAAACAAAACAGTATTTGCTTTGATAAGCATTTATCTTGAAGGTCTGGGGGCCTTGAGAAAAAGTGAAACTGGCACAAAATTAGGTTGCTCTTTTATGACTGTTGGGTTGGGGAGAAAAACACAAGTGTGTGCACCTAGGTACATGCAAATGACAATGGGAAGAGCAAACGCATCCCTAAGGTCACAGGTTTTCACAGAATTGTTAGTCAGACAAATGATCTTATACATCCCTGTGTTAAAACCATATGTGCAGACGCTCCACAGAGATTTTCCACCCCTCAGGATATGCTCTATTCCCGAATCCTTCACACTGCCTGTACAGTCGCATCACACCATGATTCTTCAAACTCTAATACATACACAGCATCCAAAATTTAAACTTTTGCCTTTTTTACTCAAATACTTCAATTATTCATGTGTAAACTCAACATTATTTTACCTTAATAAAGTTTATTAAAAAAAATATATATATATATACTCTCCAATTCAGAATAGGATAGAACCTCCTATAGTGTAACAAAATCTTTATATAAAATATTAATTCAGTCTCCTTTTAAACAACTCTAATGAATGGAAATAGTTCTTCTATATAAATTTTATATATTTTCATTTTTAAATCTGAAGGGAGGAAGAAAGAAGGAAGAAGTTGGGGAGGGGGGAGAAGGAGGGAAGGGAGCTGTGTTCCAAACCAGAGCTGCAGAGCACAGCTGCTTCCAGGGAAATGGCATGCATATCTAGTCTTAACAGACAGCATGAAAGATGCAACTGTGTCATCTGAAGGTCACAGAATTGGGATTTAGTCTATCAGTAGGCCAAAGGCCACTACTTCCACAACAGCATCTATAATGAGGATCAAACTTTTTACAATATCTCTACAGTGACCCCAGAGGGAAGCAATGAAAAATGTCCACTGGCTTCACTGAAATACTAGGCAAACGTTTCGGTATCATATTAACTTTACGTATGTACAGAGACACTGGTGCTGACCACTGCTGACTCTGCTGTGGGGTGAAACACTTACCTGGGCCAGCAACACTGCAGGATAGGCCCTGCCTACTCTCTAACCTCAGCAGCATTTAACAATGAGAATCAATTAAGCGCTTTTGAGGCCGCTTCTTCCCAGATACTGGTTTTCTTAACCCAAAGCTGAAATATTGCCATACACAGTTGTTTGTTTCAGGATTACATTTAAATATTTAAAATATATCTACAGTACATGTTAGCTTTTTTAATATTTGAGACAATTTTTGAATCTTGAATGAAAATGTGAAAAACTGTCTTTACCATAAATAAAAACACATCTAGGGTAACCAGTAAATTCAAAGCAAAGGCAATATCTTGTAGTCACAGACTGCAGTCTGTAAAAGGGGTGAACAAGTAACAGATGTACATCACACACATTAGTTTCAATATAATCCGTTATTGTTTCTGTGACCAAATACATTAAAAACCGTTACACATCAAATAGAATGACACTGATGTAACCACTACATGTAAAATAATGCACTATTTTCCCCCATGAGCTGCATCCTAAAAGCTGGTAAACACTTGTTCTTTCTTTTCTTAAATACAGAAAAGGGTTGAGATTTTGGGGAAAAGAAAATTAAATTAAGGCATTCAAAATGGGTAAAGTTGCCTACCATAAGCATTAGGAAACTGGTATAATTACTTCAAACTTGTTATAGTTACTGCTTACACAAACATGCATCTCCTATCAAGTACATGAGGGCTATATGAACTTCAACATTATGGCTTTATACAAGTGCATAGTTGCAACTGAAGTAATGACATCTGATTAATGTGTATAAAAAATAAAATGGTAAGTTAAAAAAATCTTGCAGTATTACAGTACAATGTGGTTTTTTTGTGTGTGTACATATGAGGCTCAACTCGTATATACACACATACATGAACACAACATCATGGTCACTTCTTAAAGATGCACTCAGCATCACTGTGGTACGATCCACTCCCAAATTCTTCTGGCTAATGTGCTGGTGAAAACTCTCAGATGAAGCTGAAGTGTGATTTCTTTAAACTCTTCTCAATCCTTCTGTCAAAGTAGGGTGACTGCCAAGAGCTTTATGAAAAGTCTGGAAGAGCTGCATGACACCTTTACTCACCAATCCCTGTTGGTTCAACTTGTTTCAAAGCAGCCCAGAAAACCTCTCCATGATTTGTAATTATTTCAAGGGAAAGGGAACGTGCATGTGTGCATGTGTGTCTATCAGTCTCTCAGTAAAATATAGTTTAGTTAAGTTTTGAGACATCATATTTCAGTCTTGTTGCTGGAAGAATATGATCGCCTTTCATAGAAGGCAGTTAGCTAGAAAGGAAGGAAAAATAATGTTAGATGATACAGTTAAATAAGAGGCTGTTAAATTCTCTGAAAGGCACTTCATTTTTATTATTAAACTGTATTTCCTCTGTACTTCTATATATTTCTACTTCAATTCATGCACATACATACTCAACTGTATTACTTTTCTTAGTTTTAGGTACATGCAATTACATTTTTCTAAATACAACAATAGACTTTCTAAGTCCCATACCAGCCACAGACATGCAATGCAGTCAATCAGCTATATTAGGGTTAAGCAACGTGCTACATAGTCTTGTCTGAGCGTTGAACTACCAGCTGCTCCATGTGTAACTCAAACAACAGGGCGCTCAGGCTCTATTAGCTTAAGGACCCCAAGCCACATTTTTCATGTCTATAAAGCTAGAGTATAGCTCAGGGGTAGAAGCACCAAAGACCCTGGGTTCCATCCTCCCCACAAGACAAAACAAAGAAACTAAAAGAGGAATAAACACATGGTAGTATATACATGTAAAAACATTCGCAAGCCTGGATACAGCGGTCACAGCACACAATTTATAAGCCTCACTGCATGCTCAGCTAAGATAGATTACTTCTTAAATGTCTAGTCTATGTGAAGATTAAAGTCACAAGACTTAACTTCCATTCACTCTCCTTAAGGAAACCATTTTACACTCCTTTCTGTCTTCTGAGACAGGGTTTCACATGTAGTCTGGACTGGTATGGACCTCACAAGCCTCTCACTTCAGCCTGTTGAGTGGGAACTGCAGACATGCACATTGCAACGCCTGGTGTTCTTTCTGAGACAAGGTCTCATGTAGCCCATACTGGCCTCCAATTACCTCTGTAGCTAGAAGATGACCTTGAACTCTCCATTTTGCCCCCCCCCCCCAGTGCCACAATGCCTGGTTTTACATTTCCTTAAAAGCACAGAACTTTTCACAGCATGTCACTCACATTCTTTTTAGCAAGGGGAACATTAATTCTTGAAAACACTTCACCGCATCACAAAAAAAAAAAAAAAATCAGAAAGAGCTGCTTTACTGCACATGTTAGACTTACAAAGTTTTTATGGCTTTAATTCTTGCAGGTTAGAAAGAAGGAGAAGAAAGGAGAATGGAGGGAAAAAAAAAAAAAACAAACCCATGCTATGTTCATAAACTAGTCTGAGTCTGAAAATATTGTAACTTTGAGTTCTCTGAATACATTTTCTCTGGGATGAATCAAAGGCACCGGAATTGCTCCTTTTCTTATTTCTGCATGCTTAGTTTTTAAGATAAAATATTTCAATTCCAATAATACTGAACATTTATAGCCAATAAAGAATCTGAACATAGCATTTCACTTTTATACTTGCCATGGAAATTCTAGGTAGAAGTGTTTCTGAAAACTGCTTTTTAAACATATCCTATTAAAAACATTATAGAATTTCAAAACTAGTCCAAAAGAAAAGCAGAAAGAAAGAAGGGAAGGAAGGAAGGAAGAAAGAAAAGAAAAAAAGTCCAGGGGCAAACCACATGCACTATATGGAAGTACTAAAAACTCATTCATTTTCTTTTTGATTTACCCATTTATTTCTTCAGAAATCAAAAACATCGTCATCATCATCACCATCATCAAATGACCAATCCCAGTCTTTAAATGCCAAATCAAGCAATCTGTAATGGGAGGTTTGCAAGTTTATATGCCCTATTTGTTATAGACTGCAGAACGTAGCACTACTGCTAGAATGCACTGAGTGCTCCAAGTTTCGCTTCCAGAGTAGTGTGGCAGGCACTACTGGAAGCACCAGGAAGGCTTCTCTATTGGTATGTGCAGGTGTAATTATGTTGGCTAGGCACACTGCAGAATTCCAGAAAACCCAAGACAGATACTATCTCGCCTAAGAACACAATTTGCTTTCCTACTCATCCCTACTGTCCAGATAAAAGATGCAGCTACCTTGATGCTCAGTTTGAGAATTACAACAAAAATTACATCATCAGCTGATAGTTGTTTTTTAATAAATAACACCATAAACAATAAACTCCTTTGAATGGGAGTGACAATAGGATAGGAACACAGCTTTCTCAATTCCAAAAGGACCTCAGCCTGCTGAGTGGGTCAACAACAGCTATGTTCTAATATGGAAACTAGGCACAAGAGAAAGACATAGACGTGTAAGTAGCATTGTCAATTTAACTTGGCTAAATGAATTAAATGTAAAACTGGAGCATGAACCATGGTTTTTTAATTAAAAAATTTAAATTAATATTCTACCTTCTCTTCAGATTGTCTAAACCTTTTGCATTTTAAAAATTACATTCATTTATTTATTGCGTGTGTGCACACACACGCGCCATGAAGTTTGCTGAAGGTCAGAGGACAATCTGTGGCAGTGACTTCTCTCCTTCCACCATGTGGGCTCCAGGGATCAAACTCAGGGCAGCAGGCTTGACCTCAGGTATCTTTATCCACTAAGCCATTTTACTACTCCAATCTGTTCTTTCCAATCAAACAACCTATACTATATTATTGCAATCATCCTTATTATCGGTGGGGGACAAACCTTTCATTTCTACCAAGGAATTTTCTGGTTCCCCAAATTACACCTGTGATTACCATGTCAGTGGCTTTGAATTTTAGTGTACACAATTTACCTAAGTAAGTATTCTCAGACCTCATTCTGGGATCTTACTATGACTAGACAGATAGAAGAAGACCCCAGCATTTGCATCTTTAAATAACCTGAATAATTGTTTTGTTTAGTTTGTTTTATAAAGTCTTATGTGGCCTAGGCCAGCCTCTAATGTCCTGTGTAGAACAAGGTTAGCCTTGAACTCCTGATCCTCTTGCCTCTGCTTCTCAAATGCTGGCATTGCAGGCATGTGCTACCACGCCCAAGTAACCTGACTGATTTCTGCTGTAGATGGCTAACTTTGCTCAGTGTCGACATCTGCCAATATTCCCTTCAGCCATCAAGGAAAGAGGGAGGAGACAGAGATGGCTCATGATTACAAATTTAAAGTAAACAAACCAATCCAATTACTATTTCAAAAATGTTGATATTTGGAAGACTGAGATCAGTAGGTTTTCCTGGATATCTAAGCTTTATTTGCAGATATTTTATGGAAAATCTGCATTTTATATCCTTCTGAAGTCTTCAAAGTGTGTGCCAGTGTTACAGTCATGTGTGTGTTTGTGTGTGTCCATGGAGAACATACTGGGTGTCTTCCTCCTTACTTAATGCCTCATTCCCTTGAAAGGGTCTCTCACTAGACCTGACACTCACCATTTGGCTAGGCTGGTTGGCTAGTAAATTCCCAGGACCTACCTACTTTAGTACCTAAAGCTGGGGCTACAGGTGTGTACTACATATACCAAGTAAGACTTGGATACTGGGGATCCGATCTCAGGCCTCACGCTTGCCCAAGTGCTCTCACCCACCTGACCACTCCCTAGTCCCCCCAGTGCTACAATCTTGTATTTAAAACTACAGAGATGACATTATTAGTGCAATATAAAAGGCTTCCCTTAAAACATCTCCTTCATTCTCTTCCACTCAGTTTATTCTGTTTATTTCAACTTAAAAAAATCTTTCTGAATTCAGTCTATTCTTCTCTACATTTTTTTTCACTGTCAGTATTCTGTATAGATGTATTGAAAAACTTGTATTTAAACAATTAAGTCAAAGTTCTTTAGCAAGATCTAACTATCCCTTTTTAGTGTGTTCAGGCTTCTTTTCCACATCACATTACCATTTTTCCACCCGCTGCCATTTTGCCCCCTCCCAGCCATAGCACAACATAACATTACAAAACAAAACAAAAAACCAAACAAAAACCCAACTCTTTTTAATTTAACTTTAATTCCTCTGCTCAAGGTTGAGTCTTTCCCTCCCTCCCCTTTTTTAAAAGACAGACTTACTGTGTAGCCCTGCCTGGCCTTGATCTTATTATGTAGACACTGAACACACAGATCTGTCTCTGCCTCCTCAATGCTAGGATTAAAGGCATGCACCTTCACACCCGACCAAGAAAACACTCTAATAGTAGCAGTTCCAAAGCCACCTAAAAAAAATTATTTAATTTTATATGCATTGATAGGAGGGTGTTGGATCCCCTGGAGCTACAGTTACAGACAGTTGTGAGCTGTCATGTAAGTGCTGGGAATTGAACCTGAGTCTTCTGGAAGAACAGCTAGTGCTCTTAACCACTGAGCCACCTCTCCAGCCCCAATTTTTAAATGTCAATTTCTGCTGATAGCATTGTCAAACAGTGGAATTTATAGCTAAGAATGCAGTCTGTGAAGCTAGATTATCTGGACCTAAACACCTGGTCCTGCTGCTTGTGACTGTGACCTTGGGAACATAATCTTTCTGTTTGCCTGGGAGGCAGAAGCAGGCAAACCTGTCTGAAGATGACCCCAGACCTATTTGTTGGAAACTTGGTCCCCAGGTGGCAATGTTGGGGAGCAGGCCCTAAGGAGGTAACTGAGTCATTTCATGGATGAATGGGTTCCCTTGGGGTAGTTCTGTTCTAGAAAGCAAGCTTGCTTTTTTATTACATGAAGAGCCCCCTGCCAAGCTATGGTGTAAGAAGGCCCTCAATGGATGCTAGTACTATGCTTTTAAATGTCCTAGCCTCCAGACCCATGAACTAAATGCTTTTTTAATGTTACCGAGTCTGAGGTACCGAGTATGAGCAACAGATGGTACTGAAATAGCATTTCTGCCTTAACAGCTGTACAATATTGGTAACAGAGACTTAATTTTCAGATATTCTATACAAGGCACATAGAAAATGGCCTTCACAATTCTTTTAAGATGCTTTTAAAGATTTTTAAAATTTTTTAAAATTATGTGTGTATGTGTTTCTCTCAGTATTTATGTGCATTTGAGTGCAGTTGCCCAAGTCGGAAAGAGGGTGTTAGATATCCTGGGACTGGGGTTACAAGTAGTTGTGAGCCACCTGACTCAGGTACTAGGAACTAACTCCAAGAGTAGTCGTAGTTGGCTGTAACTGCTGAGCCATCTCTCCAGCCCCTTTAGAGACTTAACTGTTGTGCTGGGACCTCCTCCCTCTCTGTATGCATATGCCTAAATCCAATCAGCTCAGTGCCTTTTGAGAGTCTTTATTAGCTTAATTACCATCATGTAGCCACCATTTTATATTAATTTTATCATATTTCTGTTTTGAGACAAGTTCTCTCTGGCTATCCTAGAACTCACTATGTAGACCAAGCTGGCCTCAAACTCAGAGATTCGCCTGCCTCCGGCTTCTGAGTGCTGGGAGTAACAGTATGTACCACTACACCCAGCTAATTTTATCATATTTCACACACATAAAATATCCAACCATTTCACTGCTGAGACACCAAGTCTGCCTTTTCATTCTAAACTATTTCCTTGGAATATCACATCCAAAAAGCTTCAAGGAGAAGTGTGCGGCCTGACAACACAGCCAATACACGTTATTACCTATCCATATTGAGGCACTGTGTTAGGCAACAAAATGGCTGAAATCGGACCCTGACCTCTAAGTTAACACTTTAGCCATTCGCTAACCGACACTTCACATTGAATGACAATACATGTTATAGAACCTAGTAAGCCAAGAAACGACTCTGAGTCCAAACATATACTGAAATGAAGTCAGTGTAGAGGTATGAAATGGCTTCCATATTTCTTTCTATCAAGATCACCCCTGATGGTCCAGCACACTTGCTTCAATGCCAAGCAATGCCCAAGTCACTCAGCATGTACCCTTAAAAGCTGAACTGTATTGCTCTTTAAGTTACACTGTTTTACGCTATGGATGTGAAACCAAACTGAAGCTGCTTTTGGTTCTGCCTCTCAGATCATCTAATTAAAACAAGTTTGCAACGTGTGTGTACACCTGACACGCGAAAGTCTGTGTGTGATCTTAATGGCATCTTCAAAATCGCTAGTCAGTCTGTATTTATTAAAGATGAAAGTAGCATGACTACCTACGAAAGTAGTAGGATGTCACTTTTAATATACTTTGGCTGAATTTAATATGTGTAACTTCTAAAATGTATTTTTATTCATATTGATGAATAAGAATAAAATATTTAATATCAAGCAAAGGAAAATAGTAGTTAGCGAAGTCTGAATACAAAAGGCAATTTTTAAGACAGCAGCTTCATCTTTGTACCATGTTTTATTTATTACCTTGGTTTGTTTGGAGCGAGCTGTCGACTGGGCCGCCGGATGGACTGATTCTGTTGTATTTTCATTGAGGTTCTAGGAGATGATCGGGCAAAGGGGTCTGGAGCTGGCGGCTTTTTAGGTATCTTTTTCACCAACCGACTAACCCATTTCTGCTGTTCTTCTGTTGAATTTGCTAATAACAATAGATTCTTTGCCGATGAGATATCATAATAAACTACAAAAAGAAGTATTTGAAATGAATTAATGTGCTTAAAATGATCCAAGTCCAAGTAACAGGACAGGAAGTACTTCTCTGCTCACCTTTGCAAGGTGCTATGATCTCTTCCTTTTTGTCCATGTGATCTTTATGACATTTGATGTGGCACCGACGGCACTCTAGAGCAGGAGGGGGTTTAAACATGTGCCACAGTGGCTTCATACAGGCCTCACAGTTGGTTGGGAAGTGATAAAGAGTAGGAATAAATTCATGTCCTTTGTGGCAAATATAATTAGATTTTTCTCCCACTGGCTCCACTGGAAATTCTGGTTCCTTCTTACTTTCTCCTTCATTGGCATACAGAATCTATAAACACCAAGAGGACAGGAGTTACTACTACACACTAGGTTGTTTTTTTTTTAAGATTTCTTATTTTATTTTATGAATGTTTTGCCTGTACGTATTTATGTGCACCATGTGCATGCCTGATGCTTTCAGATGTTAGAAGAGGGCATCGGATCCCCTAAAACTGGAATACAGGTTATTGTGAGCCACAAACCATCTGGATGCTGGGAACCGAACCCACGTCTGGTTCTTGATTGCTAAGTCATCACTCCAGGCCCCACATTATGTTATTTTTATGTAGCAAGATTTCTGATAGATTATGCAATGAGAGCAAAATGCATGTGAAGATCAAACTTAAGCAGGTTTATCTGATCAAGAGTTTATGTAAGCTAGGAATGTAGTTCAGTGGGAGCATGCTTGCCTAGCATGCACAAAAGCCTAAGACTGATTTTCTACCTTGGGGAACACAGAGCTCACCAGAAACATGAGACAGTCACTTTGCTTCACACTGAAAAGAACTGATCTGTCTAAATGGGGCCTCCTTATTTTTGCTTTAGTTATCTTACTTGCTATAGCAAAACTACAGAATAGGCCAACAAAAGGCAAATTTATACTTCATTAGGTGTTTTTTTCCCCCTTCATTCCTCTGGGAGGGACATTTATGGGTAGGAGTATAATTCAGCGGGAGGTCAAAGCTCTGGGTTCTATCCCCAATGTCCCTCCCTATCCAAAAAAACAAAGTCCAGTATGGCAACTATAATAATTGTTTACACATCTGAATAATAAAAAAGTAAGTGAACTATATGCACAGTGTCATTTTATTTTTTGTTTTGTTTTGAGACAGGGTTTCAACACTGTTTTAACTCTGGCTGTCCTGGAACTTACTCTGTAGATCAAGCTGGCCTGGAACTAATAGCGATCCACCTACCTCTGCCCCCAGAGTGCTGGGATTAAAGGTGTACACCACCACCACCCAGCATTGTTTAAAGGACATTTGGAGAGTTGAAGGATAATAACAGTAGGGGTCATTGGATCCTATGGAGCTGGAGTTACAGGAGTTTGTGACCTCCTGGGGTGAGTGCAGGTCTCTGAACTCTGGTCCTCTGATATAGCTCAGTAACAGCTCTTAAAACTACTAAGCCATCACTCCAGGCCTATGGTATGGAAAAAAAAAATTTTTTTTTAAAGAAAGCAGTAAAGGGAAAAATTTTGGCTTCTCTTTAAATAAAAAGTGCTGTCAGCTGAAGCTTTGAACTTTATAAGAAAGTTTTTAAAATTTAGTTGAAAATAAAACCAAAAAGAGTAGAAGTTCATGCTCTAAAAAACAGTCCAACCCATCTTGTGAAAGGGCCACACAGCCCAGAAGCACAGCATAAACCAACAAGCAGGACCGTGCGGACAGAGCCGTCCTCAGACAGGTGTAGCGCACTCTAGACAACAGTCATCCCGAAGGGCGCAGACAGAAAGGCAACAGGAAGATGGCCAAGACCAGTGAGGAGAGGATCTAAAATGTTGTCACACGAGAACCTGTGGGGTGGGGAAACAAGCGACATTATGCTTACCTGGAATATCCTTGGGATTTCTTTAGCATCGGCTCTGTACACATCTGTCTGGGTAACGGGTCGGACATGAAACAGCTTGCTGTAGAAGATTTTTAAATAAAGGAATACAGTATTACCCAAGGATTACATTACATTGGCTACCCTATACTTACAAGTTAAATCAACTGTTTTGATTCAGGGTAGAAGCTCACAGACTAGCTTGATTTTTGTTGTTGTAGTTGCTAGGATTTTCTGGGCTTTTTTTGTTTTGGTTTTGTTTTTTAGACAAGGTCAGACTCAATATGTAGCTCTGGCTGTCCTGGAGCTCACTATTATAGACCAGGTTAGTCTCAAGAGATCCGCCTGCCTCTCAAATGTTGAGATTAAAGGCAGGCACCTGGATGACTACTAGACTGTTTTATTGTTTCAGTAATTATTAAGATAGAGAAATTTGCAAGTTGAACTTCTTTCAGAAAACAGCATATTAAAGAGACATGAAATAGAGATGTCTTCCACACCACACACTGCCAATTTTCATTTCTACAAAGGAAATCAAAGGACAATGTTATACTTGCAAACACTGTACTGTGATTGTCTTGATGATACAGTTCCATTACCCTGTCATTAGACTTTAATGTCAGTCTTCAGAGGGTCTGTGGTACGATACTTACTCTATATCTAAAACCATGTAAGGGTTAGACTGTTCTTTGTCTTGTTCACTGTCATAGAAAAGAATCTTCTTGCTGCTTACAATCACATACTGTTAAAAAGAGGAAGGAAGAAATTGATGAAATCACTATGCACTATATTTTCTTTCACAAGAAATTCTGTATTTGTGATAAAGTCATCTGCTTTAATAATTAACTAAAAAACATTCATGCAGCTTTTGGGACGTTTTACTTAAGGTAGTAAGAGATTTACTTATAGATTTTATTTATTTCTGTTTGTAGGTATTATAAATAAGTAAATGAGGGGAAGAAACGAATGAAACTGAAAAAAGATATATTTTAAGCTTTGGCATCTACCTAACAAATGAACATGCACCAGCCTAATCAAAATGAAATAATAGCAGAGATAAAGGGTCTACCATATCTAGAGTTGTTTCCCACCAGGACACAAAAGCACCACAATAAAAGGTCTCTATTTAGACCTCAAAACCGATTTTAGTAACAGCCTATGGAATATAATACTTCTTCCACACAGATAAACAAAATCACATCAGGCCACATCAGAAAGTATAAACAGGTTTTATGGGTCAGGAGGCGTAGGCATGTACATACCCTACAACTTTAGAAGGAAAATGGTTAAACCAGAAGCCAAAAGAACCGTATTCAAAAGCACTAATTACCTTCTTAACCCATCCAAACTTTTTAGTGTTGTTCCGCACAGGCAACGACAACCATCCTTCTAACCTTGATTCTATAAATAAGCATAACATATGAATATAAATAAAGTGTTTCTCCCCCACAATGAAGAATTTAATAAAATTTTAATGTGGAAGTCACAAATCAATCAAATCTGTCCTTTAGAATTTAGACTATATAGCACCCAGGCTACGGTAATAATGCGTAATCAGTAGATGAATGCTACAGAATGAAAAATGAAATCCAGGTCACATAACAGGAGAAATAAATGCTCTGAATTATAACAACAAATATTCCACTGGTTAAATTCATGCACTGGCAAAACTTAGGAGAAAAGCAGCACAAGAGCCCCTGAGCTCTTTTCACTGCACATCTACATCAAGCCCATCATTCTCCTGTGGAGAAAGAGGCAGCTAGAGGTGTAATGTACACTGTCGAGTAGGAAGCACTTTAAATGAGCATGTGTTCAGAAAATGGTAATTTTACAATGGCTATCCTAACCGTGTAACATACAGATCAAACTTTTTAACAAGCAAGATTTCTAAGCTTCAAAATATCAAAATAAGTAAAACTCTTATCAGCAAAAGAAAGTATCTTAAGTCCTTAGTCTCTGTTCTAATAAGTTTGATCAGTATTTTTCAAATGAAATTAGCAAGGGGGATGGCATTCTAAGAGAATATTCTAAAAATGCAAGTCATTACAGATTTGAACTATTAGACACCAACTAGATGCTTTATATTAGTTGTCTCTGTCCTTAACAGCTCCACACAACAGGAATTCTAAGCCCTCCAGCAAATGATTAAACTGGAGTCTAGAGAGCAAAAGATGCTTCTTGAAATTCTTCATCATTTCACCTGTGAGGCTTTTCAGGGCAAGAACAAGGCCAAATTGTTCCACGCACTCTTTTAAGGCGTAGCACACTGTGGACATACTCAGTGAAAACCTGAACACATTTCCGAAACAGGTCATATTTTTTTTCTCTGTACTGTCACTCTTGATATAGAAATACAGGAAAGTTTTCTGAAAATAGATGAAGCCATGCACTTTCAAGGATGCAGAACACACTGCTTCGTTTCTGGAAAGTTGGCAAATTCAAATAATCTAGCAAATACAATCACAAGCTATTTGAAAAATGCCTTAAAAGTCAGTTACAGCTCATGCAGCAGTTTATTCTTTCCTACATCTACACAGCACGTTGGGGTGAGTGGGTGTTAGTTAATGTTATAAAAATTTTTTTTTCAAAAAGGCAAAATCAAGTAGTTGGGAAAACTCCAAAGACGGGAAAATTTTCAGGATATCACCTGTACCATTAGGCTCCGATGAAATGGGTAAGTAAGGCAAAGAATCTTCTTCAGAGTCAGAGTCAGGAAGTGTGTGAGAACTGGAGGGCTTAGTAGCAATATTGAGAGAAGCAGATGAACGCTGGTAGGTGAAGGACATGGATTCCATAGTGTGTGACTGAGTAATATGAACTAAATACCCACAAGTGAAAAAGTGAGGCAAAGGAGAGAAAAAAAAATGAAATCTTAAAAGATGAGTTTAACACCTAAACATTTAGAATTTTCATTTACATATTTGTTTTTAATGAAACAAGTCCAAAATGTCATGTGAATCCCCACTCTAAGAAGTAAGTTTTCCTTTAAAGAAATGACAAACATTTTCAAGAGCAAAGACAGTCATCAACTTAAAGCAATCCCCTGACTTTTATTTACGGCAAACACAAGGGATGACCACAAACGTGTACCTGGAAATCCATCATCAGGCTCAGCATCTCCTGGTCCACTCCCTATACTGGAACTGTCCAAACCAATATGCAAGGCCTGGAGCTGTGACCGCAGCTGTTCAATGTCACTGTCTTTACTGTCTAGGGTCATCTGGAGTTCAATTCGAATCTGGCTCTCTTCTGCTATTTGCTGTAAGAAAATATATTAACAGATAAAATGTACATTGTAATTGTAGGTCACAGCTCAGTAATAATTACTAATAGAAATGTTCTACAACTACACAGACAAGGAAATAATTGTGTTCTGAAAATGTTTTCAGTGTAAAAGAGGATTCTTACAGCCTGCATTTCATTTAGTTCTTTCTGGTATTTGATCATCTGCTGGGTCAATTTTTCACGTTCAGATTTAAGTTCCATATGTAGTTTCCTGTTCTCCTTCTCTTTTCTTCGCACATCTGTGTCACTACCACGCTTCACAGGTTCTTTTCGATTCATGATCTCTGCCAACTTATTCACAGCCTTAAAAAAGAAAGTATATGATAATGTTTTCTCAGGAATTCACAAATTACAAGCTATATAATCACCAGCAATTCCTTTCCTATACACAAATATAGAGAAACACTTTTGGGCTTGGGAAAATGGCTCAGTCAATAAAATATCTACTGATCAAGCAAGAGGATCAGAGTTCAGATCCCCTGCACCCATGTATAAAGCTAGGGGTGGAGGTGCATGCCTCGAACCTCAGTGCTAGGGAGGTAGCAACAGGAGGATCCCTTAAGTTCACTGGTCAGCTAGTTGGGCCCAACCTGTAAGCTCTAGATTAGTTAAGAGAGCTTGTCTCAAAAAGTAAGGTGGAGCCCTGGGGCTAGAGAATGGCTCAATGGTTAAAACTGCTTCCTGTTTTTCTGGAGGAACTAAGTTCAGTTCCCAGTACCCATGTCAGGGTACTCCTGACATGTAACTCCTGCTCTAGTGTATCCAACACTGTCTTTTGACTACCATGGGCACAGCACATAAACAAATAAAATATGCTTTTTAAACAGATAATAAATGAAGACACCAGAAGCCAACATTTGGTCTTAAATGCATGCATATATGCACATACTACAGAGACATGTGTACACATATGACCATACACACGCCTATGACATATGCACACACATAACAGTATAGCTTAGGTAGAATGCTTACCTAGCATATACTAGGCCCTAGATGTGATCCCTACTGAATTACAGGCCTCGTCTGATGTTATTTTCTACTATTAAACTTTATTATAAGAGAGATTTTAATAGGCAGATGTTCCTCCTCCTACTCTGAAGGAAGTAAATTCTGTACTGGCACTAAAATGTACCTTCTCCAACAAAAGAGACTAGTACCAGCACCCACATGTTTATGCTACAAATGTAGCATATGGGTGTCAATAATCACACGTGCCCTTTCAGACCACCTGACTCTTTTCAGGCTATTAGCATATAAAACACTGGGAGAGAATATGGGACACTTCCATTCATGTGAAGTTCCTTCTAACTTGACCAAAAAGAAAAAAAAAATCAGAATTGTCCAAATAGTGATACTGCGATGAGCACAGCTTCTATCCTGGGAGCTACAAGTGACAGATGACAGGAATGAGAACAAAACTCAAAACCACATTTCCAATCTGGTGACGTACTTGAGTCTTTAGCGTTCTCTCAGTCAGCAACTGCTTCTCAAACTGTGCTTTAATAGCTGCTGCACTGATCTCTTCATCTTTCAACTTTGACAGTTCTGGAATAAACAGAAATATTAAAATCACACCAATAACTATAGCTACCAGGTGGCCGTATTCACAATAAGATCTACTTCCTGCTAATACATACGTTCTTGAGCATCTTTCAGCTTGTTGTTTAATTCTTCTTTCTCATTTGCAAGATTTGCAACATCACTAGTTAGTGTTCTATTTGTTTCTTCAAGCTAAGAAACAGAAGTGAAAAAAATACCCACGTATCAATTTACAAAATTTTAGTTGTCAAACAGTAATCCAAATTGAGACCCCAGAGCGCCACTCACCTCCTTGACATCCCCTTGACGACAACGCTGCTCCCTCAAAACTTACGTATCCCAGAAAGTAAAAAATTTGCCCTTCTTTTACAAATCCTTAGCAGTTTTTTTTTAAAATGAGAAAACCACTTAATGACTTAAGAAAAGGGAAAACAAAGGCCTGCACTTCCATCATGTAGAACAAAGTTTAAAAACTAGTATTTCTTTCAGAATGTTATTTTAGAATGAAAAAATGAGTTTTCATTGAAGACTTGACATCCTTTTTCTATATTCCTTTAAGATTATATTCTTATCCTTCCTTTCTAAAGTTTTATTACAAATTTTATGTTCAACTTTCTCACACAATACTGCAAACTTCTATTACGAACACATGAAACAATATATGTGATTTTTAAAATCATGACTCACTCAATACATTGAAGAATTAAACTTGTCACGCATAGTAGGGCATGCCTTTAAACCTAGCAACCAGGTGAGTTCAAGGCCAGTCTGGTTTACATAGTGAGTCCCAAGCAGCCAGGAACAGTGAGAATTAAGATGTTATGTGAGGAAGGTGGTGAGTGTTTCCAATCCCAGCTCTTGGGGGTAGTGAGGCAGAAAAAGGACTGTGAATTCTCTACCATCTTGATATTAAAAAAAAGAAC
This sequence comes from Cricetomys ansorgei, assembly GCA_026225945.1. Lineage (NCBI taxonomy): Eukaryota > Metazoa > Chordata > Mammalia > Rodentia > Nesomyidae > Cricetomys > Cricetomys ansorgei. Next base: position 2,743,259 of record JAMJFZ010003232.1, on the reverse strand, counting down.
AGTAAAATGTATTACTCTCCTGATATATATAAAAATCTAATTCCTTGAGCTCCAACTTCTATTTACTTTTGTTTCCACCATACTTAAAGTACCTACTACAGTTTTGCTTGTTGAGACAGGGTTTCATGTATTCTGGGTAGGCCTCCATCTTGCTATGTAACCAAGCACCCTCTTGCCTTCACTTCCCAAATATTGGGATTACAGGCATGTATTATCATACCTGTTTTGTTTTTTTAATTTAATGTGTATAAGTGTTTTGCCTGCACGTATGTCTCTGTAGCATGTGTTTACAGTGCCCTTGGAAAGGCCAGAAAGGGGTGTCAAATACCCTAGCTGGAGTAAAGTAATAAGATAGCTATGAGCCCCATGTGGATACTGTAAATCAAACCTGGGTCTTCTGGAAGAGTAGTCAGTGATCTTAAGCACTGAGACATCTCTCCAGCCCCAACTCCTGTTTAAACAATGGAGACACTTGAGGGTTTACTATTCATACGCATTTATATGGTTTTAAGCACTGTGCCTAACTTGTTTAGCATATTGGACTTTCTTTGGGTTGTACCATATACTTAAAATTTACCAGAAACTGCCACACTATTGACTATATTACACTATCATATTGAATTTAACTCTCAACTGTTGTAAAGAAAAAATGCCATTTTCCAGACACTTGAAAGTGTCAGTTTCTTATTTTCAGTCGTGTAAAGGGTATGTAATAGTATTTCGAAGCTACAGCATTCATCTGACTATGTATTTGAGCTGTCTGTTTTGGCCAATTTTCTTCTAAATTGTTTCATCCACTTTATTGAATTATAGGAGTTTTGGATGCAGTCTAAATACTAATCCTGCTTAATATATACAAGAATCTTTTCATTGACGTTTAGGCTATCTTCTGACACAGAAGATTTAGGTTCTGTTTAGTAGCTTATAGTTTTTACTTTTTACATTTGGTCCTAAAGCTAGGTACAATTTACCTAGTTAGTAAGGATCTAACTTTATTCTTTTCACACAAAAATCCCATTATTCCAAAACTATTTACTAACTATGCTGTACCCTTTCCCACTGGTTTTATATTACTATTTCCACACGCACACACTAAGGTCTTGTACACGTATGTACTTCTGGTTTACTATTCACTTCTCCTTACTGTGGCATTTCAGTAGGTCTTAACAACTGACAGAAAAGATAAACTGCTTCCTGTTTTACTTTTCTTTGAAATGTTTCTTTAGACTCTTGTTAAAATCTGCTAATAAATACAGCCAATTTTTAATTATATCTGACAGAGTTCCCAGAAGTTTGAGGTTTTATGACGCAACAATTTAATTACAAACCCAAAGCACCAAGAACTTGACTTACAGATGCAATCGTAGCATCTTTTTCAGTAAGTTCCTGTTTGTGTCTAGCCATCATCTCCTTGATCTCCAGCTCTTTCATGATCTTCTCTTTTTCCAAATCAGAATATTGTTCCTCAGCAATGGAACGAGCCAGCTGCTCAGAGTCTGCTTTGGTCAGGGTGATCTCCAGCTGGGCAGCCAAGGAGTCTCTGTATTCCAAGGATATAGCATAAAAAAATGTAAGCATATGATAATGGGATTGAACCCCGGGCCTTGTGTACTTGAAGCACACAGGCTAAGTCCCAGAGCCCTTGGAGATGCTTCTCCCTGCAACCCCCCTTGGTTTTTTCGAGACAGGGCTTCTCTGCTGTAGCTCTGGCTGTCCTGGAACTCACTCTGTAGACCAGGCTGGCCTCGAACTCACAGAGATCCGCCTGCCTCTGGCTCTGCCCAGTGGGCGGGAGGCGCTGGGATTTAATCTGTTGGGATTAAAGGCGTGCACCAGCACTACCCAGCTGGAGATGGCATTTTAGCGCTCAGTTTTCATTATAAAATCTAGAGTCTTTGTCTACTTGGCTTCTCACTACATTTTTTTACTTGGGAGAAAACAGGCCAGGAACAGGGCTCTTACCTACCGACAAGAGACAGAACCCTGTCCTTACCTTTCCTCCTGCAAATCCTGCTTCTTCTGCTGTAATTCTTTACAAAGCTTAGTCTTTTCTTCACTTTCTTCCTTAAGTTCTCTAACTTGTGTTTTATAGAGGGTCTAAGGAACAAAACAGAAATGCATGTCCATTATCACAAGAATATGACATTTAAAACCTAGCCAGGCAAAAAGCTCAATATATACAAATATTTTCTTAATGTTGAGTAATGTGGGGTTCTTGAGAAATCAAAAGTTTGATGGGTTTTCCCATTTTCTAGACTCCAAATAATAAAACCCTTTTGCTAACAGCTAAAGTACAGGGCAGACTGCATATGTTATGTCTAGTTCCCAGCATACTCAACCCCTAAAAAAGCCACTTAGTAATGTAAAATCATTTCAACTGGATATTATAGTAATAATTCTAGTTAAACGTTCAGGTTGGTAGGATAAATGAAGAAGTGATGAAAAAAATTGCAGATTTATTTTTTTTAAGTTGACAGATCAATGAAACTACTACATAAAAATACTTCATATTGCTGGGCGGTGGTAGTGCATTGTCTTTAATCTCAGCACTTGGAAGGCAGAAGCAGGCAGATCTCTGAGTTTGAGGCCAGCCTGGTCTACAGAGAGTTTCAGGACAGCCAGGGCTACACAGAGAAACCCTGCCTTGAAAAACCGAGGGGGGCAGAGAGGGGATACAGAGGCAGAGAGAAAGACAGACAGACAGATGGAGACACAAAAAGAACTTCAGATTTTTAAAGTGGTCTCAAAAACCCCACAAACATCAAAATGACAATTTTATTCCTTTCATTACAAAGACACAAATTTTTCTAAAAGGTGATGCTTTTAACCAGCTTCACAGGTTGGTAGTGGTATATGCTTAAAATTATGTTCTAGCAACAATACCTGATTTGCTGTTTTGAGACAGTGTCTCCCTTTCTGTTTTCCGGATTGGCCTCAATGCTGTGGGCTTGAGTGACCTTACCCCCTCAGCCTGTCTGGTAGTTACAACTACCAGTACACACCACCAAGCCAATTTGATAAAAGATTCCTGTTAAACAATCTACAGTCTTCTGCCCAGCACTTTTTACCCCATTTTTTGTGGTTCTGGGTATTGAGCGCAGGTCCTCCTCCATGTTAGGCAAGGATTTTACCACTGAGCTACATCCCAATCCCTGTCTGCTTCTTATGAGTCATTCAAGACCCCATCCAAATCTGTCTGTTGTGCTGGTGAACTATAATCCCAGCATTCGGGAAGTGGATGCAGAAAGTCAGCAAAACTGGTTAAAAAACCCCAAGCTAAAGCAAGCAAGGGCAAACAAAAGCGACACATCTTGCCCTCCTTTGACCTCACAGGGTAGCAGGCATACACGCACAGTAGACAAATACAACTACACCCAGAATAAGAATACACACAGAGTGAAATGAAATAACTGGTTCTGCAGTAAGAGCCTTACGGAGAAATACTGTTCTGCTTCAAGCTGGTCTTGAAGCTCCTTCATCTGCCCATCTGCATCCTGCCGCTCCCTGTGAACACGGAGAATGCAAGACTTTAGTAAGCTATGTACATTTTAACCCAGCCACTTTGTAAAGTATGGGACTTTTGGCCCTCCTAAGAATCAGTGAAACCAAGTTATTTTCATGCCAATACTAACCTCACCACTATCTTTTAAAACTCTCATCCCTGCCAGGCCTGGAAGCACAGCCTGTAATCTCAGCACTTGGAAGGCTAAGGCAAGAGACTTATGAGTTCAAAGCCAGTCTGGGAAATTTCATGAGCCCACGTACGAAAAAAACAAACAAAACAAAACAAAACAAACAAAAATCTAAACAACTGAAAGCCAGTTGTGGTGACTTGTACCTGTAATCCTAACTCTGTGGTGCCTGAATAGAGAAGATCCCTGAGAGGTTGTGGCCAGCCAGGGCTACTTAGTGAGGTTATAAAAACAGTAACAACAACAAAACACCAAAAAACAAACACACACACACACACACACACACACACACACACACACACACACAAGAAAACTGATTCCTTCAGTATTATGCACAGGCTTCTTGTGAGGCTGCATGTCATAACATGACATCAACAACTAATGCAATGTGTGCCTGTATTTTCAGTCTTATTTTACTTTCATCCTGCTTTATAAGCTGGCTCTGAAATTCCAGTCTTACTGTTTTACACGCCTAAGTGTTGGGACTATAGGACTTATCACTACCCCTGGCTTTCATTTAAAATAAGTATGTTAGATATCACTCACAAACACACACACACCAAACCTCTCAGAAACTCTCAAACCAATTAACTTACTTTCGAAGTTCAGCATTTTGTTTTTCCAAGTTCATTTTCATTTCCATGAGATGATTATTTTCTTGCTTTATCTGCTTTTCTGACATTTTTAGGGTGTTAACTTGCTGGGTCTGCATCTTCAAGTCATTTTGCATAAGGCAACGCTTCTGAGTTTCCTGCTCTATCTTTAATGTCAAATTTCTAACCTAAAAAGTAAATTGTATACTTGGCATTTAAGTAAATTATTTTGATTTTTCTCAAGAATGATGCATTTCTTACTCATCTCACTTTAAAATACAGGTGTTTCTTTTTTAAATAAAATATAATCAAGGTATAAGTGACTTAAAATCATTCAATTAGACTGATTTACTCTATCACCAAAATCCATTAAAGCCAACAGATTCTACAGAATATTACAAAAAAAAAAAAAAATTAAATAATGCAGTCACCATTAGACCTTCCCAATCAAACTAGATTATTGATTCATTAATTTTTACTTAGTGTAATTCACACTTACATCCTCATTTAGCACATCTTTCTGCTTCAGCAGCTCGTTTAGTTTCTGCTGAGACTGTTTGAGGTCACAATCCAGTATGGAGCATCTTTTCTCAGCTTCCAGGAGTAGGTTCTCCACTTTCTGCTTTAAAGACCTTTCTTCCAACAGCTTCTTCTCCATTTCTATTACAATGAAAGTAGACACAACTATGAGTTTGAAATGTAGGTATTTAACTATGAGTAAGTGCTACTATCTTATTTTTATCACTTCAAAAATATCTGAAGTATAAATTTTAGGTTTGAAAATTGCAAGTTTCATTTGTGGAGTATAAAATATACCATACTACTTGTGGTATATCTATCTAATGGAAAATACAATAATTCTGTCTTTGTGGCTCTGTAAGACACTGACATCTTTCAATACAATAGTGTGACTATTTTTACCTGAAGCATTCCAGGCAGATTCCATGACTTCTCTTTCTGTATGAAGATACTGTTAGGCAGGTGTTGAAAATTATGGTTGGAGAAAACAGTAAGACTCAGGACCCAAACGCTCTGCCACATACTAGTTATTTGACAGGGAAGTTAACTTCTCTGTCCTCAATCTCCTTCTACCTAGGAGGTAACAGTTACCTAACTTCCTGCATACGGCAAGGAAGCTTTGAGGTTAATACACATACGGCACTTAAAATGCTGCCCGGCACATGGCAGGCACTTAGTAGGAGCTCATTAACACTCACAGTGTTTATTAAAAAGAATTAGTAAAATGATAGAGAAAATGGAATAAATCTACCAAGTATTATGCTTACTTAGTAGGTTTGTAGGTAATCTTTTTGAGTTATACTTTCTTTTCTGAATTTGAATAAACCTGACTTAACAATCTCAAACAAAATATATCCCTCACCACGTAAGTTCAATTTTAAATATAAGTTTTAATAAATCTTATGGTCAGTATTTCAGTTCATATCCAAGTGGATCCATTCTGCTCTCTCATATCTAACGTTTACCACCCAACTATCATTTACTATAAAGTTTCGTCAGGTAACAATAAAATCCGTGAATTTTCAGGGGGTTTGCTTTAGTTTTTAAAGTGTGCGTGTGTTCATATGCACATGTAGACTAAAGCTGACGTCAGGTGTTTCCCTTATTTGTTCTCTACTTTATACTGTGGCAGGGCCTGTATGTGAGCAGGGCCTGTATGTGAGCAGGGCCTGTATGTGAGCAGGGCCTGTATGTGAGCAGGGCCTGTATGTGAACAGGGTCTGTATGTGAACATGAAACTTGGAACCCTGGCTCGTCCCACTAGTGAGACTGCCCTAAAGATGCCCTCTGTCTGTCTCCTGAGCCCTAGGTTACAGGTGGCTGACATGCCTGCCTGGCTTTGACAGGGGCTCGTCCACGCATAACAACTACTTTATGTATCAAACAATCTCCCTGGCAAAAACTGAAAATATTCAAAGAAGGATCTTTATTTATTTGTTTTGTTTTTGTGGTGTCCCCACCTCCACTCCCCCAGCCCCACAGGGTTTCTCCATTGTTAACAATGGCTGTCCTGGAACTCATTCTGTAGAGCAGGTTGGCCTCCAACTCCCAGAGATCTGCCTGCCTCTGCCTCCTGAGTTCTGGGATTAAAGGCATGTGTCACCGATGACAGCTTGTTTCATTTCTTATTACCCTGAATTTATGCTTTTAACTAAATTGATAATAATAAAAAATCTAAATGCTAATTATATTTAAAGACTAAAAGGTTATTCATTGCTAAGCTATTCATAATATTATGCTTTAATATGAAGTAAAATTTCTGTTCCAGAGTTTTAAGTACTGATTATTTCTGAAATTTGAAATCTATTTTAATAATAAATAGGAAATAAAAAAAAATAGTTATCCTAAGACAACTCTAACACAAAGACTAGTTTTTAGATGTAAACTTTGGGATCTATTAGTATGACATGGCTTTAATAAAACCTTCCTGGCATCTTTGGTATACTCAGTGAGCTTAGGGAGTATAGCTGGACTAGCTACTAAGTAAGTTTTGGTCTTTCATAAATACTAACAATTTTGTAACACAGCTGGTGAAATTTAGTCAATATTACGTCAAAGGATGTATCTCCCAAGTATCAGTAGATATAAAATGTCACATTGCACATCTTCACCATCAATGTCACTGAAACATCACCTTCCTTCAGACCTTAAAATATGGTGAATAATTTTGTATTTGAGCTTTACTTTCTTAGAAACTGTTATAATGATAAAAGGTTAAAAAAAAAAAAAGTACATACAGTTTTCCTGATATTTTCTTCCTTTCAGTTCCCAATACTTAGCAACAGAAATAAATATTTTGTAAAACCAAAGGGTGACTCTAGAATAAGCTCTTGGAAAACACTGCTGGAATTCTCCTCATGATGCATACCTTTCATGGCTTCTGATTTAGCTTCTTCAATGGATTCATAGATCTTATTTTTATCCGCTAGCCGTGCTTTTGTGGTCTTGTGTTCAGTTTCTTCTTGTTCTAAACTCTGCTGCATGACTTTCAGTTGGTATGTCATATCTATTTCCATGTTGCTCTTTTCCTATGAAACATTTTCAATGGTAACTATTTAACACAATTTCAAAAACTTTTAAAGTTACTTTTAAATAGCCTAAGAATGCTCAGTATTTTCCTCTCCTTCATCTGAGTTTCTTGTAACAGTAACCAAAGGCCTCTTACCACACATCCACTCTGTTGTTTTGAGATCTGAATTGAGCCTGTTTAATTTCAATAAAATGACTAGAGTGCTGTTCTCACCATACATTTCAATACTTCCCAGCCTCTCATTCTGTTTCTCTAACTGCACCCTGCCACTACTCACTGATGCTGTTGACACTGTAGCCTGGCTCTCTCTAACTTGCTCTCACCTTGTTGCCTCTGAATATTCCCCAGCTGCCTCTCAGATGCTAGTCTTTTCTTTTTAATTATTTATTTTAAATGTATGTGTGTTTCTTCTGTGTATTTATGTGTACCACCTGTGAGCCAAGTACTCATAAGTCAGAAGAGGGTGCCAGATCCCCTGGAACTGGGGTTACAGATGGTTGTGAGCCACCTAGTGAATGCTGGAAACTGAATCTGGGCTCTCTGCAAGAAGAACAAGTATCTTAACTACTGAGCCATCTCTCCAGCCACAGGATGCTGGTATTCTTCAGACACAAGGTTTTTCTTCCCAAAGCATTATTTTTCAAACTTTAAAAATGTATCTAATGCCAGGCACGGTGGCCAGACCTTTAATCCCAGAACTCAGGAGGCGAAGGCAGTTAGATCTCTGGAAGTTGAGTCCAGCCTGGCTTACATAGTGAGAACCTGTCTCAAACAAACCAAAAAGTAATGTTTTTAATCTTGCTACATTAAACAACAACAAACCTCAAGCTGTCCTACCACCCAAGTAGTAGGTATTTTTCTGTGATGCTGGGAATTGAACCTGTCAGGATCTTGGACATGCTAAGCAAGCCACTGAGTTACATGTATTCTAAGGTGAAAGTCTTGGATAATACAAGTCAGTCTATTTTCTATACATGCCCCAGGATTTGCAACACAGACCGTATGGCCAATAAAATCTAAAGTATTCATTATCTTACCCTTAAAGGATTAAAAGTTGCTGAGCCAACACCATACTCTAGAAATAGCGACTAAACAAGCAAATCATACCACTGTTGCTCTCTATCCTCAGCTTTGTTCAAGAGGCCATCCTCCAGCTAGAGTGAGCCCACCTCTCTGACCTACCATGTCAGAGGCTCATTCCCTACACCTGAGGGGCACGCTATAGCCAAACAAATAACATTCTGTTTGCATAGAATGCATCAGAATTACCCAGGGGCTTTATTATTACTTTTACTTTTTTTGAGCCAGGAACTCACCAGGTAGCCCTGACTAGCCTTGAACTCACAGAGAGATCCACCTGCCTCTGTCTCCTGAATGCTGGGGTAGGTTTGTGCCACCATGGCCAGCTTATTATCACTTTTAAAACTATCAAACTCTGATATTATTAAAGGCAACACTGCATCCTGATATTCCTACTATAGAAAACACTGAATATTAAGATCAATGAATAAACAAATGAAAATAAAATATTAACTAGAAATAATATCTGGCTCCATAGTATTTTTAAAAAAATCTGAATGTCACAAGTCATATTTTAATTTTGTAGTATATTAAGTTTTAAGATATCACAAAGTTAGAATTTTTCTGCACTGTATGAAATTCTCAAAAAATAAAGTACTTATCTTAAAAAGTCCTCATTTTCCCTGGACCTCTAAAAAAGCATCATAATATACACTGAGTCCCTTCCTTCCTTCATGTAGTCCAGCATAGCAAGGGCTGCCTATATGGTATTAAAGTTACAGTCCTAGTTTATATAATCAAGTCCAAATAGAAGAGACCACACGTGTGTGAAAACATTCTACCTAGTAGAATTTAATTATTTCCTTATTTCGTTAACTTTTCTCATATAAAATACATTGTCTTTTCTTATATACAAAGTGCAATGTCTCATTTACCTTCTCTAAGTCAGTGAATTTCTCCTGCAGCTGTCTCTTCTCCAGCTCTACTTTTGCTAGCAAGGCTTTGCCAGTCTTCAAATCTTCTTCCAGCCCAGATATTCTACCTAAAAATTGAAACATTGTTTAAAACAACATACTCAATTGCATTCAATTAAGAATTAGCTATTTCATATTTTGGAGGTGTTATTTGTGAGCAAGAGTTTTATAACCTATCAGAACAGTACTTTAAAGTTAATTCAGCTAGAACTCAATTGACCACCTAAACCAATAGATACTATTTAAAAGCACATCTTTTGTTCACAAATTCATCAATATACTTGTAATGTTTTAATTTTATCTTGTAGTTTTATTGTTGTTCTGTGTCTGTGTCTGAGGGTAGGTTGTGCATGAGTGCAGTGTCCAAGGAGGCCAGAAGAAGATGTCAGAATCCCAAAGGTGGAGTTATAGGCAGTCTGTGAGCCTCCTGGTAGAGATGCTCAGAACGGAACTTCTTAGCAGCTAGCCATCTCTCAAGCCCCACACTCTAACTTTACTAACAAAATACTACATTAAAAAGAAAAAAAAAAAAAAACACCAAGTAGGTGTGGTCACACACTGAGTTCAAGGTCAGCCTGGTCTACAGAGAAACACTGTCTCAACCAAAAACAAACAGAAAACAAACAAGATAAACAAACAAAAACAACAAAAATCTCAGGTTACTGCAATGCATTATTCATTTAGTTATTTCAAAATTATGAATTGTCAAAATCAAATCAATCACTGCTTTCATACCTTGTAAATCATTAATTATCTCTGACCCATGGGTCCGGTCCCTCCTTTCAGATTCTAGAGCTGATTGAAGATTGATAAATTCTTTTTCAAGTTTTAACTTGGCAGTCTCGAGCAGGCAGTTTTTATCTTGTAGATCTCTATTGTTAGATTCCAGCTGCTGAATCTGTTTGGAACTTTCTGCCTGGGTTTTTCTTAACCGTGCTGCAGTATCAGACTCCGTTCGCAGCAAAGCATTAGCTTCATCCAGCTGTTATCCAATTCAAAAGCAAACAGATCACAACAGATACAATGAAAACACATCAATTTATTATCTCGTTACAAACTACTGAAATAAGAAACTCGAAAGCATTTTCCCAAGTATCTCCCGTAAGTATTAGGCTTGAGATCACTGCAGCTGCAATCGGCATTAGCAAGCAGGGATAAATCAGCACCTTTCACACCCAGACCAACCTACTTGTTTCTGGAGCTGATTGACCTTCTCAGTGGATATCTGAGAGCTCTGGTTCCTTTTCTTCAAATCTTCAAGTTGATCTTTTAAGCTGTTAACTATGAAATAAGAGTAAATTAGCAGCAAGCTTCAATACAACACATATATTCAATATTTTTCTTCTTAGACATTTATTGTTTTATATCACAAACCATCATTTTCCAAGTTCCGTTTCTTGTCAGCTTCATGATCAGCTTTCCGTTGATATTCTGCATTTTTGTGCTGAAGAAGGGCCTTTTCTCTTTCCAACTGTCTCAATGCTGATTCCACATTCTTCCTAAAGGCAATCTGAAATAACACTTAACATTACTATTGAAACGAAATATAGAAATCAGATCAAAATGCATCAGTAATTTCAAACAGATAAAAAAGAAACCTAAAAAGCTATCATTGTTTTGTTAAAACTATAATGTTCTCATATTTGCAAAGTAGCACCCTACAATGAAATAATCAAGAACCTTAAAATTTAATTTATTTTACTATTAACAGTCAAATTTTCTGGAACTTTCTATCACTAATAAACTACCACTATTTAATCCCATGGACATAAAATGCTATCAATATCAATGCTTAAAAAAAATTACTCCTTATAGAGGAATATTCCAGGAGTCTACATTCAGAGGCCTGCATGGTCTGAATGGAATGTAGATACACCTTTAATCTGAGTATTCAGAAGGCAGTGGTGGTCCACTCCTTTAATCCCTAAGAAGAAACAGACACAGGAGTCAGTGTCAGATTGTAAGTGTCCTCTGATAGAGTAAAGGGCAGACAAAGTGACTAACAGAGGAAGAGTTAGCCAAGTGAGTCACAGTAAGGATACACTCAATTCTCATGAGAGAAAGGCAGGCTCTCAGCTCAGTGACAGAGTCAGTTACAGTAGGCAGAATGGGGTATTGAGAGCTCACAGAGACACAGAAGCAATCTGAAGAGTCTGAGTTTAGAGGGAGCTAGTCAATGGCTCAGTCAGTAGTGGAGGCTTAAATGTTCTACATTGTATAGAGGCTGAAGCCTTCCAGTTCTGGGCTTAAGAATAGATTGGAGGCTCCAGGCTAAGAACCAATGATTCAACTATGCAAATAATAAACTGTCCTCTGCTCTGAATCAATGGTGAATCTACACCTACAACTCCCTGTTTTTAAAGCATACCTGCCATTTTAATCATATAAAATCAAGATGGGTTTTTTTTCCAATTAATTTTGAAAGTTAGCATTCAAAGTAACGGTTTCATTATAGCATTTTCATATATAAATATACCCCCATACTCTTTTTTAAAAACTTGAAATACCTACACATACTAAATTAACTCAAATTGGCAAAACAAGGCTAGGTGACAGAAGTCACTCTATAGTAATGTTCACCTTGGTTATCTATGACACAGGTAGGGTTTTATCAATATGAATTGCATGGTATTCTAAGAACTCTATAAGTGGGTATTCAAAGATTTTTACTAACGAAAATGTTAATAAAGTTTAGAAACATTTACCTCTTCTTCTAGTTCCTTTGCTGTTTTCTCTAGGCGAGTATTAATAGATCTAAGGAATTTTAGAAAGAAAAAAAAATTAAATAATTCTAATTTCTGATAAAAGCATAGTCTATTAACTGAAAAAGTACTATACAATTAATTTGAGCTTTTTCGTTTTCAGCACTGTGTTTAGCTTGGCAGCATACTTGCACTTTTGTTCCAGCTCCTCCTTGGCTTGCACCTCACTGCTAAGGTGTTCCTCTAGTGCATATAATTTTTTCTGAATCTGTCAGAAAATGAGAAATTATAAGTTTTATTCACAAAGAAGAGAGGGTTAAAGAAAACAATGACCCTATTTTACCTTTCCACTTCGTGACCTCTGTAAGAGTACATGATTTGATCCTGCTTAGTGTGACTTTGACTTAGAGAAAGCTCCCTCGTCTCCTGCTCTCTTCTTCACAGTACACACACGGGTATAAGCACACTTAGAGAAATACACTTGGAGAAATAAACTCTTTTTTGATTTCCTAAACAGTGAGAGGAACACTACTATGAAGAAGAATTTAATGAATCTTGAATAAATGATATCTAATTATATTTCAAATACTTTCCTTAATTTTTATTAGCTATGTTTTATTTAAAGCAAATTAAAACTATTAAATAAAACATCATTTAAAATAGTCCTTTAAAAATATTTACTATTATTATCTTTTTACATATATGACTGTGCCTGCATGAATTTAAGTGCACCACATCTGTGCAGAAGCTCTTGGAGGCCAGAAGAGGGCATCAGATCCCCTGCAATTGAAGCCACTATGTGGGTGCTGGAAATTGAACACAGGTTCTCTACAAGAGTTAAAAACACTCTTAACTACTGAACCATCTTCCAGCTCCAAAGAGTTTTTTCTCTGTTTTTTGAGACAGAATCTCACTATGTAGCCCTGGGTAACCTGGAACTGATATGTAGACCAAGCTGGCCTTCAACTCTCAGAGATCCACCTGCCTCTGCTTCTGGATGATGGAATTAAATAAAGGTATGCCCGCCCAGCCTTCCTTCTGTTTTTTGTTTTGTTTCATGGATTTAACTCTTTGAGATCCTGCGTTGCCTTGGGTACAATGTCAAGTACAAGTGTTATCTCATTAACAGGAACAAAATACATAAGACAGAGTCTCCTAGGTGGTGGCTCATGCCATTAAGCAACTCAGGAGGCAGAGGAAGTAGGATCTCTGGAAATTCAAAGGCAGCCTGCTTTACACACTGAGTTCCAGGCCTAAATAAATAAAATAATGGCAATAGTGTTATATTCAGTTGATTAACTGAAATTCAAAACAGTGAATACTCAGGCCAAGATAGCACATGATACACTAAAGCGGTTCTGATGAGTATGTTTCCTAGAGAGTCTTTAAATATTTCATTCATCGTAAGAATAACAAGTAAAAAAAAACAAAAACAAAAAAACAAAAAACTCCTCTATTGTCCCAAAACAAGTCTAGGCTAGAAACTGGGGACATAGTATGAGATTAAAGTCTGGCTCCCTAGCAAACATATAAAAAGCCGAGGCATGGTAATCCCTCAGCCCTGGAGAGGCTGAGGTAGGAAGAGGCCAATCTGGTTCAGACAGTAAGCTCCAGGTTAGCCACGGTTACAAAATGAGACTCATCTCCAAAGCAAAACATCAATCAACCAACCAAAAAAACAAAACAACAACAACAACAAAATCAAGGCATGGTGGCTTGAGTCTCTAGCTCCAGTGCTGAGGAGGGGGTTTGGGGGAAAGTGTGGCAGAATCAGGCAGCCTGGCTCAGCCTCTAGCTCCAGGTATACTGAGATCCTTTCTCCAAAATAGACAGCAGTGTGGAGAGCACTCAGGAAGATACTGACTACTGGCCTCCACGTGTGTTCACACATAAACACATCCACGTGCTCACACACACTAAACAGGTAAGTAAATTAACCAACTGTCTTTATCCTCTTCAGTATATACACACAAACCACTTTCCAAACATCAGTATTTTTTAAAAGAAAAGGCTAATGAGATAGTCAAGAAAAGTACTTTTGACTGCTACAATACTCTAAAAAGACTATTAATTGCTCTTGATAAATAAAAAAATAAAATAAAACAAAAAATTACATAACTTATATTTTAAACAACAGATTCATAGAAAAATAGTAAAAGGGTACTTGGTAGAAAAAAGGACGGGAAGGCTCTTGGGTAGATGCAGTACTCCAAATGGGAAGCAGACTATGACTACATTAAAACATGACTTTTTCTCCTTTCCAGTGTATTTGACAACGTACCTCCTGACTTTCCTATGCAGACAAAAAAAAGAAAGAAAACATTTCAATACTTGTTACATTTTATAAAATTCCTATAGTGTATGTCATGCCAAACTTATTCAACAGGCTTTTCTACCTTTTGTTAAGTTTGAAGAAAAATGAGCATTACAACTTATATGTGCATGTGTATGATTTAGCTTTGTATGCAGTCAACAAGATATTTTAACACTTTGAAAAACTGTTCTTTATATAAATACATTTGTAAACAAGAACTCAGCATCTGCATCTCTTCCCTACTTCTAGTCCCTATGCTTAACATGTATACTCTTTTACAACACTAAGATCATAACACCTTCTAACTGATATTACATCTGTCTGTAAATCTATTGCTCGCTACTGAATTAAGCTGAAAGCACATATTCACATAACTCAGTTACTTCAAAACTGTGCTGCACACAGCACTTTACACTCAAAGATTGGTATCTCATGATTCATAAAGGAGTATCAAGTGATATGATGGGGCTAAAGAGATGGTCCAGTGGTTAAGAGCACAGGCTGCTCTGCAGAGATCTGGAGTCAGTTCCCAAAACCCACGTGGTGGAGCTATCTCTAACTCCAGTTCCAGGGGTTTCAACACCCTCTTCTGGCCTTCACTAATATTGCATACACACAGTGAAGAGACAAAAATACAAACAAAATACTCATACACAAAAAAATAGAATAAAAAAAAAAGTGGTATGAGCATTTGAACATGTGACTAAGGTAGTTGGCATAGTAAAATGTGTACATACTTCACTTTTCCTGGTTTGTATTTCATCATTTTCTCTGCAAGATGGAGAGTCACTTAATAACCTGGAAGGACAAAAGGAGAAATTTTTGTACTTCGCTTTAAGCCATTTTGTCTTATATAATCAAACTACTTTCAGATCTTACTTGAACATTCTAAGTGAAGCACTTATTTTGCTGCTGGGCAGTCACACCTCTCTGCCTGGCCACAGAAGGTACTCAGTCTTAACTTTGTTAGGACTACAGTCACAACACGGACCTCTTCATCGCACTTGAGCTTCTACAATGATTATACTCTGTCATTTCTTTTAGAAAGGAACATTTCTTTTTCTTAAAGGATAACATATGAGCTGAATGTCGTAATTTATAAGTCATCTTTTAGAAACAATTTTTTACACTCACTTACTGAGTGTGTGTTCATGCACACAAATGCTAGGAGATGCATGTGGACGTCAGGACTACTTGTGGGAGTCAGTTCTCCCTTTCCACCATGTGGGTCATCAGGGTTGGCAGCAAATGCCTTACCTACTGAGCTATCTTGTCAGCTCTAATTCATTATTTTGATATTACTGTCAATTTCTCTTTAAGTTGTGTCCTTCCCACCATCTATAAATATGGATAAGCTGCTTTTATCCCTGACACTTTAATATGTATAATATATATATGTATATTCTTTTATATACATATATGCGTATGTGTGTATATGTATGTGTGTGTATATATATATTCTTTAATTTTATGTGGGTAAGTGTTATGCCTGAGTCTATGCAACAGATACATGCCTGTTGCCCACAGAGGCAAGAAGAGGCCATAGGATCCTCTGGAACTGGAGTTATAGATGGTAGTGAGCTGCCATGTTGAGTGCTGAGAATCAAACCTGAATCCCCTGGAAGAACAGTCAGTGCTCTTAACCACTGAGCCATCCCTTCAGTCCAAAAACCCTTATTTTGTTCAAAACTTTATTAAAAGAGTTTTAAAATATTATCATTAGGAAGCTGTCATCTTCATTTGCCTGAGATTTTCCTGTTTTTGTTATTTTCATCTTAGAAAACATCTCACACCTGGGCAAATTGTGACAGTTGGTTACTCTCGTCATGACATGTGGGTATACCAAAATTTCTCAAACATTTTTAACATTGATTCTAACACTTAATATTTTTCACTAGTTCCTCCTTGCTTACCACTCAAAAATCCCTCAGTAGACTGGGGCAATCTTTTTAAAGGCAAATATCACATTCTACCTGTTTTTATAATTCTGTGATTCTCATATATCCTTCATGAGATAATAAACTCCATCAAAATCAAATATTTATTCTTACTGCATATCTTCAAAAGAATATGACATTGCTTTGCAATCATTTGTTAAGTGAATAAATGTAACATTCAAACAAACATCAAATGATGAAATAAAATTAAAAGTAGTTTAGACCATCCATTAAGAAAAAAACTCACAGCTAAGCTATAATAACAATAAAATTTAACAAATAAATCACATACAAATTTTCTCTAAAGTAGGTAAATCCTATAAAAGGCAGCTGATTTCCCACAAAAGCTTTAGGAATAGGGAAGGTCTCTACATCTCCCTTGTCATCCTCAATGTCATCAAAGTTGCTGCTGTCTATGTCACTGCTGAGCTCAGGCACCACTGGAGCTGCCGCTGGGAAAAAAGAAAATATTATTTTACTCACAGCCAAAACAGAAGATCAACTAATTTTTACAATATTATATTTTAGACAAAAAATCTACCAACATATCTATCTGCCATTTCACAGAATTAAAACTTTATAAGTAATTCATTACTGTATTTGATTAGCTTTAAATATGGGCTAATACAAACTAGGAAGGTGTATTATATTATTCTAGGAGTTAAAATTATAAGTAGCAATAACATGCATATATTATAGAGGATCCTCCAGTTTTTCTACCCATTTTTTTCTTTCTTTCCTTTTTTTTGGTTTTGGTTTTTGAGACAGGGCTTCTCTGTTGTAACTCTGCCTGTCTAGTGAGTTCTAGACTCACTCTGTAGACCAACTTGGCCTGGAACTCACAGATCCGCCTGCCTCTGCCTCCCAAGTGCTGGGATTAAAGGCGAGTGCCACCACTGCCCAGCAGTTTTCTAAACTTTTTAAGCAGAAATGTTTCTTACTCTTAAAATGAATCAATATCATATATACATAAAGTAAATTACTGTTTCATTGGAGTATGGTCTCAACAAGTAACTATTAATTTATCAACTTAAGTACTCAAGTTAAAGGATTATATTCCATTACTGAGCGTCTCAAAACTGCCAAATTAAGAAAAGTATAATGTTTATTACAAAAAGAATCGAGAAGTGTTGCTTTAAAATGCACAGTAGTTTACAAGAATAATGATAAACTATTTAGTTACAAATTTTGCTACAGGAAAAGAAAACCTCTCAATGTAAAACTGAGTTTCCACATACTCTATCAAAAATGCCTGCTATTTCAGATGAGGTAATCAATTTATAATCTTCAAAACGTGATGAAATGGAAAGACTCAGATTGGCTGACTTACTTTCTCTTATGTTATCCCAATTCCACTGGTCATTCTTAAAGAAAGAATGCTGTTTGATTTCTTCTACCCCATTTCTTCCAAGCCGTACCTCCCTAAACATTGGAGTTAAAGATTATGAAAATTAAGAATAGTTAATTTTTAACATTTTCACCAAAGTAAGAATTATAAATTAAAATATTTTAACTAAAAGTTTTAGCTTAAATGTTTCTCAGAAAAAAGTTAAGCCGCTTTTGAAGTGTCTGACTTTAGGACAGATTAAAAGGTGTAATGATGTGTGGTGCACAGTGAACTATATGGAGAATGAACTCTGAAACTTCCAGGTAAAAAACTCTCTCTACACATGCCAAATCGCATGGCCCATGACCTCAGCGCATGAGAACTTTGGCAAAGAATGACTTCAGGTTGCTCTCACAGAAGCACCATTTAAAAATCTCTTTCCTCGTCTTGAAAAGAACTCTCACATATGAAGCTTAAACTTCCATATTTACTACTAGACGCCCTCTCCATTTATATTAAAAAGATCACTCTGAATAAAAGGAAAAAGGTTATTAAGAATTTCATTCTTTAACCCCCCCTGAGCAATCCTGAAAAATAGAAGGAAATAGAAATCATCTAATGTAAGTGTGTTTCTGTGAATTCTCGTTTTGTAGCCCGTGTTATGAAATCCTCACAAACCCCAGCAAACATTATTCAGGTTATATTTGATTTTATCAATACTGGTTCATCAGCCATATAACTAACAAAATTAACAGTTCTTTTCAACAAATGATTAAAGAAACGAAGGGGGAAAAAATCAAATAGCTTCCTCACTCTAGATTTCTAAGGAGGCTTTCCTACCTTTGTTCATCTATTATGTTTTGTTTTCTTTTTTAAAATCACAGAATTTCTAGCACAGATTTGTTCACATACAAATGCAAATTAAAGATTAGAAGGAAGCACTTCCACATTAAACAAACAGGTGTTTTTTGTTTGTTTGTTTTTGGGGGGGGGGTGGGCTGGTAGCCGGGGGAGAGACAGGGTACCACTATGTAGTTCTGACTGTCCTAAAATTCACTATGTATACCAGGCTGGCCTTGAACTCAGAGATCTGCCTACTGGGATTAAAGGTGTTTGTCATGACATCTAACTTTAAACAAATAGTTTATAAACTATCAAATATTTATCTATAAAAACTGCTATCTTCTCAAAAATTATACAATCAAGATTAATACGGATTACTACATAAGTGGGTAAAATGTGAGTAACATAAATCTAATCTTTCAAACGCACATTCATTTACTAAATCTTTTATGAACCTTTACAGACAAGAAGATTAAAGTATAAATTAGATTATAATTAGGTTGAATTCATAAAATGATGAAGGTGAACAACACCAGGCTTAAGTATGTGTGTGGGGGGGCAGACCAGAATTAAATGCAATGGATAGCAAGAGAGGTTGACTTCATATATAAATAAAACAAGCATGCTTTCATTTCTGAAAATTTTAAGAGTAAAGGAATTTCTCCACAAAGAAATTCAGTGTCCATTACCTGTCTGTTAAGAAGGCACATATGAGATTCTTCGCATGTTTAGAAATTTCTGTATCTTCAGGGAAACACAGAGAATTTTTATGATCCATAATTTTGCTATAGGTTCCTACAAGTGAATCTGCGTAAAATGGAGTGTCCCCTAAATTTTAAAGAAAGATGGCAATAAGTGGAATAAATAATTCAAGTTAAATACTTTTCATAAGACATTTAAATAAAGTTTATAACCATTTTCTTGCAGGGACAAACAAATGGCCTATATGCCAAGAATCACAATGAAAATGAACAGGCATATACAAATGTATTTAAAATGTAAGCACATCAATGATCTTCTATCCTTGAAAAAATAAACCTGTCTCTGAGTTTTCTCTAATTGAAAGACTATATCTTGGGGCCAAACAAACACCTTTAATCATACTTGGGAGGCAGAGACAGGCAGATCTCTGTGAGTTAAGGCCAGCCTGCTCTACATAGTGTGTTCCAGGACAGCTAGAAATACATAGTGGGACCCTATCTCAAAAAACAAACAAAACAAAAATGAAAAATTATATCTGTCCTGGAACTCACTCTGTAGATCAGACTGGCTTTGAACTCACAAGACATCCACCTGCCTCTGCCTCCCCAAGTGCTAGGATGAAATGCATGTGCCACCTAAGCCAGGTAGATCTATATTTGTTTATGTGCTAAGCTCCAAGACAGCCAAGGCTACACAAAGAGATCCAGTCTCTAACAAACAAAAAACCCAAACATACACAAATAGTAAATAAAATAATTTCAAATCAACGACATAACAAGATTACATGAACTAAAGAATACTTTTAGTTCTCTGTAACTACTGGAACAAATACTTAAATGTACTTAATATTTACTCAACCATTTAAATATTTATAATAAGATTGTTTATTATTAAGAAATCTTAGGAGCTAGTGGTTAGAAGCATGCAGTACTCTTGCAAAGGGCCAAAATTACGTTCCCAGCACCAATGTTAGGTGCTCACAACCTACTGTAACTTCAGCTCCAGGGGATTTGGGACCCTTGTGTGTCCTCTTCAGGCATTTCTGCCCCCCCCACCTTTCTCTCTCTCTCTCTCTCACATACACAGTAAATAAATCTTCAGAAACAGCAGCCTTGTAAACTACTGGGGCTGGAGCACTGCACGGCTCAGCAGTTAACAGCATTTGCTGCTAACTCTTTCAGAGTCTGGTTCCCAGCACTCATGCCCTGAGGCTCACAGCTGCCCAGAACTCTGCCCAGGGGATCTGATTAAAAGACTAGAGGAAGCCTACAAAAGCTGTGAATGCGCCCCTGCTCTAATGCTGCCTTAATTTAAAAAAATCTAGCAATGAGCAGCAGCACCTCTACAAACCCACAGCATACAAGAGGCTGAGGCAGGGGATTGAGTTTGAGGTCAGCATCAGTTATATGAAAATACTTAAAAAAAAGAAAAGAAAAAAAAAAAAAAGGAAAGAAAAAAATCTACTGGAGAAACACTTTCTACCAACATAGAGCATGCTTCTAATTTCCTTTCATGTTGGACTTCTTTTCTCTCACTCTACCAGTCTTCGATTCTACTTCCATTTATTTATGTACTAGCCTGTGCACGTATAAGCATGCATACACACTCACAGGTCACAACTCACAGGTGGTGGTCAGAGAACAATTGCAGGTGTTTGTTCTCTTCTTCTACCACTAAGTGCTGGGGAGCAAACTCAGATTGTTAGGCTGAGCAGCAAGTGCCTTTACCTCTTAAACCACCTTGCCTGCTCTACATCAGGTTCTAATTCAGTTTTCAGAAATTCTAGCCCCTCCCTTAAACATGGCAATTCCTTTACATTCTCCCATTCTTGACTCAACTATAAGATGTTATGAAAAGGGTTTTCAAAACAGAACAAGTTCCAACACTGACTTACCTACTAGCATTTCAAAAAGGAAAACACCCACAGACCACCAGTCACATTCTCGCCCATAGTAACCATCACCTCCTTGTGATTTCAGAACCTCGGGGGATATGTAATCAGGGGTTCCAACTGCTGTATCACAATGCACCATGCCTGTCTGGGTAAACAGCAGAATTAAAAAAAAAAAAAAAGAGAGAGACAAACATCCAGACAAGAGCGCACACACACACACATACACACTGACAACTGATTTATTATCAAACAGACAGTGACACATTTCACTTCCAACAGAACATCACTGGTGACCTGGCTTCAGGACTCAGGAAATATATACACAACTAAATGCACAGGAATGTCTGGATCAGGGAAACCAGGGATGAATTTTAAAGGTATTGGGCTCCCAGAACTATGGAAACTGACAATTTCTGTTGTTTATTTCTTAGATTATAAAGTAAGGGGTAACAAAATGTTATCTTAATGACACAATATTGGGGAAAAGAAAAGAAACGTTAGGGGAAAAGCAGCTTTGTTGTTTAAAAGAAGCAAAAGCACCTATGATAGTAAAGTGCCTTGCAGCTTGGACATAGGATTAAGAAATGGTTGTCAGTTTATCAAGAGCAGACTGGGGGAATGTATTAAACATTTAAACTAAAAGACCATAAAGGTTTGATGCTTCTTAGCTTTTCATATTTCTAAATATGTATCTGTGTCATCAACATATTTGGCAAAGTGATTCAACACCTTCACCTGCGTCCGGTTTTGTTAGATAGTAAGATACCGTCTATGAGAGTCTTCTTTTTAAGAGCGTGTATATGCAGTGTGTGTATGTTCATGTTTGTGTGCATGTGTGTGTGGAAGCCGGAAGTCAATGCTGGGTGCTGTTCCTCTCACTCTTATCATTATTATTTGAGACAGTCTCTCATTGAACCTTGAGCTCAGTAATGGCTCGACTAGCTAGCCAGCGTAGTCCAGGGATCCTTCTGCTTCTACCTCTTAAGTACTGTTAATATATAGGTATGTGCCACCATGTTTGGCCTTTTGTGGGAGCTGGCAATCTGAATTCAGATCCTCATGCTTTACAGGTGAGCATCTTATCCACTGTACCATCTACCTAGCTCTACTCAGGTGTCTTTTTTGACAAAGATAAGAATCATCCATCTCAGGACAGAGGGAGAGAGGGAAAGAGGGGGAGATGGAGAAGGGAAGAGGGGAGAGGGGAAGGAAAGAGAGAGATTGAGCGTGCACATATAGCAAGTGTACACAAAGACATCACAATGATGCCAAGAGAAATCATTCTAGCAGTTCTAGCAGTGTAAAGCTAAACACAGCTCCTTCATCCCAAGTTCTGTTCAACTTGTAAAGATTTTATAAATTAGTCCGAATGCCTTTTTGCTTCCTCTACCTGCTAATAGTGTCACATTTCTCACAAGGAAGCTGTAGAAATACTAACACGCTAGGTAGATGTTAGGGCTAAAGACACAGCTCAGTGCTAAGAGTGTTTGTCAAGTGTGCAAGGCGCTAGGATGATTTCCCCGACACTACACACTACCTCCACACCAACAATAAAAAACTGTAAGTAACATGAATTCCTTGGGAAAAAGAAGTTTAATGTGTTTTGTGGACATGATTTACACAAATGTTTAAATGTTATAAAGCTTGTTAAACATGAGAAATTAATTTTAAAATTAGTATTATATATCAAGTTAGCAGAATAAATGGAATGTTATTTCTCCAAATACAGCAAATAGGATATAGAAGTCATAACTTGACCATGAATTAATAATTTCTATGAAGCTTGAACAGATAATGTAGGAATTACTACATAATTGTAATAATGTATGGATTATTACACAGGATAAAATAAATAAGACAGTGACATTAAAAGGCAGGTCACACAATTTGTTAATTTTTTTATAGTGTTGAGAATCTTATGTAGGCTAGACACACACTGCACTACAGGGTACAGAACACTCAGCCCTTACAATTACCATTTACCAAGGACTATCTTTTACATTTCTGTAGAGAAAAATCTCATTCCATGACTTGATGAAAATAAGACTTCAAAAAAATCCTTTGAGATTTAAAACCTAAATCATTAATATGCATGAAAGCATGCGACACAAAAACAGAGAGAGGGGGAGAGAGGGAGAAGGAGAAAGAGGGAGGGAGGGAGGGAGGGAGAGGGGGAGAAAGTGAGAGAGGGAGGGGGAGAGAGAGAGAGAGACAGGGAGAAAGGGGGAAAGAGGGAGAGAGAGAGAGAACGAGCACACACTATCTAGCACTTCAAGGTGTTATTGAGGAAGGGAATAAAGGTCAGACTCAAAGAAATGACGTAAGTTGGGTGTAAGAAGTGCACATAGTGCTGAAAGGAGTAGGGGCCACGCAACAGCTGACATGGGAAGCACTAAAGAGACTATAGGTATGTTATAGGTATGTTCAAGATACAAAAAGTTCCCCTTGAGGAAAACTGAAAGGGAGAGCTGAGTTTGAGTTTCATTGACTACTGTGCAAAATAAATACTTTCAGGGGACTATGTTGAATGGCACTCTCCTTTTGAAAATCATTGCTCTACCAACAGTTTTTTGGCTGGCATACTATGTTCTTTAAAAAAAAAAAAATTTGAAGAGTACTTAACATTTTTAAATTGTCTGATGGAGAAGAATTCAAATTAAGTATATACAGAACCATCATTTATGACGATTAAATATTTAAAGAACTACTGGAAGGTGAATCAGAAACCAGAAACACTGACTCACTTACTTTGGAGAGAAATGGGAAGAGGGCGACAGGGATGGGGTGCAAGCTCCCCGCCTTATCGTACACTTGACATCGCAGTGCTCTTAAACCAGAGAAAGCTTCACATACAAGAAAGGAAAAAATGGATCTTTTCTTTTTTAAATAACAAAACCAAGCAGGAAAAAATAAATTAACTCAAGGAGCTTTAGAATACTATTTATTTTAGCAGGCTATCTTCAAGCCAAAAAAAAAAACAAAACAAAACAAAACCTAAAACAAAACAACCAATGTTAGCAAGTCTATTTATTACAGTAGTGGAGACTAGCAATTATGAAACAATTTTAAATGTACACTTGGGTTAAACAAGTTAAAAAAACTATGACTATGAGAGTCAGAGTTTTTTATTTGTTTTTTTCTGTTGAGGAAAGAAATCACAAAAAGAAAAGAGGAATATTCCACTTTGCCCTGTGGTGTTAGACTTCGATCAGAGATATCAATGTTAAGTAGTGGCACTTGACATACTATCTATAGAGAGGGAGACTCAAATATAAATGTGGGCAGGTGGCTTAATATTGGTTGTGTATAACCCATCTTAGCTCTTTCCACTGAGCTTAAAAGTCATGAAATTTCAGGAGCAATGAGCACATCTAGCACCCACAGATGACTACTAAGTACCATTCTCTAGTAAAATCAGGGCTTCTTGGAGTGGTTCTAGGGCTAAGAAAGAAAACAAGCAAGTTTTTAATATTTTATAGTGTCAAAATCAAAGCAAATAAACTCAACGGTGATGTGTTAAAAGGATATGGAGCCAACCTAAAGAGAATATGTTCATAAAGTAGCAATCTTTGAGCCAAGTTTCCATGTGTGACTGGGAAATGGCCTGGATCCAGCATATATAAAGCATATGAATCATTAAGTAACACAGTATGGAAAGAATTACATGATAAATCACAACTTTGGAGCTACAAGGTATTGTTATATGACAGCAAGAAGAGTCTTATCTCAAAAGGCTTTGTAGGATAGGCTAAGGAACTTGAACTTGAATCTGCTGCATCTACTGAAGAGGTGTAAGCTGGAGAACAACATGACTAGATATTCATTTTCAAAAGGTTACTCAAAATTACTTTGCTTGGGGGCTGGAGAGATGGGTAAAAGTGTTTGGCATGCACAAATGAGGTCCTAAATTTGGATTCCTAGCAACCAAGTAAAAAGCCAGGTGTGGCAGTATATGCCTGAAACTCCAGGCTGAAAAGGGAAAGTATAGTGGTGGAGACAGGCAGATAACAGGGACTTAGTGGCCAGCCAGTCTTGCCAAAAACAGCGAGCTCCAGGTACAGAGGGAGACGACTCTGTTTCCCAAAACAAAACAAAAAACAAAAAACATGGAGGGCTAGAGAGACGGCTCAGTGAGTAGGAGTACTTGGTGATCAAGCATACGAATGAGTTCAAATCCCCAACATATAAAAAAAAGCTTGGCATGGCTGTATATGCTTATAATCTCAGCATTGGGGTAGGCATGGGGACAGGGAGAGGCAGATCCTGAAAGCCACAGACCAGCTAGCCCAGCTGAAATGATGAGCTTCCAGTCCAGTAAAAGATCCTGTCTCAAGGTAATAAGGTAGCAGCAACTGATAGAAGACACCTGAGTTCCTCCACTGGGCTCCTCTTGGATGTGGATGTGCACAGTTATACATGCACCCTTCTACACACACACACACACACACACACACACACTTTCTCTCTCTCTCTCTCTCTAAAGAGATGGAGGAAGACACCTAACATCCACCTCCAGCTTCCACACATGCAATCATGGACAAGTGTACCTGCATATACATACATAACACCATACATACACCCCCAAATTACTTTAAATGTATTAAATGAATGTTTTCTAAATATATTTGATGTTTTGTCATTGACAAAATATAGATCAAGAGAGTTACTAAAACTTAAAATTGATCAATCAAAAGTCTTGGGGTTGGTCTTATAAACAATTCAAAATGCTTCCTATGAAGGTAGAAAAGAAAAAAATTAAATGAAATTCTTAATTTTTAAAAGTATTAAAGTCCCTAGACTAACTTAAATAGGCAGCAGGCCTTCTAGTCCATTTTAAGAATTAGAACTGAGCACTGTGTCCCTGAAAAGGTGCACCCACCTCTTCCTGCAGCTTGGTGGCCAGCATAACCAAGGCGTTAACCCGCTCTTGTGCTCAGACTCACACTTTCATCTGCCAAAAGCTGCACACACCTGCCTAACTGGACTCCCTTATTTATTCCCTTGGCTATTAATTATTTTTACTATAGTTACATAGGTTTGTTTTCTGTCACCTTTATTATTGATTGGTTGATAAACTGGGGGGGAAAAAACTTAAGCATACGACTTGCAGGAGCTGGTTTTCTCCTTTCACCATGTGAGTCCCAAGAAATGAACATGGGTTGTCAGGTTTGGCGGCAAGTGCATTTACCCACTGAGCCACCTCACTGGCCCAAGCTATGAAGTTCCTAACGACACAACAGCATTGCTCCTATAATGCAGCAAGTATTATCATTTTCATTACTTTTCATGATTTTGAGGAAAACAGAAATTTTCAGAAACAAACATAAGAAGAAATCAGATATTAAAAACTGAAGTCATGGGGCTAGTGAGATGGCTCAGCAGTTAAAGAACACTGACAGCTCTTCCAGAGGTTCAATTCCTAGCACCCACATAGTGGCTCACAACCATCTATAACTCCAGTTCCAGAGGATTCAGTGTCCTCTTCTGGCCTCTGCAGGCACCAGGCTTTTATCTCTGATGCAATGTAACAGAAAGCAAGGACAGCTGAAAAATGATTTCATCATCTATGTCTATATTGATAACAGACTATAAAAACTTGAAGGGGTACATAGTCTCTACCAATTTATCTTCTTTCTTAAACAATTTCTGAAACATACAAAAATCATTTTTTTTTAGATCAGCTATTCTTGACCTGTGAGTCACAATCCCTTTCACAGGGGTCGCCTAAGACCCCTGCATATCAGATATTTACACTACGAATTCATAACAGTAGCAAAATTATAGTTATGAAGTAGCAACAAAAATAACTTTATGGTGGGGGGATTATCACCACATGAGGAACTGTATTAAAGGGTCACAGCATTAGGACAGTTGAGAACCACTATTTTAAAACCACCACCAAGCCAGAAGCTAGATTTGGCCACTGAGCTCTAGTTTGTCTCTGATGCAGTGACAATAGTAAGGACAAAGAGTGACAGAACTCAAACTTGCAACAGCACTATTCATCTAACAATTATTATAAAATCAGAAGTTGCATGTAATTTTTAAAAAATCCATGCCTGTGGACATATGAGTGTGAGTGTGTGTGTGTGTGTGTGTGTGTGTGCGCGCGCGCGCTTGCGTGCTGGTAGTGGTGATTCTGGAAGGTCATAAGAACCATACCAAAGGTGAAATTCCATCTTCTAAACGCAGAGATTACTATTTATATCTTCTAAGACAACTCTGCCCTATCGGGAATTAACAGTACAGACACAGAAGGACAAAATACAAAATTACATAGTCAAAACAAACCAGTATCATAATTAGCTATAAGGTTAATGTTACTGGACCAATTAATCATAAACTATCTAACAGCAAAATATCACATTAAATGATGACTCCATATTTATCCTATGATACAGAAGAGGTAGGTGGGAAGCAGTGACTGATTTCTTTCCTTATTTTATATCACCTCCTTTCTCAAAAGGGAAAAAGAAATACAGAAATAATGATGGTAGAAATACTCCTGAACTTGGACTTAAATTTTGTGACCCAATTCTACACACCTAGACCATTACTAGCTGGCTTTGATTGGTAACAGATGTTTGTCAACATTCTATGAAGATAAATAAACTGAGGACCAGTTTTCTCATGCATTCAGCAAACCACTATTTTACACCTAAATGGATGGTTAGTAAAGGAAATATTCTAAATCGTTTTGTCTTGGAGTTGTTATACCATTATCAAAACTAAATTTATTTTTACTCAAAACTAGAGTCCTGGTTTGCATTTATTTGTTTCTTACACACGCGGACACACACACCAAAGACCTAAGTCTTGCAAGAAGGCTCAGCAGGTAAAAGTGCTTGCTGCACAAGCTTAGTGACCTGAGTTCATCTCCAGAAACATGTAATGATTGAAGGAGAAAACTGACTCCACAGAGTTGTCTTCTGACCTCCACATGCATACCAATGCATGCACATGTGTGTGAACGTACACACATATACAACATACACACAAGTATCACATACACTATATACGAATAAATTTTGAAAACTAGCATTTTTTTAAACTGGCTTACTTACTTCATCCATTTTCATACATGTGCCAAAATCTGCTAATTTTAAATGTCCATGTTTATCCAAAAGCATGTTATCAGGCTTCACGTCTCTGTGTATTAAGCCCATGGAGTGTATTGCATCCAGTGCAAGCACTACTTCAGCAGTATAAAATTTGGCCCATTTTTCAGGCACATCATAATTACTCATAAGGTTTACAAGGTCTCCGCCTGGCATGTACTCCATCACCATGTACAGGTACCTGTCATCTTGAAAGGCACAAAAGAGCTAGAAAAGGGGAAAAAGAATAAAATTATACTAAAAATCAAAGCCATGAACAAAACAAAACCTTAAAATTATCACTACTGGTGGAAAAAAAAAAAAAACAGACTACTTTATAACTAAAACAGAGTTAAAATTTATGAAATCTTTTACTTCTGGGCCGGGCTCTTTTAATGAGAAAACAATAGCAGGCTAATTTCACATGGGTACTTTTCCAGGCATCGTGTAAAATACACAAATGAAGGTTTTCCTCTCCTGGAAAATACAATGTAGAAAACTAAATAAAAAACATTTTTAAAAGACATAATAGGAACAAAGAAGACAATAGCTTTTGGAAAACTAAATAAACTATCACTTATACCTTCCACAGAAAAAGGCTGGAGGTGGGAGCAACTTAGAAACATCTAACAGATACCAATTCAACACAGAAGAAGAAATAAGGTCCATTTCAATGGAAAAAAAAAAAAGTAACCAGTAGCCATACTTGGATAGAACTAACTCCTCTTTCCTAGTCTCCATCCTCTTATTAAAAAGGAACAAGCAGCAATGTTACCTGTTCCCAGGCTGCATTGTGTTGCAGGCCCCAGACAGAGAGACCACAACTCCCAAGAAAAGGTATCTGTATCACCCACCAAACAACACAGGCCCCCTCAACCCCTCCCCAGAAGCAGGCAAATAGAAAGAAGTACCCAGAGGTTATTTCAATAACCAAGAGATCCTTTCTTTCTCAATAAGAATCTACTCCAGCAGAATTAAAGATCAAAAGATACCAACATACAGAATGGTTAACTAGAAAATGCCAATGAATGCATCATTACAGAAGCAATTTAGATTTAAAGCTAAAAGTGGAGTACTTTGGTGTTATCCTCTTCTTCCTCCTTTTTGAGACAAGGCTTCTGTATGTGGATCGAGTAGAACTCAAATTTACAACACAGTCCCCTTGCTGCGGCCTCCCACGTACTGGGCTAGCAGCTGTGTCCTCCGTGTCAGCATTACTATCATTCTTTACTCAAGCAAATTGTTAAGGCCCATAATTCAACACACACACGCAAAGATTAATTTCAGAATTTCTAAACAATAGCTGCAACTAACCAAATAAAAACAAAAGGAGACTTAAGGCTCCATCTCATTTTAAATTTTATTTTATATATTTGGGTGTTTTCCCTGCATGTATGTAAGTGTACTACATGTGTGTGTATGGTGTTTGTGGAGGCCAGAAGAGGGTGTTGGATCCCTGGAATTGGAGTTAAAGACATTTGTGAATAGCCATGTAAACCCAGGTCCTCTGTAAGCAGCTGTGTTCTTAACTGAGGAGCCATCTATCTCTACAGACCCTTCCAACTTTTTTTTTTTTTTTTTTGAGACAGGGCTTCTCTGTTGTAATTCTGGCTGTCCCAGAACTCACTCAGTAGACCAGGCTGGCCTCGGGTAGTGGCTACCACCACCCAGCTAGTATTGATTTTAAAAATTTATATTGAAGCCAGGCAGTGGTGGCTCACACCTTTAACCCCAGCACCCAGGAGGCAGAGGTAGGTGGATCTCTGTGAGTTCAAGGCCAGCCTGATTTACAGAGTGAGTTCCAGGATAGCTAGAGTTAAAAGAGAAAACCTTGTCTCGGGGGAAAAAAAGAAAAAAGAAAAAGCAATACTAAGGGGTTGGAGAGATGGCTCAGAGGTTAGAAGCACTGACCTCTTCCAGAGGTCCATCATATATATATTTATATATATATATATATATATATATATATATATATATATATATATATATACACACACACACACATGCATTCATATACATATATATATATACACACATATATACACACACATATATTAAAATATATATTATATATAAACCTCCACACTGCCCCTTTCAAGCATGAAATTCCAGATCATTTACATGTTTTTAGAGCACATATTTGTATGTGGGTAATCTTACTCATTGTCCTTGCGTAAAAATGTATGTAAATGTGTGTATTAAGAGTTAAATATCATTTAGAGAAGCAAGGCTGGTGGTGTACATAATAGAAAAGGAAGTAAACATATTAGTCAATTATTTAATCCATAGTTAATATGAGGCAGAATCAGGAGCATGTGACATGGTATACTATACATACATAGTTTATACATGTATGTATATACATGATGTATTATACATGTATATTTTATATATACATCAAATTTTCAAGATGCTTACTATAGAAAGCTTTTCCTCCCATTGAAGAGAGGCTGAGAATGTCATGTGAGGTCTAAATAATCTCAGTATTTACAAATCTATCCCATGACAGAATGAATTCACTATGTTCTTATTATGTGACTCTCAAGGAAAGGGTAGTAGAGAATGGTATACTGGTTGATCATGACAAATCTTTATAAAGCAATTAAGAAGGAAATAATTTCGAGTAATAGTTTTTTAGCCAACTTAAGTAATTACTGAATGCCATATGTAAACAAAAAAAAGTGTTCCAACTAGGAACAAACAAGCATATTGAGTCAGATCTAATTTAAAAAATGCATTTTTACTACGTGAACAAAGCACAGAATGATCAACACACGAAACACTCTTCTAAATAAGCACTTAACAAAATAAAACAAAAAACAGACTTACAAAAGTTAGCATGTGCCAGGCAGTGGTGGTACATACCTTTAATTCCAGTACTCTGGGAGGCAGAGGCAGGCAGATCTTTGTGTTCAAGGCCAGCCCAGTATACATAGTGAATTCCAGGACAGCCAGGGCTACAGAGAAACCCTGTCTTGAAAAACCTTAAAAAACAAAGATAGCAGTGCTTACCTGAACCACCCAGGGACTGTTGGCAAAGGCCATAATATCTCTTTCTTCCCAGAAAAAAGCAGAATCTGATCTTTTTATCATTTCAAATTTACTAAGAAGTTTCATTGCATAAACCTTCTGTGATGCCTTATGACGAACCTGTGAATTAAAAAATAATGAATATTTTAATTGTATAAGGAGAATGACTACGCCACAATGTTGTTAATGAGTAGCTGCAAAACAAACTAATCCTTAGCCAAGTGAAAGCATGTAAGACCCTGTCTCAAAAACCAGCCCCAAAGCAAAAGTATAACACTTACAATGAAAAACATTTATAAGGACTCAAATATTTCAGAAAATATCTTTGAACTCTAGCCACATAAGCAACTATCTCATTTCAGCTAAATACAGCTAAATCCATAAAGCTTCATTCCCTAGATTAATTACCCTAACCATTTTTTTAAAAACAAGGCACTAATTAACAGGCAATTTCCAAGATATTGAGGGGGAAAAACCAATTCTTTTTGTCTGTAATATCAGAAAGAGAGAGAGAGAGAGAGAGAGAATGTGTGTGTGTGTGTGTGTGTGTTTACATCACTATCTGAACATTAAGAACCTAACAGAAACTGGGCAGTGGTAGTGCACGCCTTTAACCCCAGCACCTGGGAGGCAGAGGAAGGCAGATTTCTGTCAGTTCAAGGCCAGTCTGGTCTAACAGACTGACTGAGTTCCAAGACTCACTCTGTTGAGCTACAACAGAGTTAAAACAGAGAAACCCTGTTTTGGGGGCCAAGGGGGGGGAAGAACCTAATAGATTAGTTTTCAAGGAATAAACTGATTTTATTAACTCACTCTCATTTTTTCTGCATATCGTATTTAATTTCTAAGAAATTTCTAAGAAAAAACAACCAACAATACAATATAGGATCAATTACTATTTTGTTTAGTAGATTATAAATTTCTTCAGGGTAAGAATGGTGTCTATTTATAACCACTTTTAATTCCCAGAACAAAGCCAAGAAATATGCAATCTAAGCTATAATAGCTAATACATACTAGATAATAATAAATAACAACTGGTAACACGTATAGAAAACTGAAATGTCCAAGCTTTATTCTTGAATGTATCTCTTTCCTATAGTAGTTCCCAAGCTGTTCTATCATTCAAGTTGCTAAAAATTCCTTTGTCAGAAAAACATGAAGTTCAGTTCTACCTTGAACTTGTTTCTACATCCAGCCATGTCTAGCTCTTCCCATTGCTACCAACCAAATTCAAAATTTTTTACTCCAATTTTGCCAACAAAATCTCAACTAATTTCCCTTTTTACATCCACTCAGTCTAATGAGTCATGTAAACAACCAATCCTGGTTATTCCTCAGCTTGTCTCTTTGCATGTGCTACTCTCTGTGGAAAGTCCTTTGCCCTGAGTTCAATTCCTGACTTCCTTCAGATCCCAGTTCAAATACTGCCTTCTCAGGAAAACCTGCCCTGATCAAGGTACTTAAAACTTTAACTCACTGTCTCCCTCTCCTGACAGCAAGTCCCTAATTCATTCTCTTTTCCTTGTTTTTGCTCCATTTCACTTACTATATTTACATCTTTTAGAAATCACAACTTATTTATCCTCCATCTCTCAGCACCAGAATTTAATCCAACGAAGATAAATATTGAAAAGAAACCTGATAATCATCCCACTACTAAGAACCAGAACCACACTAAAAGACACTTATGTTCAACCCAATTTAGTACTCACAAAAACGTGCTAAAGTTAGGTTGTTACTAATGCTACTCCCAAGATGAGAGACCTAAAGCCTAGATGACAGGAAACCAATACTGTACAGGCTAGGACAGAAGTAGTCAACACTGATTCTTCTTCCACACTACCAGATATTCCACACAAAAAACCTCTATTAAAGTTTTACTTTAATATTTAAAGAATTTAAGTATTTACTTTAATACTTAAAGGCCCTAGTGGGAGAGCTATTGCTTTTTGTTGTTGTTTATTCTTTTTTGAACTTTAACTATATTTTTTAAGTTTTTATGTGGATGGGTGTTTTGCCTGCATATATGTCTGTGCACTACATGCATGCAGTGCCCACAGAGACCAGAAGAGGGTGTCAGATCCCCAGGAACTAGAGTTAAAGACAATGTAAGCCACCATTAAGTGTTGGGAATCTAATGTGTGTCTTTTGGAAGAACAGCCAATGCTCTTAACCATTGAGATATCTCTCCAGCCTCCCTTCCCCAAACCTTTTTTAAAATTTTACTTATTTTTATTTTACAAACAGGATTGTTTTGCCTATATTAATATATGTGAACCATGTGTATACATTGCCTGTGGAGGCTAGAGTAGGGCAATGGATCTCCTGGAACTGGAGTTACAGATAGTTGTGAGCCACTATGTAATGCTGGAAATTGAACCTAGGTACTCTGGAAGAACAGCAAGTGATCATATCTGCTGAGCCATCTCTTCAGCTTCATACTGCTGTTGACTCTAGAACCTGTGTTCTTATATACTATGACATACCAGTTACCCTTAGAGTGAAACTTTATTTGTAGGAATTGGTTAACATTGTCCTCTGTGATAATTTAACCTACTTTTCAACTTTAACCAGAAAAAGTATTTCGCAAGGAAAAGATAAATTTGCGCTATCATGAAACTTCCTTCAATTAACTTGAAAAACAAAATAAAACACATCATAAAGACGCTAAATTGGAAAATTCTCCCCTTATATCCATCATACTAATTTACTACATATAAATCAACTTCCGAAAGGCTACAGATGGAAGAAACACATAGACATTTCCTTTACAATCTTATTCCTTTTAAGAAGTACCTGTCTAAGGTAATAAGAGGAAGAAGCAAAGTCAAAAAACAAGTAAGATATAAACTCTTGGGTCAGGTACCAGATTAAGAGATTGCTAGATGCTTTTCATTTTTTAAAACACATAATTGTGATAAACAGCAACAAAAATAAGTGACATTTTATACATAGTTTTCTTCCATTCCTTTGACACATGACATTATAATGACATTAGTAGGGAAAAGTAATTATTCTGACATTAAAACATGGTAAGTTGGGCCAACGCATGGTGGTACATGCCTTTAATCCCAGTACTCCAGAGCAAAGGCAGGCAGATCTCTGTAAGTTTGAGGCAGTATAGTCTACACATGAGACTGTGCCTGAAAACAAAACAAAGTACACCCAGCTGGACTGAGATGTTGCTCAGCTAATAAGTGTCCTTGCCTAGCATATGTGGAGCCCTGGGCTAGGTCCCCAACATTATGTAAAACAGAGCATGAAGACACATGCCTGTAATCCCAGCACTTGGGAAGTAGAAGCAGGAGGATCAAGAGTTTAAGGTCATCTTCGACTACACACTGCATTCAAGGCTAGCCTAGAATGTAGGAAATCTTGTCTAAAAAACAAACAACTAAAAGAAAAACAAAAATAAATCAAGATCTGACTCTCATCTATTTAAAATTGAACTCTAAATTCTAGTGTCTCTTCTATAACTACTATAAATCTTAAATATGCAGAAAACAGTATGGTTGTATAAAATATGTGACTTGGCTCTATATATCAAATAAGCAATAAAATAATAAAAGCAGCTAACCCTTAGGGAGTACTCTCACTAGCAATGCTTATTAATTCACTTAATCTTCGTCCTCCACATTGATCCTCACAAAGTAGGTAGTAGTGCCCTTCTTCTTCAGGTTGGAACATGGAGAAGAATCAACACTCACAGCGATCGCTGTTTCTCAGTGCCGTCATGAGGATATACCAGTGTCAGGCTCAAAGAACAGAGCTGGGCACTAAGAACACGTGGAAGCCTCACGTTTAGGTGTCAAAAACAGGAAAATTGTTTTAATGCCTCATTTAATGTAGACATAATATTTACTAATAACAGTTATAATAGTTGCACTTTCACCTACAAAGATAAAAAACTTCTTTATTGAGAGATATACATATATAATTATGCCTATATGCCTATGATATATATCATATGTAACAGCTTTGTCAAACTGAAATGTTTTCAATCTAAACATTTTTGTTGTTTTTGAGACAGAGTTTCACTATAGCTCTGAATGGCCTACACTGTGTCTGGGCTGGCCTTGAAATCAAAGATCAGCTTGCCTCAGCCTCTTGAATGCTTAGATTGAAAACATTCACCATCACACCCAGTTTCAGTCTGACAATCTTAATGAAAACAGCTCTATAAACTTTTAGGCAGATCACATGCAAAACCAAACTGGCATTATTCCAAATCAGGCTTCTCCCTTTTTAAAGATGGCTGAGGCTCTCAGAGATTGAATGACTGATAATAAAACTTAGAAGTATTTTAGCTAGTTGCTATGATGTTAAAAAGAAAAAAAAAAAGTAGTAAGAATGGAATAAATCCTTCCTTACCAACTGAACTTCACCAAAAGCCCCTCTTCCGATAACTTTGACAACATCATAGTCTTCGGCTTTCATCTGCAAACCTCTGATTTTTTTCACAATTTTCTCATCTACAATAAAAAGGTCACCATACTTTTAGAACCAATCATATATATTAGGAATATTCAAAATTAGTCACTCTATTCATAAAATTTTTTTAAACTTCTAGATATTAACATAAATTTTCAGTTGATCCTGTTAATCTTTAAAGAATCCTATTTTAAAACTTTAAACTGTTGAAATACGGTATAACTCAGTAACAAGACTGCTTTGCTTAACATGAGGTCTTAGGTTCAATCCACCGCAAGGAAATAAACACTCTAAGATGTATGTTATCAAGGAACCAAAGTTCTGTGATTTGTTGGCACATGTCCATGAAGATCACTAACTGCCAAAAGGCCACTCCACTGTGTGCAAATGACATCAATGTCCCAGACCAGCGCTTCTCAACCCAAGGGTCTCAACCCACAAGAATGACCCTTTCACAGGGTGATCGTAGACCATCTGGGTATCAGATACTTATATTCCGCTTCCTAACAGTAGCAATATTACTCTTATGAAGTAGCAACAAAAATAATTTTATGGTTGGGGGTCACTAAAACATGAGGAACTATATTAAAGGGTGGCAGCATTAGGAGGGTTGAGAACCAGTGACCCAGACAATCCTGATGTGCTTTATCAAAAATGGCAGCAAGCAGTCACAGGCTAGACATGTGACCCAGGATCAAGAGGCTAAACACAAGGACTGTGTGTTTCAGGCCAGCCTAGGCCACACTGTTAGAAGTTACCTCAAGGAGAAGATGAAGGGATGAAATTTTGTCCAATTCCAAATTAGTAATGAAGCTTAACCTACTTCTTTAAAAGACAGCACTCACATATTTCATACATAGCATCTACTATAGTTAACTATTAAATGGAAAAATATCCTAGTGCTGAATATTCCAAAATAAAGGACTTAGCTATAGGGTTAAAGAGGATGCATTAATCATTCTGAAACTTACTTTCTCCCTTTTATTAAACTGTTTTAGAATTTTAGATTTTGTGTAGTACTTGTTTAGCTGTGTGGGTTCTTGTGTGTGTGAGTGCGGTGTTCTCAAAAATCGAAGAGGGCATCAGATTCCTCAGGAGTTAGTAACAGGTGGTTGGTTGTGAGTTGCCTGCCTGACTTGGGTTCAGGGAAATGAACTCAAGTCCTTTAAGAACACAAGTATGTGTTCTTTACAGTTGAGCCAGCTCTTGAGGACCCCAGGATTTCCTTTTAAAGGCTGTCTTGGTTTATACATAGCCCAGGTTAGCCTTAAACCTATGATAATCCTCCTTCAGCCTCCTGGACTGCTACATACAAGCGCAAACCATTACACCTAACTCATTTGAGAATATTTATTCAGAACCCAATTATAACAATCTGATAAACACTAAAAATAAGCTCATATATGATACTAATTCCTATCAGATCATTTCTCCTTAACAAGACTAAATGTACACAATTACTGAAACAAAGCTTACTGAAGTCTTCTTGATAAATGAAAGCAAAGTCATAACATTACAATAGTAACTTAAAATTTCACTTAGATCAGCCATAACCAAGAGATATGAAGTCTTTACAACTCATACAAAATTTTAAATTTTATCTACTTTGTTCAGTTACGTTATAACTTAGTTCAGCAAAGTTACTCTGAAAATTCAAAATATTAGTTTTTAAATGAAAACAAATGGCAAACTTAATAAAAGCACAGTAGTAGGCCGTCGAGGTTTGAGTAAGAATGGCCCCCATAGGCTCATATATTCAAATGCTTAGTCACCAGGTAGTGGTACTATTTGAAAGAATTGTAAGAATTGGGAAGTTTGACTTTGTTGGAGGAAGTGTGTCACTGTGGGCTTCGGGTTTCAAAAGCCCATGCTAACCAGCCCAGGGCCCCTCTCTTAGCCTTGATATGGCTCTTAGCTGCTGCTCCAGAGTCATGTGTGCCACCCTGCTTCCTGCCATGCTGATAATGGACTAAATTTCTCAAACTGTAAGCAAGCTTCCAGTTAAATGCTTTCTTTTATAATGAGAGTTGTTTTGGTCACGGTGTCTCTTCACAGCAATTAAAACAGTGGCTAGGACCTAGGTTAACAAAATTAATAGATTTAAATGCCAAAAAGTTAACCAAACACATCTCATTTAAAGCACATTTATGTGTCCAAACATGAATAGTAAAAATACATATACTTACATCTATTTAAGAAATTATCTATATTTTTATTTTTCCTCAAAGCAGGAAAATCCAAATCAAGGACCAAGGAATTTAAGCCATCCTGTTAAAAAATAAAGAATAAAAAGCAAGTTTGTATATTTCTCAATCATTCAAAAGTCTTTATAAATATTATATATGTTGTTCCCACTGAGTAAACACCAATCCACATTGGTGTTTTGTAGAGACTTTCCAGGCCCAGCAACTTGAACAAGTTTCCTAATCAGAGAATGTTAGATGAGAAACTGGTAGTGTGCACAGGGCCAGAGCCAGAGTTTGATAACTAGCAAAGCAAAGAAAAATGAATGCAACTTACAGGTTTTCCCTCATTTAGCAATCATTAATTCTGTGTCTACTACATATGGAAGAAGGGCAGAGAGGTGCCAAAAAAACTAAGATGGCACCCTTCTCTAGGTAAACGGATGGGGTAGAAAAAAATCATATTGAGTAAGGTAATGCAGACCCAGGAAGACAAACATTGCATGTTTCTCTCACCTGAGGCTCCTAGCTCCAAATCTTCAGATGTGAGTACATACCGAAGAATAATGCAGATGGCTGAAGAGGCTAGCCTAGGTTTATATTGTCTCACAAAATGTTTGCATTCTACTTCACCAGAAACATCTAGATCATGCTAACTGACCTGCTGTCATTTTCACTAAAAGCTGAACAAAGCTGTTTATAATACTGTATTGTTTTGCAGGTACTGGAAGATTCTTAAGCCCAATTATATGACAGTCTAACTTTATCCCATCTTCAACAAGAATTGTATTACCTAGTAAAAGAGATGTTTACCTGAAAAAGACAAAATTTACCAAGGAACATAAGAAACAGAAATGAACTAAAAGGTCAAAGGGGCTGCTGGGATGGCTCAGCAGGTAAAGCACTGTACCAGCATGACGACCTGAGGTTGACCCCATAATCTATCCATGATAAAAATCCTGATACATCTGCATCTTGGCCCTTTTACCAAGAGGGAGGAGACAGAGACAGGAGATCTCTTAGAATCCCTAGACTACAGAGTACTCAGAACACCAGAAACAGGAGACCTTGTCTCAACAAAGTGGAAGGGGAGAACCAACTCCTGAAAGTTGTTGTCTGACTTCTATACAAACACCATGGTATACATGTGTCTACACTTACACATATACATTATACAAACCTAGGTTAATAAAAACTTTTTAAAGTGAAAGTGAACCATGTATTTTGCCACACGGATTAACTTGATTATAAAAGCCTGAGTCACTAGCTCAATAAAGCATAAAAAATCTCCCTACTTCCCCGTATGAAACTCTACCTACAACTACAGGAAAATCATCTCTTAAGATTCCCCGGAAGATCTGGGCATGGTGGCTCATGCCTTTGATCCCAGCACTCAGGAGGTTGAAGCAGGTGGATCTCTATGAGTTTGAGGCCATCCTCGTCTGCATAATATCATGCATGTGAGTTCCAGGACAGCTAGGGATATATAGAAAGAAGCCTTGTCTTAAAAAATAAAAATAAATCTTTGATGCCTTAAAACATAAGGAGTACAATGATGAAATAATAGGTACCATTCATACTTAGAACACTGAAAAAAATAGTCAATCATATGCACTCTGAACTGTGGGAAGGTAAAGGATCCGGCAGTGAAGAATACATATCCGACTGGCCTTAGCCTTCCAAACAACTGTGCCCTTTGTTCGCTCTTCTATGGAAGGAAAGCACTCTTCCTCTCATCTTCTGCAAGGCTGCTACTCATTTTTCAAAATACATTATTAGGAGAGCTTTCTCATTTCTCCCATTGGGTTAAAAGTGTCTTTTCTGAACTTCCCCAGAAGTATTTCATCTTTCACTCATTTATTCACACTAAGCACATGGTAAACATAAAAAAAATTTAACATTTATTTATTTATTTGCTCGCTTATTTATTTATTTATTTGCTTGCTTGCTTGCTTGCTTGCTTTTGGAGACAGGGTTTCTCTGTGCAGCCCTGGCTGGTCTGGAACTTACTCTGTAGACCAAGCTGGCCTTGAACTTAGAGATCTGCCTGCCTCTGCCTCCCAAGTGCTGGGATTAAAGGTGTGCACCATCATGCTCGGCTTCTCATAAAGTTTTATATTCATTTTAATATTACATTAGTGGCTTTGGGTGCCTCCTTACATTCTGTGCCTAGTGCAAGTGCCTCGCTGGCTCCGCCCCAGCCCTGGTCCTGAAAGACCAACGGCACAACAATGAGTTGTGACGGCAAGTCATCGACTACAGCACATTCTAGCTGTAAGAAAACATGTCAAAGTTTCCGAAGAACTGGATTTGAATGTCATGTTGGTGAGGCTCTAATGCTACAGCAGTGCTAACGGCAGTGTACCGGCTAGTACTTGCCCAGCGCCTGGTATCAATTGCCAGACACTCACATAACATCACCTCATTTAATTTTCCTAGCAGACTGTGTGAATAGGTGCTATTATGCTTTTTGTAAAATTGTGAATATTATGCTTACAGAAGTTAAAACAATTTCCCAGATCTGCTCAGCTAAAATGTCGAATGGCCAGTTCGGGCTCAATACAACTTCAAGTAATTATTAGTACTCTTAATATTTTAATTAGATTCTATTTTTTTTCTTTTAAAATATTAAGACAGGGGTCAAAATATAGTTTGGAAATTTTGGAACAAAATTAGTCAAATTGTTGTTTATTACTAAATTTCTTTAGTTTACTATCAATAATTATCTTTTGCTCTACAAACAAAATTATTTTATTATTCAAGATTTTAAAATGTATACTATTTACCCAAAACCCTCCATAGAACAAAACAACAAAAACAAAAATTAGTCACTGAAGTATTTCCCCCATTATAAAATGTCAGAAAAAGTAATACATTCTCTGTCTGGCTACCATCTTGTA
Source organism: Cricetomys ansorgei (assembly GCA_026225945.1). Lineage (NCBI taxonomy): Eukaryota > Metazoa > Chordata > Mammalia > Rodentia > Nesomyidae > Cricetomys > Cricetomys ansorgei. Next base: position 2,702,568 of record JAMJFZ010003232.1, on the reverse strand, counting down.
GTTGAAGGAGGCGTTTCTTACAGCCAATTGTGCCAACTGTGCACAATTGAGTAGTGAAGGGGAAATGGCAGCTGTCCTGCTAGGGAATCTGAGATGGAATTAAAGGAATTCCAAAAACAAAGTTTGATATATCATTACAGTTGGGTTATTTTTAAAACAACAGAAATCAAGAATTTTCATTTTCCGCTGGACATGGTGATTTATATCTTTAATCCCAGCATTCTGGAGGCAGAGATAAGCAGATCTCTGTGAGTTCAAGGGCAGCCTGGTCTATGTAGTATGTTCTGGGCCAACCAGGACTTACCATCAAAACCTTGCCTTAAGAAATAAATACGTAATTTTTTTTTCATTTTTTAATCTTACATAAAAAGTCACTGAAGGGGGTTAGAGAGACGGCTCAGTGGTTAAGACCTTATTGTTCTTTCAGAGAATGTGACTTCAGTTCCCAGCTCCCACATCAAATATCTCAAACCACCTTAACTTTAGCTCCAAAAGGGCCAACACCCTTTCCTGGTCACTGCAGGCACTTGCACTCAAGTAGCAGAAATATATATAAATAAAAATAAAATCTTTTTTCTTGGGGCTGAAGAGATGACTCAGCAGTTACGAGCACTGGCTGCTCAAAGGACCTACATTCAATTCCCAGCACCAACATAGCAGCTCACAACTGTCTGAAACTCCAGTTACAAGGAATCTGACATCTTCACAAATATATATGTAGTCAAATTACCAATGCATAATAAACTAAAATAAAAATAAATAAATTACATAAAAATTTTTTAAAGTCACTGAAATACCTGACTACATTATTCTTAAAAATATAATGCTAAATACCCCAAACATTGGCCAACTCTAAACAATGATCTGCTTAAGAAAGTTGGCATACACAAAAAAGTATAAAAATCTGTACCCACAGACATTAGGAATTTAGGTTTACTGAGCATATATTATGTGAAAAAGTCATTTAAAAGATTTTATTTTAAATTGTGTGCATTTATTTTAAATTTGTGTGGGTTTGTACATGTGAGTACAAAGTGTCAGATCTCCTGAACCTGTAGTTACAGGTGGTTATGAGCTGCCTGATTTGGTGCTGGTACCAAACTCTGTTCTCTACAATACCAGTATATGCTCTTAACCACTGCGCTATCTCTCCAGCCCCAAGTCACTTTTTAATTTAATTCTCATTTAAAAAAGAAACAAACCACCCCACACTGGAAAAGGAATGCAGTAAACAAGCAGCTGAGCTGTCCTCCACATCAGAGTCATGAGGAATCCTCCCAGCAGAGAGCAGCTGGCAAGGCTGTTCTAACGTGCTTTTTTGTCTTTCTCCTAACTTTGTGTGTAAATATACACAATCAACAGCCTACCTCGTTTTAATGAAAAAGTAAAAACAGCCTTTCTTTTTAAAGCTCTATTTCCATTATTTTAAATTATGTGCATGTAGGTATCTAACATGTGGGTATGTGCACTTGAACACAAGTGTTTCTAGAAGTCAGAAGAGAATAGGAGCTACCCTGGAGCTGGAGTTAAGGTGGTTTGAGTCACTTGATGAAGGTACTGGGAACTGAACTCAGTTCCTCTGGAAGACAGGAGACATAACTCTCTTGACTACTAAGCCATCTAGAGTCCCAAAGCCTTTTCAGCAGAAGCTTTAGGAGCAAAGTACACCTCCCCTTTACCCAGGAGGCTATAGTTTGACACATAAAGAAATTTTTTTCTTTTTCTTTCTTGTTTGTTTTAACATACACATATTCATTTGTTTGTCTATGGGAGAGATACATGCCACCGTACATGTGTAAATGTCAGAAGACAACTTACAGGAGTCATTTCTTTCTACTAGATGGGTCTCAAGGACTGAACTCAAATAGCTGGACTAGGCACCTACTGAACCATCTCACTGGCCTTCTAAGAAATTTTTTAAGAAAACACTTTCAAAACCTAGGAGGGAAAAAAAAATGTTTTAAACCCTTTAAATATCTGACTTCTTTTTTTCCCCAGTACATGTCTACTTATCTATAAAAAAAAGGGATGAGTGTTATGGATGAATAAGGATGATTAAGGGGAATCTAATTCGTCTCTCTATTCTACTTTACATTTGGTAGCTCATAATGTTTCATTTGGAAAGGAGAATCCCCACTATTAAAAGCAAATATAAAAGCTAATTAGACTGGGCAGTGGTGGTACATGTCTTTATTCCCAGCACTCAGGAGACTGGGTTTGAGGCCAGCTTGGTCTACAGAGAGAGTTCCAGGTCAGCCAGAGCTACACAGAGAAACCCTGATGTGTTTATGTGTTTTAATTAGTATATGTAAATGTAGTCTCTAAAGTACAGTTAGTACTTTATATAGTACCACCTTTAGCTCCTCTGTATATTGTTCCTTCATTTCTGGCACTACCTTAAGTAGGACTAAATTTTCTTGACAATGAATTTAAGTACACAGTAGCAACTCATTAAAAAAAAAAAAAAATCAAAAGGCATTGAACCTAAAATTTCCTTTAATTGTAACCCACAAATAGCCATAAACTTTCTTTCATTCAAAAAGGAAAAGCAACAAAACACATAAATACATGTATGACTGAATTTTATTCTCTGGTTTCAAATCTTCTAGGTTTGAAAATGATTTCTGTATGTGACACTGTAGCCCAGAATTTTATTTCCAGGTATTGGGCCAACAGACCTCAAAATTGGATATGTGTACTCCACAGGATGTACAAAATGATCTGCTAAGACACAGGAAGTAAGATGGTTGGTTGTTACAGTACTACTGTTGTAGCTGCTAGGAATTAACCTCGGGCCACTACAAGCTAGGGGAAGTGCCCCACCACTGAGCTATAGCCCCACATGGTGAAATTTAATACAATAGTTTTCAGGAATATTTTACTCTTGACAACATGTAACTAACTGTGATATAATGCAATATATATGATTATTCTTGCATACTGCCTACTAATTTTTAAACTCCTTGTCTAACTTCACAGATTAAAATTATGCCATGATAGTAGGCATGTCAAAACTTAGCAAACTATAAAACTTAAATATGTACAGTGTCCATTATACTACAACTATGTATGTACACATCACGGGTGTAAGTTAATACCAAAATGCAAGTAGTAGCAGCAAACAAAAAGAAAATGGTATAGTGGGCCCTTTACCTCTTCCACATATTGAGTTCTTATGACCAAAAATATGAGGCAAAAAGAATGAGATGGTAATCACATCGACCTCCTCAAAGATGTTTAATTTTACCCAGAGTCTATCTGAAACAGAAACTGAGTTCACAATTTCTAATGCTAACACCTGCATTTCAACAGCACAGCTATCTTGGATTTGACTAATAAGGAAAGGAACTAACAACTAATCGAACATAATTTCCTGCAACATGTTAATGTTTTTACATAATGATGAGCAAATTCAAGAGAAAGCTTTATCAGTACTATACAGGAACATTAAGAGAAAAGCCAGAAGTCAAGCAGAAACACCTTCCTACAGCACAGAGCCTGTTTTTTAAAAAAAAAGCTCAAGCCATGGGGATTTAACATCGGCTCAGGTGATGGGATGCTTGTGATTCTGGGCGCAACTACCAAGAGACTTACAATGATCACAATTTTATTTCAATCACTACAAGTTTTCTTACTCTTTTGGTTAAAAGTCTGATCCTGCTCTAATTTCTCCAATATTCTGTGCATGGTTTTTCAAGAACACATATTTGGGGACTGCCAGGACAAGATGGGTAAAGGCATCTACACCAAGTCTCTGACAACCTGAGTTCAATCTCTAGGCCCTACATGGTAGAAGGAGAGAGAATTCCCAAATGGGAATCCCAAATTTCCAAATGGGTCTAACTTCCTCTTGTGTGCACATATACAAACATACACACATTAGAAACTAATCATCATCACCCAACAAGTCACTTAAGACCTAAACAATGATGTTTAATGTGCTAAATTGAATCAAGCATTGAACTAATTTTCATTAAATATAATGATAACGATTTGGAAAATCTCTTTAGCTTTTCTGTTTTGTTCCATTTCTTTAATATCAAAGGATCTATTCTAAAAATTCAGACACTACCAGGAAACATTAGTTCTCCCTGTGTTTTGCTTGGTTTTGACTGACATAGACCAAATACAATTAGCATTATGCCCTTGGAAGGTACTCAAGAATAAGAAAACTAAAATCAGAGAAAAGAGTAAGCAAATGAATTATGCAGTAAGAGACTTGCTAGACAACTGGAAAGAAGCACTCAAATGTATTAATCTATCTGTTAAATATATGCTGAACGCTGCTGTAACAGAAATAACTGGAGAAAATAAATACATTCTCAGTATCGAATTACTTCTTTAACACTAATTAATGTTAAAGAAAGCTTTTATAACAGTCACCAGTGGCAGAGGTGGTGCTTTAGTGCTTTGATTAAAACACAAAACTCTGGAACTCCACATACATAAAAATGCAGATAACTTCGTTTTTAAGATCTGTCCTTTAGGTGGCTGGAGAAATGGCTTAGCGATTAAGAGCACTTGACTGCTCTTCCAGAGGCCCTGAGTTAGATCCCAGCAACAACATCGTGGCTCACAACCATCCGTAATGGGATCTGGTGTACATTAAGACAGAGCACTCATATACATATATATGAATGAATAAAATCTTTTTTTAAAAATCTGCCCTCTAATAGAGAACACAAACTTACAGACAGAATTACACACATTCAAAGAGCAAGCTTTTACAACCAAGAGCACAGAGTGCTCTGCTTCATCCTCATGCTTCATTCCTTCCTGCACTCTTCACATAACTTAAACTCCAAGGCCAATCAGCATACTCACACCCTTCCACTTTTGTCCAGTATGTCCTGAAACACACTGTGCTGCAAAATTGATAGCTTTGATTACCTAATTCTTTCTCTCCTCAATTCTCATTCATATATTTATTCTCTCTTACCTCTTCTCTTCCATTATTACTATTAAAATATATTACTACTTTTACAAAGGCTCTTGAAACCACTTCCCACACAGCCATCATTCTATTTTCCCTTTTATCTTTAAAGAAAATTCTTTAATTTATATTTATATTAGTTATCTTTAGCTTTGGTACTCCCATTAACTTTAGACCTCAGTCCACTGCGTTCTCCTACAACCAATTACTACAATAACAAAATAGCTTAAGCTCCTCAATGACCTACACATCATTCATCCAATGACCAAATCTGTTCATGTGTGTGGACAGTTTTCTGCTAAGCAATTCTTAAAAATTTTTCTTCACTTGGCTTTGGTGAATATAAATGGTTTCCCAGTATCATTCTGATTGTCCCATCTGTCTCCTTCACTGGCTTTTTCCTGTGTTGCCTCTTGCATTTTAAAGCCACTTGCTCTGTGGCATTCATCCTGTTTCATGTCTGTAACTACCATCTGTGTGCAGATGGGTTCTAAATTCCTGATATCTTTCCCACCACAAACAAAAAACAAAAAGCAAAACCCTCAAATCCAAGATAAGCCTCTCAAACAACATTCAAAGCTGTGCCATATCCCTTCTCACTAAAACAACATCTATCTCAGTATTCCATATCTCAGTTAATAGCAATCTCACCCTTCTCAATACTCTTTTGGGTATCAAGCTGGATCTCCTCTCTCAAGCCCCAATTCAACACATCCTGTTTGTATGGCTTGTTTTCAAATTGAATTCAGAGGCCCTCCAGTTACACCATGCCTACAGATCACCATCACTTTGCTTGAGTTATTGTAAACATCTACTACCAGGTTATCATGTTTGCAGTTTTGCTTTCTCCCTCCTCTCAGATAATTTAACAGAATGCAGAGAATGCTCATCACTCCTCTACTCAGAATCTCCAATAGCTTCCTATTTCAGTGGGAGTAAAGCACAAATTTCCAGTATAAACTAACTTTATCTCCTATTAGTTTTACTCATTCTGCTGCAGCCACATTGACCTTTTTAGTTTTAAAATCACCAAAGGAGCCTCATACAAGGGGTGGGTAAAACTGAAATATATCTCTGTGTGTGTGTGCTCTCTCTCTCTCTCTACACACACACACACACACACACACACACGTACACACACATGTACACACACGCGCGCGCGCAGCAATTCTCACCCCATGGGTTGTGGTCCCTTTGGGGATCAACAACCTTTTCACAGGGGTCACCTAAGATCATCTGCATATCAGATATTTACATTAGGATACATAACAGTAGCAAAATTACAGTTATGAAGTAGCAACAAAATAACTTTATGGTTGGGGGTCACCACAACATGAGGAACAGTATTAAAGGGTTGCAGCATTAAGAAGGTTGAGAACCACTGATAAAGAGAAATAGCTCAGTAGCAATTAAGACCCTAACAAAAAGGAACATCTGAGCAACACCACAGTCCTGAGGGAGGGTTAGAAGACTGGCTCCATATGGAGAAACCAAACAAATTAGCTAACCATAAAATAACAGGTGTCATCAGCAGCAGACATACAAACATGGAAGAAGGGGCTGGAATAAAGAAACAGTGCTAGAGTGAAATAGAGCATCAATGTAAATTTGTAGACATCAAGATCTAAAGACACACATGAAAATGTGAACCCAGCTGTTTGTGTAGGCCCTCCTCCTCTCTCCCTCACACTTGCCCAACCCTGGATCAATACCCAGATTTTTTCCCTGAATCTGTCTGTTTAAAGGATCCACTAGGTACAGAGATAACTCCAAAAGTCATGAGCCCTCTCAGCACTCATCTTGGCTTTGAACAACTACTCCCAACAAGGAGAAAGTTCTTAGAGAATGACTGATTCCCAGGCTGGAGCAAGAAAATAAAAGATGATCCTGTGGTAACTTGTACCAAAAAGAAAAATACAGAAGTCATAAAATTGCATTATATACTTAGATGTATCAAAGTCCTGCTTTTAAAATTTGATATAGTTACATAAAATTAAGGGAATCTGTGTAAAGAGCACATAAGATCATTACTATTTCTGCAAGCTTTCTGAGGCTTTAAAATTATTTTAAGTCCTTTTGAAAATGTTTTTAATTGAAATAAACCAACATCACTTTCTTCCCTCAAGACTCTCCCATGCTCCCACATACACATTCTTTCAGGTTCATGGACTCTTTCATTATTATTGTTATGTAAGTGTGTGTATATTTATGTGTGTGTGTGTGTGTGTATGTGTGTGTATGTATGTACAAATATATATAAATACAACCTGCTGAGTCTATTTTTGTTGTATGTTTGTATATGATTTCAGGGCCGACCACTGTGCATTGAACAACCAAAAGGGTGCTCATGCCTGGGGGAGGATAATTCTCCCAGCAGTAATAGTTGCCTATAGTTCTTATCCAGGGATGGGACCCAGCAAAAATTCCCCCTTCCATGTTAAAATGCCCATTGACATTGCCAGTGCTCCAGTCTTGTTTATGTAGTCATTTCTAGGAGAGACTGTTTCACAACAGACTTCCTCATATTCTGGCTCTTTTTGTTTTTTTGTTTTGTTTTTTGTTGTTGCTGTTGTTTTTTAAGACAGGTTTTCTCTGTTGTTAATTCTGGCTGTCTTGGAACTCACTCTGTAGATCAGGCTGGCCTCAAACTCAAGAGATCTGCCTGCCTCTGCCTCCCAGTGCAGGAATTAAAGGTGTGCACCGCCCCGCCCAGTTTGTAATCTGGCTCTTCATCTTTCTGCCCCCTCTTCTATGCATAACAACTGATGGTGACATTTCAAAGGGAGCAAGAAGGCTAGCATGGAATGGCCTCTAGTGGCAAATATTGAACCTGAGCATTAAGTAAACAGTAGCAGGTGTTCTAGTCTTACTCTATATGCTGCAGAAACCAGCCTATCATAATAGAGGGTACACCCCTACCCCAAATAAAATCTTACAGAACACTGACTAATGAATGTACAAGAAATAACCAAATTAAAAAATCACCATCTATCTGATAACAGCAAAGTAAAACTTAATTTGGAAAATTTCAATAGATTCTAAAACTAGTGGGTGAAAGTATAAATAGAAACATGATTTTCACATACTCCAAGTACCTCCTTACAAAATACTCGGAGGCTGGAGAGAAGGCTCTGTAATTAAGAGCATATGTAGTTCTTGCAGAAGATCAGAATACTATTCCAGGCACTCACATGGAGGCTCATAAACGACGACGACAACTGAGAAGCAGCAGGGTTTATCTTTTAAAAGACTAGCATCTCTGACGGTCACATAAAGTACATTCCAAACCAAGAAAAAAACTGAGAACACAGCATCGTGTTTTTGGTGTCATCCAAAAACACCAGCAGACCCCAGCCACCAGGAAACACTGAACACACCCAAATCCAGAGGTAATGACTGGTAACCTTCAAAACTCTGGAGAGGAGACAGCTCAAAAGAAAGGCTGCTCAGAGCTGCTCCAGATGGACGAAGATAGAAAAACATGAAATGCATGGTCCTAGATAGCCATCACTTTCAATTGGGATTACCTGGACAATATCTGAATGTAGTCTCTACATAAAGTGTATATAGAAGTTGTTTTCAATTGTTTCAAAATACAAGGCCTTTAAAGTGGATTATGCCAGGTATATTCATAGCTCAGAATTTAGACAAGCTATTTACTCTGGAGGCCTCACATAGTCTTAGCATGGTTAGCTCTCAGGATATAAAAAATTAACACACAATCACAAAATAGGTTCATTTTCTCAATAAATGCAATGAAATATGAAACAGGTAAACTAAATCCACTGAGAGCTCTGGGACATCATTTTAACAAACGTCTACAGCATAAATGAATGACCTAATATCCTTGCTCTAAGAAGCTTAGAGAGCAAACCTACTTCTAACAGCAAGCTAGTACTAAAGACAGCTACACAGCAAGAAAATCATACGAACATTCAGTATTAAAACACCAAATATGGCTAGGCATAGGAGTGCGTGCTTATAATTCCAGCTACTAGGAGGTTGAGGGAAAATTAATGACATCTTGCATCAAAATAAAGTTTTCAAAAGGAAATAGAGTATATGGTGGTATATACCTGTAATACTGGAAGTAGAGGCAAGAGGATTCAAGGCTATGTAGGAGTTTCAAAGCTAGACTGGGCTACATGAAAGTTTATCTAAAAACAAACAAATGAGCAGTGCTGGGAAAGCAGCTCTGTTGCTTGTCTAGCATGTATGATACCTGGGTTCAATTCTCAGCACTGAAAAAATAAGAAAACCAGAATTACATCAGACTTAATTAGAAAATACAAGTACTTCAGGTACAAATTCCTTGAGAGAAAAAAGAATGATATGAAATTCACTACAGAATGTGTGAACCAAGAGATAAGTATAACTAAGGTTTTTGTATTTCATTACCATATTACCTCAAAAAACTACCAAGGTTATAATTAAAATAACCACAATGGTTTCAATTAGTTTTAGTATTATTACTGAAAAGTCTATATTTAAGGGAGGAAAAAAATCCTTAAGTCTGAAAATGCTATTCTATAGATGAAGTGTTCAATTTAGTAGCATTTCATTTCACAAATGCTCATTTCTCGTGATCTGCCAGGTAATAATGCTGACCTTTATTTGCATAACTGTCAGAATCACAATACAAAAAATTGTCATAAGCCAGGTAAAGGGGGTACACACCTGTAGACCTAGTTACTCAAGAATCGGAGACAGGAGGATCCATTTAGCCAGTGAGTTAAAGGCCAGCTTGAGCAGCAGTACAAGATGCGGCTGGTTAGGGATGGTATAACACCACTGAAGCAAAATATACTTTTAAGAGTATAAGAATTTGAAAATCAAAACAAGTCTAGAGAAGCCAGTAAAACAAAAGGAAAAAAGGAGTGTATAATAAGCAAGAGAGTGAGGGGAGAGATAAGATAATCATAAATAATCCCAAGAGCAATAAGGAGAAAAATGAAGATACAAAAAAAATTAACCAACTTTTAAAAAGTAATTTCTAAAATAGTAAATTAAAACCCCAATAATTACATTTGTTATGAATAGAAAAAAGTAACCAATTAAAATAAGAGCAAGCATCAACCAAAGCAGACTTTAAGGAAACGGATAAAAGACAATGTCGATGACTTTACATTTGAGGATGCTAAACACAGCTTCTGAATACATACAAATAGAACTGACAGAAGAAAGAGAAACAAACCTAAACCTGATGGGCAAATGTAATAAGCCTTTCCTAATCAAAGACAGAGGCAGACAAAAGAGCAAACGTAAGAAAAGTCAAAATCATTAACAAACATAACCTGACCGAGAGTCTTCAAAAACTGTTAAACGTATAATTTTTAAAGATTTTTTTAAAGATAATTTTTAAAATTTTTTAAGAGACTTTTAAAAAGATAATTATTTTTTAATGTGTGTGTGTGTGTGTGTGTGTGTGTGTGTGTGTGTGTTAGTGTGTATAAGTGCATGGTACCTGTTGGGGGGTGCCTGCAAAGGCCAGAAGAGGGCATCGGGGCCCCTAGAGAAGTAGTTACAAGTGGTTGTGAGCTGCTTGACATTGGTGCTGGGATCTGAAAAGTGTTCTTAACCACTGAACCATCTTTCCAGCCAAAAATGTATTTTTGTTGTTGTTGTTGTTTGTTTTGCTTGTTTGTTTTTGAGACACAGTCTCGCTATATTAAGCCTTGGCCAGCCTGGAATTTGCTATATCGAACAGAGTGGCCTCAACCTCAGATATCTGCCTGGTTTTGCTTCTATACAGGAAGTAAAAGTACTGAGATTAATTAAAAGCAAGACCTATACCACACCTGGCCTTCCAAGCACACCATTTTTTAAAGATTTCATAGAACATGTACAAAAGGGACTGGGGAGATGGTTCCATAGCTAAGAGAATTTGTTGTTCTTGCTAAGGACCTGATTTCAGTTCCCAGCATCCATATCTGGCTGTTTCATAATCTCCTGTAACTCCAGTTCCAGGGGATTCCACACTCTCCTCTAACCTCAAAGGATACGTAACAGCACACACACACATAAACACACACACAGAGATAAAATTTTTAATTAATTTATTTTTATTTTATGTATATTGGTATTTTGCCTGCACGTATATCTATATATATACGGGTATCAGATCACCTGGAACAGGTGTTACAGACAGTTAGTTGTGAGCTGCCATGTGGGTGCTGGGAATTGAACCCAAGCCTTCTGGAAGAGCAGCCAGTACACTTAACCATTGAGCCATCTCTCCAGCTCCCAGATAAGACTCTTTTTTTAAAAAAGATCATGTGCAAAAAATGATCATACACTGAGTCCTAAGTTTCAAATTTTAAAGGACTAAACAGTTTCCTTATAAAGCAAAATGGAACAAGAACAGTAATGAAGAGTTGACTCTCTTACTCATGTACTTTTACAAGTAGCACAACCCCAAGTCCAGTGCTCTGTAACAAAATGTACTGATCTACACTATTCTTTTACACACTGGGAACCAATGTCATGCAGCTTTGGCTGCTACTGTCTTTAAGATTAATAATGTCACTCATTTCTTACTTCAAAGTCTCTTGTCTTCTGCCAGAATCGATAAAATTACTTTTAATCCCTGGCACAAGTTTTGATAAACAAATCCAGCAATATGGATGAATTGTTAAAAAAAAAAAAAAAGGTAAAATGAAAGATACACAAAAATATATGCTTTGTACTACAGGTTTTAATTTCTAAGAAATTAAATTTCTAAAAGAAGGAAACAATTTACGATGGCAGAAAAGATTAAGTTGTTAGGGGCCATGGGAGATGGACTGACTGTAAAAGAAATGAGGACACTTTAGGGTGATAAGAGCTTTGCATCTTGGTTGTGATGGTTAATTGATAAATTAATAAATAGGAAAAGGAAAGCATTATGACACATACACCAACAAGAATGACCATAAAGGTCTTTACATTTCACAACAGTGAATGTCTATTATTTGATCTCTTCTTACAGTAACTGTGAATGATCTATGTGCTGTCTACATGCCCTATAAAGAAAAGTGATTCCAACTTTCCATAGACTGCCTTTCCTGTTAGCAGTATTCCCTCAAAAACAGCACTTGTTAAATGCACTGAAAAAACTATTATGAATGATCTAAAATTTCATGTACTGGAAAGTACATTTATGGGAACTAACACATTCTAATTTCCAGCATACTGAACATCATATTTACATGCATAAAGTGAGGTCCAGTATCTGCCATATTTTATATACCAACAAATCTAGTAAGTTTAAAAAAATGCAAGCTGTAAATATTCATTTTTTCCTTCCAAGGCTCCTTATAACAAATCACTGGTGAAATTAGCAGCATTCAGTCAACCCATAAAACATTACTTGTAAACCAAGGAGTGGGGAAATTCAACACACATTGAACAGAATAGTATGAAATGAAACTGACTGCAAAATGACAAGATAAATAATGATCAAGAACATTAAAAGTATAACTATATTCCTTACATGCACAAGAGCTATGGGACATAAAGAGTAATGCAAATGGATGACTCTTGAAATAAATTAGACACAAAGGCAAATACTGAATGACTCCATGTGAACAATTTGCAGAGAAGCACACCAAAGTTACACTGAGATGGGGAGTTGTTACTCAGTAAGTATTTCTATTTTAGGTAATGAAGTTTTAAAAATAAGTCGTGCTGATAGTTGCACAATACTGTGAATGTATGTAATGCCAATGAATCGCATATTTAAAGTGACAGAAATGGAAAATTCTATGTCGTGTGTATCTGACCACAATACATTTTTTAAGTTCAAGAAATACTGAGATGTCCAACCAAAACATATTAATACAGGGTACAGGATACAGAACAAAATTCTAGAGACAAAAAAAAAAAAAAAATCATGTGTGCGATACACAGTACATTGATGACTAAAAGAAGACTAAGAGACTGAAGAAGACAACAAGGGAATCTAATACAGAGCAGCAAACACAGAATGAAACAAAGCAGAAGCACCATCTTTCAGTAATGTGCTAATTTGTCCCACAGAGAAAGAGTGGCACCTGATGCTTATTTTCCACACCTTTTAGGAAAGGCGTTTTCTTTTGGTGTGCCCATGCAAATCTACAAGAAAATGGGCACTGGAGACCCAAGAACGGGCACTTGTTCAAAAAGGAATGCTCCAAAAATGTTATGGCAAAAACAGAAATTACCTGCATGTGTGTGGGAACCGAACAAGCTTGGTAGGGAATACCTCAACCAAAAAAAGTAATAATGTTCATATTGAGCACAGTAAGCCCTCCAAGAGCAGATAGCAATATGTGAAGGAAAATGATCAGAAAAAGAAAGATATAGGAACCTGGATCGTACTGAAACGCCAGCCTCCTCTGTCCAGAGAAACACACTTAAATTTTCCTTAATTAATGGGAAAGTCAATGTTTAAGTATTTTAAGTTAAGAGGTAAATTAAGACTTGCAATTTGCAATAAGTATTTTAGCTGGAGAATAGAGAATTGTAGGACTAGAAAAACTGGAGCAAAGATCACTGGAGAAGAAAATGCTGTGCTGATACAGAAATGATATGACAGTCATCTGAGCAGAAGAGGAGCAAGCAGGTAGGCAGGAGAGACGTGAGCTATGTTTAGGAGGTGCACTAGCAGCATTGGATTTCTGGCTTGGCCCAGGAGAAATGATAGAGGAAATAATCATTGAATCTGAGACCAGAGCAAAGCAGATTTGCAAATGGAGGGACGGAATATAACTGTGATCTGATGTCTGAGACTATAGTGAATGAAGTAGAGATGCCAGCAGATAAATGTATCTCAGTCTAAAGCATCAACAAAGGCAAGCAAGTGGATAAAACATACCTTTAATCTCAGCACTCAGGAGGTAGAGGCAGGTGTATCTTTCTAAGCCAGCCTGGTCTACAGAGTGAGTTCCAGAACAGCTGGAGTTACAACAGAGGAACCCTGTCTTGAGAAAGAAAAAAAAAAAGAAAAGGGAAGGAAGGAAGGCAGGCACAAGTCATCAACACATCAAGCAAATACACAGATCCTAAAGACAGAAGCTATAAAAGTAGTTGAGGTTTCTTTCTAAGGACATGCTGGTGATATACTTATTTATTTTGAGTCATTTGAACCTCATTAGCAATACTAGAAACAAGAATTAAGAGAGAAATTAAACTCAATCAGTTTATCCACAAGAAAGAAGGAACGATCCAAAGCACAGTTGAGGAATTCCTGATGATAAGTAGAACATCAAATGAAGCAGAAGGAAAGGGAGAACAAATGATACTAAGAAGATAAACTGGTGTGTCAAGTGACAAGAAATTTAAGGGATCTCCTTTTGCTGACTTCTATTTTCCAAAAAACAAGAAAACCATCTGTGGAAGACACTTCCAAGAAAGCCCCCAAGAAGGAAAAAATTACCCTACGGCACTCGATAGTTCTCAAGACTGGAGTCCAGGACTTTGCAGTGTTACTAATCCAGTTAGCTTTCCGTCACTACTCAACAAACATCTTTTGTGTAGATCAGAGACCAACTGATCTGGAACCTAGATTGTGCCAGATGCATATAGTAGAGATTCAATGGTGCAAGGAAACTGGGAGTTGCAGCAAGAGATTTGAAATAATGAACACTGCATTCTTGCCTACTAGTGAAGGAAGCATTTAGAGGTGTTCAGTGCTTTAGATCTCAAAAGTCTGAAAAGTTAGTAAAAAAATAAAGAAGCTTAGAGCAGGACTGGAAGCATGATGTTTACATTTATGATCTAAACATCAAAATGGATTTCAGGTAATGGTGAGATTCAGAATAGTTTCATGGATTCAGTGAGTGAATTAAGTGAAGAGAAAGACAGTAAAAGGTGATAGAATCAGGAGACAAAAACCAGGGTCCTGCATATTCTGTTCACATAAACACTAAGTTGACACTATGAAACAGTGTCAATCTCTTGTGGATAGCCAGATGCATACATCCTGAACAAACAAGAAAGCTGTCAACAAGTGATAGCCATGAGAAGAGATACCAGGTACATCAGACTGGTAGGAATTCTAAGAGAAACATCATGTGTGCTGCCATGAAGCATGGAAAGGAGGACCCTAAACACACACTGAGAGCAGAAGCTGCAAGTTCTGCAAGAGGGAAACACAGGTGCTTGAGGCAAATGGGAAAGGTGATATTTGGGAAAGAATTTGAAGATGCAAGCAAGTATATCAACCTCAGGACAAAGGAGAAACACTTTGTTGCAGACAGAAGAACAGCAAGGGAAAGGATTGAGATTGACCACAGAAGTGCCTCAAGGCTTACACATCAGACAGAGGCAGCCGCAAAATGAGACTCGTGGTTCAGACAACAGGTCCCAAGAGCTCTCTGGAAGAGAAGACGCCAGGCATCTCAGCAATCAGCCAGTGCCTGGAACAATTGCAATTAGGAAAGGGTCTGTCTGTTTCTAGCGTGAAGGAAAAGAAAATCAGGCCTCTCTGTTAAGAGCCAAATTAAATTTAGATGACCTCTGTTGGCTAATGAATATGTGCTGGTATGGTTGGAGAGATGGCTCAGTGGTTACAGCACTGGCTGCTCTTTCAGAGGACCAGGGTTATATTCCCAGCACCTACCTGTATCTGGTGGCTCATAACTGTAACTCCAGTACTAGGAGACTCAACTATGGTTTCTTTTGGCCTTCATGAGCATCAGTCAGACACCAGATGCAGACATACATAAAAGCAAAACACCTATATACATAAAATAAAAACAGAGGCCACCAAGGTCAGAGTCAATTCCCACACCTCCTTCCTGTCCAGAGTGCTCCAGACCATAACTGTGTAAATGAGAACATTTCAAATATTAATAAACTTTACACAATAAATAGGAGGGAAAAAATCAAAAAGACTTTGTGCTGGGGCTGGTGGGATGACTCAGAAGGTGTGTGCACCTTCCTGCACACACGCACACACACAAAGCTAATAAATGCTTTTTAAGGTGAACTACATGCTGAGACTATCGGGGAAAGCAGTCATGATTTATATGCATGAGACCAAAAGGAAAACGATCCTTATATTATTAAATGCAAAGAGCAAGAGGGATGGATGCACTGGTATCATAGTATCATTGCCTCAATAACACCAGCCATAGAGAAAAGGCTGGAGGCTTATATATCTCTTGTAATTTTTAAAATAGGTATGTATTACTTTTATAATTTTTTAATGTTTATTTTGCTTTTGAGGTTGTGTTGAATCAAACTGAATAAGCCTGTTCTTAAGATCATCAGAATACAGAGCCAAGGGGCTGGCATATTCACAGTGTCTTGAGAGACAAAACTTCCAAGAACTCCTCTATATCTTTTTTCTTTCTCTCAAACAAACAAAAAGGGTAATTTCTTAAAATTACAGTATCCTATAACTTTTCTCAGAAAAAAAAACTATCATAAATCAGTTTTGTGCTGATTTCTTTTTCTTAGCCCTAATTTTAGCTTTATTTTTATCATCTGTTCTCCTATTATGGAAATGTCCTAAATATGGAAAACAACTTGTTTTCCAGAAAGTCTCCAAACTTCACAACTTTATGGTCTTCTCTTTTTTTCAAAACCATATTTTTTTCCTTTTTATTGATTTATAATTGAGACAAAGTCTTACTATGTAGTCCTACATAGCCTGAAACTCTCTATGTAGGCCAGGCTATAAAAATAACTAAAATATTTAGGGTTTTATTGTTTGTTTTGTCTTTTGAGACAACACAGCCCAGCCTGACCTCAAACTTGCTACTGAGCCAAGGATGACTTTGAACTTCTGATCCTCTCATCTCTGCCTCCTGAGTGTTGAGGTTCACTACCATGTGTTGATTTTATGTAGTGCTAGGCTTTACGTCCAGGGCACGCTAGTCAAACACTCTACCAAATCAGCTACAACCCCCACACCAACCGTTAAGACTCTAAAGATTCTTTTACTATGCCACCTGAGCACTTCATAAATACTAACTACACATTGGCCAGAAGTGTGTGCAGCTTTATTAGCCATCTAACTCAAACATTAAGGCAAAAATCATACTGCCACCCCCTATAAGTAATATAATTATTATCTAAAAAAAAAATCAATACTTAACAAGCTGGAGACAGTTCAGTTAGTGAGAGCACTATCCTTCCACAGGATCCCAAATTCAATGCCCAGCACCTACATGGCAGCACAGAGCCATCTGTAACTCCAGTTCCTGAGGATGCAATGTCCCCTTCTAAACTCTGAGGGAAGCAGGCACACATGTGGTATACAGTCATACTTGCATACAAAAGACTCCTACACATGCATGATAAACACAAATCTTCAAATTTCTACAAGACAATATACACATATTCCTTAGTAACCAAAAACTAAAGAGCTACCCGCAGAAAACCTGATGTTAAAAGTACTTGAAAGAATTGAAAACATGAGCACCATATCATCTACTGGTGCAGTGTCTGTTTTTCTAATTTTCTATGGAGGAAAATGTTTTTTTCTTTTTTCTCTGTGCAATGTATGTTTCTCTGTATAACAGCCCTGGCTGTCCTGGAACTTAAAGTGAGTTCTACAAAGTGTAGACCAGGCTATCCTCAAATTCATAGAGATCTTCCTGCCTCTGCCTCCCCAATGCTGGAATGTGTATTGCCACTATGCCTGGCTGAGAAAATAATTTCAAACATACATTTTAAAAATCTACAGGTCAGGCCAGCCAGGGCTACTACACAGAGAAACTCTGTTGGGGAGTGGGAGAGGGTCAGGTCTAAACAAGTACTCTCAACACTGCTTAGCATAACCAATAACTAAAAAGCTGCTTTGTATGTAAATTTTCAAAACTGTATTAAAAATAAGAATTGTATTTTACACTTCATTTTTGTTTTTTTTTTCCTTTGTTGTTATTTTGGTTTTTTTGTTTGTTTGTTTTTTGATACAGGTTTTCTCTGTGTAGTCATGCCTGTCCTGGAACTTGCTCTGTAGACCAGGTTAGCCTGAAATCAGAGATCTGCCAGCCTCTGCACCACCAACCTGACTACTTATGTTTTCTTTCAAAGGTATTCCAAAAAAATGTTTGACTGCTTCTCTGCTTTTTAAACACAGACATAATCATAATAGACATAGAACACTCTGCTTTTGGATAATCTGAATGACCATTCAATTTTAAATTTCTAGAGTTTTCCTCATGAATTAAGCTAACCCAGTAACTATGACTACCACTAACTTTCACTTTCCTATTTATTAAATGTGAAATGTTAAACTTACTAATTTTGGGCTGAGGCTACAGTCCAGTCAGTAGAATACTTACTTACCATGCACAAAGCCCTGGCCTCAATCTCTAGCACTACATAAATGAGGCATGATGGACGGCATAGGCCTGTAATTCCAAGGCTTGAGGAGGTAGAGGTGAGCAGAACAAAGTTCAAGGTCATCCTCTGCTATGTGGCAAGCTCAGCCAGCCTGGGACACATGGAATTCTGACTCAAGAGGAAAAGAATAAATAGAAGTTTTCTTAAGAAAATGAGAAGCTGAAGGTCGTTCTCTGTCACACAGAAAATCATACATTTCAGGCCAGGGAGATAGCTCACTGGGTGAAGGCACTCATCACTAAACCTGAAAACCTGAGTTCAATCCTTGGGACCCACACAGTGGAGGGAAGAGAACCAACACCCAGAAGCTGTCCTCTGACTTTCACAAATGCACTATGGCACGTGTGTACCCACACAAGTACACATACATTAATGTGAGTTTTTAACTTACTACACGGAAGGTTTTATGCACACGATTTTTAACCTAGGGTAAGGTATAATGATAAATTTTTTATTATGTATACTTTATCGCAATAATATTTCTTTTCTTTTTTAAACTTATGCTCCATTTAGGAAAGCCCAGAAAATTAAAGGAGGGAAGGAGGAACAGAGTGAAGTCAGCGAAGCTGGCTAGCCTTATTTAATCTGATTTGTATGGAATACTAAAAGATAAAATGAGACGACCCTGGCATCCTTTGATATGTCAGTCTTTTCCACATACACGATTCTGTCTTCTGAAAAGATCTTAAACACCTGTCTGAGTGTTTTCACTTAGTGTAAGAATAAATATATCCACGGTGCCTCTCTTCTTTTTACTTGCATCATTATCACCAGAAATGCTCCTTTAATGCAAAGTCCTGGCTGCCTCAGTCCTCCTACTGCAGGAGACCTGATGGGGGATTTCCACAGGAGAGTCAGCACAGGGGAATCCCCAGAGAAGGATGTCCACAGGAGGATCCCTACAGTTAATACTTTAAGTGCTTTTGCAAGAATTCAACAAACCAAAACTCATTTCAGAAGCTCTTGAAAGAATCAGTTCAAGACAATTATGCTAACGTATTTTATATATTTATACATAAAAACATATATAAATGTTTATATATAGATTATATACTAATTATATATATTTAATATATAGTGAATGTATTTATGTATTATATTTAATGTATTTATATATTATATATGTATTTTATATATAAATGCCTATATTTATATAGTATATTTGTATGTATCAATAATATACATAATTATACAGACATATACACACACACACATACCAAGCTGGCATGGTGGCACACTCCCTTAAACTTAATCCTTGGAAGGCAGAGGATATCTTTGAATAGTCTCAATAAATAAAACAAAAACAAAAGAAAACCATTACAACAAAAAGTTATTTTAATTTATCTTTAACATGAAAGAAAAATCTAAATAAACAATTCTTTGCGGCAGGGCGGTGGTGGTGCAAGACTTTAACCCCAGCACTCGGGCGGCAGAGGCAGGCGGATCTTTGTGAGTTTGAGGCCAGCCTGGTCTACAGAGTGAGTTCCAGGACAGCCAGAGTTACAACAGAGAAACCCTGTCTCGAAAAAACAAAACAAAACAAAGAAAAAGAATTCTTTGCTAAAATTTCCCTCCAATTCTTAATAAAGATAAGGGTTATACTTAATAAAAATTCAAGACAATTGCAATCATCTAAGCTAAAGCTAAAAGTGCAAAATGGAATTTCAATAAACATGAGTGTGGCTTCTAGATGAGATATGTTTAAATAAAAGGCAAAATACTAAAGTCCTATGCAGATATACAATCTTCAAGTAAGGCAGCATATAAGAAGACGCTATGTCTTGAAAAGACCCAAAAATATGCAAATAATAAAACTCTACAACCCAACATACAATGCCACCTGTGAACAAGAATGGACATGTTATCTGTACACTAATTTGCAGGGTATTCAAAGACAAAGCCAATGCAACAGTCGTTACATCATGGCAGTTCTACAGGAATTCTACAGAAAACTAGTTACAAAAGTAACAATACGAATTATCTCTAATCTTTAAAATAAAATTAAAAGATGAACCCACAACAGAATCAAAAGAGGTAAGAAAAGCCAGGCTTATGTAAGAGTCCTCATCATGTGTTGTTCAAAAATAACTAAACAAAGGGCTGGAGAGAAGGCTCAACAGTTAAAAGCACTGGTTGTTCTTCTAGAAGACCCAGGTTTAATTCCCAGCACCCACATGGCAGCTTGAAACTGTATGTAACTCCAGTTCCAGGGAACCCGGCACCCTTACACAGACATTACATGCAGGCAAAACACCAAAGCACATAAAAATAAAATCTTTAAAAAAAAAAAAGCCTAAACAAAATATGGTGGTACATCTCTGCAATCCTATCACTGGGGAGGCTAAGGCAATAGGAAGACAGTTTGGGGCCAGCTTGGGCTACATATGAGACCCTGTCTCAAAAAGGAAAAATAGAAGAGAAAAAAAAGAACGTGAAAGAGTCCAACTAGTTGAGTCTAGCCTCTACCAGAATTCACACAGTTCAACAAGACTCATTCAGAAGTAAAAGATTCCATAATAAAGTTTATTTTTTAAAAAAAATGTTTGTCAGCTAGAGCGTTCAAGTGAAGAAAAAAAAAACCCTCTCTTATAGTTTATTAGCATCTCCTTACATAAAAACAATTTAAATATATTGATTTAAACTAGATCACACTCATGGTGCACTAGTAAAAATCAAAAGAAAAAACAAGTGACACATGGCAGAACACAGCCGTTGCCCGGGCTATACCATCGGCTGAGACCAGAGGATAACTTGGCCCAGGAGTTTAAAATCAACCTAGGCAACACAGGAAGAAAAAAAAATTTTAAGAAGGCACACACCTGCAATTTGCTTGTTATTAGTAGGGTGTACTGCAAGCACTATCATACGTTGATTGTAAGAATGTGAAATTGTACAGCCATTTTAGAAAATACTGGCAGTTTCTCAAAATTAAGCATAAGCTACCACATGGCCCTACAATCTTACTCTTTAGAATCTATCTAAGAGAAATAAAAACATGTCCTCATATATGCAAAATGTAATATATAATCCATGCAATAACTTTATTCAGCAACAATACAGAATAAAATACTAACACATGCTACAATACAGATGAACCTCAAACAGTTTGCTGGGTTAAAGAAGCCAGACACAATGATGGCATATTGAGCGTGGCAGTTTAAAGGAAAATGTCCCTTACAAGTGTGGAAAATTTGAACAATCTCAGGTGGTGGTGCTGTTCGGGAAGCTGTGAAACCTTTAGGAAGTGCAGTCTTGCTGGAGGAAGTATGCTACTGGAAGTAAGCTTTAAGAGTAAAAAGCCTAAAGCTGTTTCCAGTTTTTCTCTTTACTTCCTGCTTATGGTTAGGGATGTGAGCTCTCATCTTCCTGTTCTTGCTTCCAGGCCTGCTACCTACTGTCATTCCTCCCTTCTAGGACAGACTTATCCTCCTGAGACTGTAAGCCAAAACAAACTTTTTTCTACAAGTTGCCTTGGTCATAGTGTTTTATTACAATACCAAAAGTAACTAATACACTGTATGATACCTTTTACGTAGAATTTACGACTGTATCTACACAACAGAATTTTAGGAGTAATGAGAATATGTTGTTTAATTAAAATACAAAGTTAAAATGAATGAACGTATAGTATATAAAGTATACCTCAATGAAGCTGATGAGTCAGGCATGGGGCACACACTTTTATTCCCAGCACTCAGGAGCCAGAGGCAGGTAGATCTCTGTGAATTCAAGGCCGGCCTAGTCTACATAGTGAATTCCAGGACAGACAGGGCTACATAATAGAGACCCTATCCCAAAAACCAAAACAAAACAAAAAAGCCTGATGAAAATAAAAAGAACTTAGAATGGTATCATTTAATCAGACTTTCATTTCAGACCTGATTCTAAGAACAAAGATAGAAACATCTGCAAATTATATTTCTATATTCAACCAATTATTATGAATGATTTACAACAAGCAAATACAGTATTATATATTATTCCCTTTCTCTAACTGAACACCACCAGCAGATATGGAATAACTTAAAATTCATTTCTGTTAACTATTTTAAATATGGCACAGCATTTACATTTATTTTTGAGACAAAGTTTCTCGGTGTAGCCCTTGCTGCTGGCTGTCCTGGAACTCACTTTGTAGACCAAGCTGGCTTTGAACTCAAAGATCTGTTTGCCTCTGCCTCCCAAGTGCTGGATTCTTGATCAAAATCTCTCATGCCCTTTGACTTTGTTTTTAATTTTGTTAATATGTAAATATTGCTTTATTACTAACAGTCAATACTCTTTCGATGGTTAACCAGAAATACACCACCAGCATTTCACCTGTTCTTGATCATGAACCACTTACTTAAGACAGGAATCACCTGGCTCCACAGGGAACTAGATGTGATTAACTAGAAGAGAGGGCTGGGAAGCAGATGACACAATGTGATTAAAGGCTGTTCAGCCCACACTGTATCTTTACTTCACCGAAACACAGAATAAAATTAGCTTTTTATCTTTCTCTAGACATTGTTTCAGTACAACCTAGAAAATGCCTACATCACAGTTTACTTTTCCTACAAGATCAACTGTTCTAACTGGCTGAACCCATTCTCTCAGCGAACAGATGTTTGCCTATTTTCCTTCTTAGGGTTAGGGTTAGAGTTATGGACAGACAAGAGTCAAACGACAGGAACTTTTCAAAATGTTTATTCAGGGTCTACCACAATATAACTTCTAGAGGGAATACACCTCTAAAGATATCTATCACTTAAAACTCAGTTAATTTTTAATTCAACAAATAGATAAAGAGCATAATGGGAAGACAAAAGCATCTATAGTCTAACAGAGTTTACACTCTATGCATTAAATAAAAATAAACTCACAGACCAAGTGCTGTCCCTCATGCCTATAACCCCAGCACTCAGGAGACTGAGGCAGGAGGTTCACCATGAGTGAATCATGAGTTCAGGGACAACCTGGGCTACAAAGTGAGTTCCAGACCAGTCAGCTACACAGTCTCAACAATAACAGTAAGTAAATAACTTCGGAAGTCAGGAAATATAAAAAGATAACACTGTAATACTGTAAGACTTCCTAGGCACCATTACTTAGGTATTAAAGCAGGCTTGCTTCTATCAAAAGGTCTTTCTCATCTCCAGAGCTAAAAACTAATCTCAACAATGAAGTTTTATAAATTACTTCCCAGCCGGGCAGTGGTAATGCATGCCTTTTATCCCAGCACTTGGGAGGCAGAGGGAAGCAGATCTCTGTGAGTTTGAGGCCAGCCTGGTCTACAGAGCTAATTCCAGGACAGCCATGGCTACCCAAAGAAACCCCGTCTCAAAAACCAAAAAAATGGGGGAAGAATCTGTTCCCAATAGTTCTCAAAAATTTCCTTTCACTTAATAACTAAAGTTGTCCAAAAATCTTTTACAGAATAAAATAAATTAGGCATTCAATATAAAATTTTCAATTATAAAACACTTTAGATACCTGGAAAACAAGCCATAAAGTCTCCTTGAACTTAGAAATATTCTCCAAAAGAGTTAACACCAACGAACAAAAAAGCAACCCTAATTATTAAAAAGAGAAAGAAAGAGAATGAATGAATATGAGAATGGGGAGACTAACCACTATGAACAGAAAACTTTCCAAAAAAAGTAAATGAAGATCATTTAAAACAAGCCAACTGCAACCTGTCCAAGAACATATATATATAATGTAATTACACCTTGAAGTAGAGGGAAAGTACAGATGTATGGACAGCAGCTCCCAACAAGGATAAAGAACAGGCAGCCACTGTGATTTGATACTAACTTGCATATTAAGCTCCATATAAGCCATCCCACTAATGGTAAGTGTCCTGTTGTGGGGTTTTGGAGTTTTTCGTATGTTTGTTTACATTTACTGTGTGTATAGTACATTATGTAGACAAGAGAGGACAACGTGGAAAAGTCAATTCTTTGTCTACCATGTGGATCCTAGGGATCAAACTCAAGGTCACCAGTCTTGACAGCACACACCTCTATCAACTGAGCCACCTCACCAGCCCTCTGCATTTTCAATAACATGTCATCCTGGCATCTATGATTGAAATGAGCCATCAACTTTCTCTTCCCCAGTAATCCTCATCACTAGCAGCCAGTACAGAACAATTTTATGTATAAGATGCTTCCTATCTTACCAGCCATGGCTGGCTGGCAGGCTAGCTGCTCATTTCCACAGACAAAAATAAAAAGAAATGGGTTTTAAACAAAGCTTGGTTATACAACAGAACATGATTAAGGGCTTGAAGATGACTATTAAGACACACAAAGCCTGAGGGTGGTAGTGCACACCTTTAATCCCAGTACTCAGTAGGCAGAGGTAGATGGATGGCTCTCTAAGAATTCGAGGCCAGCCTGGTCTACAGAGTGAGTTCCAGGACTGCCAGAGTTACAACAGAGAAACCGTGTCTCAAAAAAGACAAAAAGACACACAAAAGCCTATCAGTAAACTGATTTTTAGCAAAGATGACAAAGCACCCCAGCAAAAATGAGGTGCTAAGAAGCAGTCTAAGTAACTAGATAGTCATGTGGGTGGAAAAATTGGCTTTAATCCCTAACTCACACCACACACTAAATTTGGTGAAATATATCCTAGACCTATATGTAAAGGTCAAATCATAAAGCTTCTAGAATAAAAACAATGGAGGGCATTTCCACACCATAGGGCTAGGCAGCAATTACTTTAGAGGGTAAAAGCAATAACCATTTTAAAAATTGGTTAAAATCAGACATACACAAACTAGAAAAAACACTCACAAATTTCACAGCATTCCCTTTATACACGAAATCATTTCTATTTCTAGCACACAAAAAACTTGTAAGATGACAGCCCAACTTTTCAAAAGGGCAGACATTCTAACAGATGATTCACATATATTTATATATAAATAGCCAGTGTGTATGTTACTCATCAGGGATATGCAAATTACAACACAATGAGCTACGACTACCCACCACAGGATTTATTCTTATTATTATTACTTTTCAATGTTAGGGAAGATATCGAACAATTAGAATCCTCCCCCTCGTGTGTTGCTGGCACAAGTGTAAAATAGTGTAACCACTTTAAAAAGATCAGGGCATTTCCTAAAAAGCAAATATACATATACCCTATGACACAGCAATCCCACCTCAATATCAACCCAAGAGAAATAAAAACATGTCCTTACAAAAGTTTAGCACTAATTGCTTATAATGGGTTTTTTAAATTTTTTTTCAAATGTTTCATTTATTTACTTAATGTATGAGAGTTCTCTTTTAATGTACACCTGTATGCCAGAAGAGAACACTGGATCCCATTATAGATGGTTATGAGCCACCATGTGGTTGCTGGGAACTGAACTCGGGACCTCTGGAAGAGCAGCCAGTGCTCTTAACCACTGAGCCATCTCTCTAGCCCTATTTTTTTATTTTTTTTTTAATGGCAGGGTATGAAGTATGAAGTATGAAGGTGTGGCTGGTCTGGAACTGACTATGTAGATCAGGCTAGCCTCAAACTCAAAGAACTCTGCCTGCCTCTGCCTTCTGAATGCTGGGACTAAAAAGACATGCAGTACCATGCCCCAATTACAACATTTATTAAATTTATAATATTTATACTATAAATTTATAATTATATTTATGTATTCTAAAACTATAAAGCTATGTTTTAATAATATTCATATTGGTTATATATTATAATAAAGTTTATATATTTTAATGTTGATATGTTAATCATAAATGTTATGTTAATAATAAATGCTATATTATAACTTATTACATAACAGCATGCATATATATTATTTATTTAAAAACCAGACCATAAGTAGACATGGTGGAACCACAGGGGAGGTGACTCTCAGAAACACACAACTGAAAACCCAAGTCCAGATGAGAACATACATGCTAGGCATAGCTCAGTGGTAGAGACCTTGCCCAGCCCATGTGATATCTTAGCTTCAAACCCCAGCATCCATCATAAAGCAAAAATGAAAATATAGGAAAGGTAACATTTTCTAAAGTTTAAAAGACAAGCAACACTAAACAGTATTATTTAGGGATACACATAAAGTAGTAATCAAAACAATAAAGCTCAAGAGCTGAGGGAGAGGAAAAACAAGGACAAAATCCAGCAACAGCACTACTAGAGGTGATTTCATGATGTAAGATGCTTCAAAATTCACATTCTCGTGCTATGTTCTTTTAATATTGACAAGTTCAACAGGGAAAGTGAGCTATTTGATCAAGATTCAGCAAGAATAAAATATTTAGCCTTTAACGTGTGTGTTTGTGTGTGTGTGTGTTTTAACAGGGTCATACTACATAGACCTTGCTGGCCTGGCACCTGTTAATATAACTCAGACTGGCCTCAAACTGACTGCAATCCTGCCTCAGTCACCAGAATGCTGGGATTTCAAGCATGTACCACCACAGCCAGCGCTGCACTATTCTTTGAAACTATTCAAGGGCATAAATGTACAAAGTGTACACTTCCTTACTCTGTGTACACTACCAGCCTCACTCATTCTTCAAACTACAGATTTTGTTTTTTTTTTTAAACTTTAAGTAGTAAAATAGTACATATGCTGTCAATTCCCTAGAGCCTTCTTGGGAAATATGGCAGTATCCTGAAACCAACATATTAACATTTCTCCAGTGAAAGCTATTACTTACACTAAATGCAGTGCACAGAGTACAAATACTCTAAATAAAAAGACCAAGTCAGATATTGCACTTAAATAAACTTTAGTAAGAATTTAGCTTTCAGAAATGTTTATGTATCAAAATAATAGATAAAAGATTATGGGCCTATACCTGCAAGGAGGCTCAACTTGGTCTAAACAGTAAATTTCACATATCACTAAAAGCCAATTCATTTTCTTTAAGGTTTGAAGGTTTAAGGGACAGGGAAATAGCTGAGCATGCAGGTAAAGCTCTACTGCCTCACCTGACAAACCTGAGTTAAACCTCGATACCACAAAGTAGGCGATAATCAACTCCTCAAAGTTTTCCTTAGATTGTCACATACATACCCACAGTGTAAAAAACAAAAATGTAAGTTTTAAAGTAACTAGTCTGTGTACTAAATGTCCACCTCCTACTTCACAAATGAGTATGTACAAAGTAAGTTTTCATCTTTCATTCTGTTTCATTTATTCCATCATTTTATTTCATCTTCACAATAGTCTCAGTCATTACTTGTGGGAGGGGGGGAAACACATGAAATTATATTTTAAGTGAAGAGCCAGCACTAAATGGAAAGAACCTAAGCCTTGTGGTAAGTATTTTCATGGAGCAGGGTACATAGCCCAGAGGCAGACACCTGCCTAGCTTGTGCATGGTCTTGAGTTCAGAAGTACCAAAAATAAAATTTCTATACAGTAATATGTTCATATAGTTGACAGGTACCAGTCGTTTGAGGGCCAGGCAGATGGCTCAGCAGTTACAGGCACTTGCTGCCAAGCCTGACAGTCTTAGTTTGATTACTGGAATCCACATGGTGGAAAGAGAAAACTGACTCCAGCAAACTGTTCTCTGACCTCCATACCTGTGCCATGACACACAACACCCCACCCAAAACACACAAAAATAAATTAATAAAATGTAAATTTTAATAGTTTGATCACCTTTACCCATTTGCACAAACCTGGGTACTACAGGCTGCTATGAACTCAACTCTTTGAAAGAACAAAATAAAAATCCCAAAACACAAACCTTAAGACACTTCTCCAGCATACATGTTAGTTAACTAAAACACAGCAGGCAAGCAATGTGAGGATCTCTGACAACAAAATACAGATATTTACCCAAAGGTTTCAAACACTACAAAAGAGTACCGCTTAAGGTCCTCCCTTAAAAATATTTCAAATCATTTACCTTTAAAAGTCTCAGTGGATAAAGGTACTTCCCATCAAGCCTGACAGCTCCATGCCCTGAGTTTGATCCCTAGAATCCACATCATAGGGGAAAATTGATTCCCACAAGTAGTCCTCTGACCCCCCCACACATGTGCCATGGCAGGGAACACACTCACACTCATACACACACAAAATAAATATTTTGTTTTTTTTAAATTACAGAAGCAAATCTCTCTCAAAACTATTTTTATATAATACCAAGCAGCTCACAATCTGCAACTTCAGAAGAGCTGCTTATTTTAGGGCCAAATAAAGCAACTAGCCTCTGCAAAGAAACAAGATAATTTAGTCTAATAGTGTCTTGGAATCCAGCCCTACATATGCTCAACAATGATCAGTACTTATGACGGCAAACTCAAAATGATAATGGCATGCATCTAAAACTGTGTAACAAGAATTATCTATAACAAAAATCAATTCCTGTCTTAAAAATAAATAAATAAATAAATAAAAATAAAGCTACCAAAAATGTGCCAAATGCGCATAGAAGTGAAATGAGTGTAAAGACATCACGTACCAGGCACTGGCTACAGCTTTACATGCTATCTTATGTAACTTTTTTCCTATGAATGACCTGTCTGGCCTACTGAAAACATTTTACAGAAAATCCTGGTTTTATTTCATCATCTCTTGCTATCTTTAACAATATACAACTTCCAGTGGTGCTTTCTAAGCTTCTGAATACAGTAACTAAATTTCATGCTGTCTTTGTATTAGACTATTAAAGATATTTTTTCTAGAATAAAACCAAAAGAAATTCAATACTCAGCAAAGCAATGATTAATTGTAGCTCATGGTAAGGTTTCAAATCTGTTAAAGTGGAACAGCTACTATTTCATGAGCATTAAAAAAAAACAACAGACTTTCTTTTATAACAATGGTTTAAAGCCTAATTTGCAGAGGATGAATGGCAGTGATGGTTGACACAACAATGTCAATGTACTTAACATCACCCCACTGTGCATTCAATCACTGTTTAAATGGCAAACTTTATGTATACTACTATCACAATTAAAATATTAATTTGTCTTAGTTAGGGTTACTATTGTTGTGATGAAACACCTGACCAAAGAAACTTGGGAGGAAAGGGTTTATTTGCCTTACGCTTCCATATAACTGCTCATCATCAAAGGAAGTCAGGACAGGAACTCAAATAGGACAAGAACCTGGAGGCAGGAGCTGATGCAGAAGCCAAGAAAGAGTGCTACTTACTGGCTTGCTCCCCATGGCTTGTTCCCCTGCTTCCTTATAGAATCCAGGACCACCAGCTCAAGGATGGCACCACCCACAATGGGCTGGGCCCTCCCTCATCAATCACTAATTAAGAAAATGTGCTACAGCTGGATCTTAGGGAGGCGTTTTCTCAATTGAGATTCCCTCCTTTCAGATAACTCTAGCCTGTGTAAGGTGACATAAAATTAGCCAGCACATAATTCATTCTAATATTTGATAAAATATACATAACTTAGATCTAACTATTGTCACTTTAATAATGTTTCCAACTTCTATCAATGTGCAACAGAGGCCCCAGGAACCACCCTCCAAAGGAATAAAGGGCACTTTCCGACTTAGTAATGTTTGCTGCAATCCAGATTCACACCTGTTCTGATTCTCAGTGACATGTAATCAACTAAAAGCAGCAGTAAGCCTGCTGTCAAATGAGCATCTGATGTCAACCTTCACAGCAGTAATACACCATTGTAACAATGTGGGTCTTGACTGTATTAAGGACTCAATGGAGGAACTAAACTGTTACTGACTTGGTGTGACAATTTAGGAAATAGTTTAATAAAACAAAATGGTCAGGTCACAAGCTCAGAATAGCCATAATAATTATGACTAACACCACTAACAATACAAGAGATGACTGTGAAATGTAAAACATTTCTATCTGGGATTGAGGATGAACCTGGCGAATACTTGAGACTTACAGATACTATTTTTAACTGAACTTTCTGGCCTAGGATCAAAGTTTTGCTAGCAAAATACCAAAGTGAAAATGCTGGCAGAGACGCCTGAAAAGCTCTGTTATCTACAGAAAGGCTATGACCTCCATGCAGCTAATCCTACTCTGAACTAAAGACTTCCAAAAACTGTCCCACAAGAACACAGGAGCCCACTACCAAGCACAAAACAACACCTTCCACAAGTCAGAATCTCTACATTCTACACGTCCTATAGAAAGATACCCACTTTCTAGTTAGTTCCTGCCTGCACTGTGGCCAAACAGGACTGAGTCACTCTGCAAATGATTCCAGAAACCTCAAAGGATAACCAACGGCCTCAAAAGAAAAGTTAGTCAGCTGAAAGGGAGGAGACAGTTTTTCTCATCGCAGAGTCACTAGGCTTCTAGCAGGGCCCAGAGCTGACATGCTTTTTGGCACAGAATGCCTATCACTCGCCCCACGTCTAGCCCTCCAGAGCTAATAGGTAAAGTATCTTTTTTGCCTTCTCCTCCCCGGGATACATGTTCACACCACTTTTTCCTATAAATGCATCTCTGGTTGCATACTAATCAAATTTGTTTGCCAAACATAATTGCATCCCCCAACAAAGTACTTCCCCCAAAAGAATGCCAGGATTCTACACGGCGTTTTATTGTAAAACGTGTTCTTTTCTTAATCAAGCTACAGCTAGCCTTCCCAAGTCTATTAATTTGGATTTTGAATACTATGAGAAAGACAAGATGAAGGGGAAAGAATTATTCCATTCTACAATTCGGATTCATTCCTTGGCTTCGGAGCAACAAGCTCCGGAAATTTAATTTACATAAATTCAAATGCACTAAATAGCTACTATGGAATGTCCAAGAGCAACTGAAAACAGCAAACTTGAGCTCCGTCTTCCCAGATTCCTAAGAGGACGTACTGAGGGCAGCTCTTTGTCATGTACCCCAGGTGGTACTCCCAATAGGGAGAGCATCGGGTTCTTTCTCCCTCCGTTTCACCCTAGCTCCCACGCCGCGTGACATTTTCAAATTGGCTAGTCTGGGGTAGGAAGCACAACCAATCCTCCACCTTTCCGCCCCAAACCGACTGGGTAGGCGGGAAGGAGACCAGGGGTGTTTCCTCCAGCGCGCTCCAAGAAAGGGGGCGGCCGAGATGACACCCGCTCCAGAGGGAGGTGCACCCGAGGAATCCCAGGTGGGGTTTCCAGACCCCCTGGGAAGCCGGAAGCTGAGCGGGTGGGCCAAGGGGAACCAGGCAGGGCGGGGAGCTCCCTCTCAAGCCGGCACCTACCAGCAAGCTCTCCACGTTGATCGGCGAGCGAGGGTCTCGGATGAGCGCCTCCAGCTTCCTCTGGCGGCCCGCGCCCGCCCCGTCCCCCGGCGCAGCCTCGGGGGCGCCGGGCATTTTCCCCGTCGGCGAGGGCCGGCTCATGCCGCTTCGCCGGGCCTAGCGCAGCTCGCGGAACCTCCGCCCGGGCCCGCCGCGCGCCGCTGTCTGAGGAGCCGCCCGGCCCGGCCGGGAGCAGCTAGGCACACGGCGTCCCCGCCCCTCAGCCGCACGCGCGCCGCCCGGCCCGTAGCGAGATAGCCAGGACCCGGCGGGCGGGAGCCGGGAAGGGGCGCCGAGCCGCACCGCCCCGCCCTCGGGGCTCAGGCCACTAGGGCCGCCGCCCGTTCGCCCGCATGTCGCCGCCGACCGCCTCGCGCGCCCAACAAGCCCGCTCCCCACACACGCAGCCCGCTCCACGGCCCTACCCGGCCGCGAGCCGCCGCTACCCACAAGCCCCTCCGCCCGCGGCCGGCCGCGCGCGCCCCAGCCCCGCCCACCCCGGCGCGGCCCCGCGGAGGCCCCGCCCCCTGGCCTCTGGCCCCGCCCCGCCCAGCCGTGGAGCTGCGCTGCAAAGCTTCCTTTCTGCTGCCTCTTGGGCTGGTCTGGCTGCCCAGTAGGGCCGGTTCCCGGGACTGTGAGGCGGAACCGGTGGCAGTGCGATGGCCCGTGGTCCTGCGTCGCCCACCAGACCCCACGGCCTAGCAGACGTCCTCACCGCCCACCCGCCGTGTCCCTCTGACTCAACGCGCAGCTATGCAAACCCCGCTGAACTCCAGCGCCCCGGGTCAGCGCCCTTCCCGAGCTTGCGCGCCCAGGGCCGTGGCCTGGGGCTCCGGAGGGCGGGGAGGCCGCGCCCCTAGCCTGTACTCTGTGTCTGGGACTCGCTTGATAGAGTCCCGGGGCTGGGAGGCCTGGAGGAGTTGCTCCCGCCTTTGGGCCATAAATCCTGGGCTCCCGGAAACCTTTGTGCCCTTCCCTGACCGCGGTCTCCGCCTGGCCTTACACACTGGCCAGGCGGAGGGAATTAGAGGGCAATAGGAAAACGCTTCTGCATTCGCGGGGGCCTTAATTTTGGGAATGAAAGAGCGTTCCTGCCCTCTTGCTGCCTCCAAGCCATTGGTCAGATCATCTCAGGGCGCAATCAGAAAACTATGTGCCAAGAGCTATAAAACTTTTCACAGAGCCCCTTTGACCCAGTAAGCCCATTTAAGGAAGTCCAAGTGTAAGGAAACGATCCAAAGAGGGGAGGACTTTGCGTGAATATGTTTACAGCAGGGCAATTCAGAATGTAATGACCAAAACCAAGGGAGTGGACCCAATCGTCCGGCTTCTGAATAATCCAAACAAGCTTTGTCACATTCACGGGAAGAATCCTGCAGGTATGCAGGCCAGTTGAGAATAAGGAAAAATGTATGGGAAGTGAAAAATGCAAAGGGGTTGTAAACACTGAAATGAGCAGCCAAACAAAAGCAAATACACTTGTTCCTAAATGAATGGGATGGATTTTTTCCCCTTTGCTAAGGAGCATATTGGTTTTCAAAAACAAAAAAACAAAAACTATAATTACTAATGGACTGTCCTAAGAGAAGCTACAGTGAAACACCCCTAAATAGTAAAACTGTAAAGCTTGTTGGGGATGTCAAAGCTAAGTTCACAGATAGGCTCAGCCCTTGGTTTTGTCAAAACTGCGCTTCAGCCAGCAAGTGTTCCAGGAACAGCTCTCCTTTTGGGGTGAAGCCATTCTGACTTGGACAGGAAAGGGCCCTGCGTGACTCAAAAAAGGCCCTCCATGACTCAAGAGAGCCCTTTCTATTGCAAAAAACAAAAATGGCCTTTGGTTAAAAAAGTAGTACTTCAATTCTGTAGGTGAATTTACTCCTTCATACCTCCACAGACCCAAAGCAAGAGGGTAGAGTTAACTCCTCCCACTGATTCACTGGAGCAAAATAATTAGATAATCATGATTACAGATCTTACAGGTTCTTTTTCCTGGTGATAGTATAATAGGCTTTCAAAAGGAACACTGTGATCTTCAGGTTACAAATTAATTTTAAAATGAGTGACTATATGTTCTTAAGGACTTTGGTGGAATAGCCATGGTCTCAAGACTTAGAAACCTTGTTTTAAAAGAACAGTAGTAGCTAGATATGGTAGTGCACATCTGTACCACCACATCTGTATCCAGCACTTGGGAGGTAGAGGCAAGAGAATCAGAAGTTCAAGGTCATCTTTAGCTACATAGCAAGTTTGAGGCCAGCCTGAGCTATCTAAAAAAAAAAAAAAAAAAAACACTAAAATCTAAAACAGGAAGCTGAGGAGATGGCTTATTCAGTAAAGTGTTTATCACAAAAACATGAGGACCTGGGTTCAATCCCCAACACCCACATAAAAACCCTGCTACACACCTGCAATCTCAGTCCTGAGGAAGTAGTCACAGCAAGATCCCTGAGGCTTGTGGACCAACCAGCCTTGCCAAATTGAGGAGCTCCAAATTCAGTGAGGGACCCTATCTCAAAAAAATAAAAACAAGGTGTAAAGCAGTTGAGAAAGACACCCCCTGCTAACCTCTGACCTCCATGCACACCAGCACACACATGTATATGTGCACCTGAATATGTTCATATACACGAGTACATACAAAATACAAAAAGGTAAGTAAATAAGAAGAGCAGTAGTCCTCAAGGAGATACAGTACTTCCGCAGACAGCCCTTAGAAGAGTTTGGGGGCTGTTGTAATGACTCCACAGGGAAAGGCGCCCACCATGCAAGCCTAGTGATACACGGGTTCATCTCAGAAACCCAATTAAAGATGGAAGGGAGAACCAACTCCACAAAGTTGTCCTCTGACCTCCACACATACTGTGACACATGCACCCACACACAATACACACAGACACACAATAATAAGTCATTTATTTAAAGATATTTACATGAGACCCACTCCGTTGCTTACCTGGAAGAAAAGACTTATTTCTTGATAAGTATTAAATCACCTTCTGTTTGTCTCTCTTCCTTTTAATTTTTTGGCCAGCATGACCATTCTTATTGCAAAAGGAATAAACACATGAATTCTAGTTCAAAGTTCAAACAAGCCAGAAATATAGAATATAAACTGAAATTTTGTCTCCTGCTGCTTATTCTCACCCTTTTTTAATTTTTAATTTATCTATTTATTTTTTTTAGATAAAGTCTCATCTAGGAACCCAGGCTGGCAAGGAATTCACTATGTAGTCTAGGATAGCCTCTAACTCATGGTCATTCCCGACCTAACATCCACCACCCAGGAATCCTTTTCTAGACCTTCTGATACTTCATGGTATAAATTAAGGGCCCGAGGATCCCCTTATTTTATCCATTGGAAAACCATGTCCTCATTTCTGGTTGTTGTTTTTTTAATCAGAAAGATATAGTACAATATATTTTTATCTTGCTTTTCCTCTCCCCCTCAATTTTAGTTTTTAATTCAAAGGATCTGTCTCTTCCGCAGCAGTTCATCCTCCTGCCTCAGCTTTCCCAAGTGCTGAGATTATAGACATGAACCACCATGCCTGGAGCTGACTTTTCTTTCACGTGCTTCATCTTATCCCTCAAGGCTGTTATACACTCTCATAGATAATTATTTGCGCATATATATATATATATATATATATACATATATATATATCCTTCATTTACACAGAATGGTACCATATCATAGTATTTTACAATTCTATATTTTCTCCCCCCATTATTGTGTCCTGGGATACAATGCCCACATGTGTAGACAGAAATCTTCATTCTCTATACTCTGTCCAACAGTATGAGAATTTCATTCTACATTTACAGTATTCAATAGCAGAATAGTTGCGTTCAGACCCTGAGGACAATTCCCTGAACTTGCCACACATGTTACCTATGTGATCCTGAGTAAGCTATCTAAGTTACCTAACTTCTCAGTATGTCAGTAACATTCTTAAAGGAATGCAGGGCCTTAATAAATGTTTTCATGTTACCATTGACATTCTTGAACTTTTGCCTGGTGGTGGTGGCTCATGCCTTTCATCCCAGAACTTGGGAGGCAGGGACAGGTGGATCTCTATGACTTTGAGGCCAGCCTGGTCTACAGAGTGAGTTCCAGGATAGCCAGAGTTACAACAGAGAAATCCTGTCTGGGAAAAACAAAAACAAAACAAAAAGTTCTTGAACTTTTGCGTTTGTGTGAAGACAGATGTGAATGAGATTAATTTCTAAAAGCTGATTATTTAACAAAGCATCCTCTAAGGTCACAGCTACTACAAAACTGCCTGTTAAAAAGTCAGTGGGCTGGCAAGAGGCTCAGCAGGTAGGAGAGTCTACCTTGAAAGTCCGACCACCTGTGTTTAATCTCAGGAAGAGTCTACAGAGTTGTCCTCATGTGTGTGTTGTGGTACATATGCACCTGCACACACACATGACTAACAATCAGTTCACACTGCCACCCATCCTTTCACTTTGGGCAATATGGAGTCTTACAAATGTTTTTAATTGTGTCAATTAGATGAGCAAGCATAGTAACATATGTTTCCTTTTATGTTCTCTTAATTACTGCTGGGCATGGTCTTTTGGATGCCCATTTCTTCTGACATTGCCTGATTACATCCTTTATAGGCTTTACTCTTTGCTAGTGGTTTGTAGGAGTTCCTTAGCATTGAGGATGCTCCTCTTTGTTACAATATATCCTTAAAGTATACTATATTTTGTGAAGACTTTCTCCCAGTCCGTTACTTTTCTTTCTGAGATTGGATATCCTTTGTCACACAAACATTTCTACTTTCATATGGTCAAATCTGTGAATGCTTGTCTTTATAGCTTCAGGATTGTGTATCTGGGCTGGGAAGGATTTCAGATTCAGGTTTTAGATCACATAGAAGGGGGGAGTTGCAAGAGGTCAGGAGGAATCAACAGCTTTCTAATGATACCAACTCAGATCCTTCCAAATAAGCCTTCAGAAGTCTCCCTCACACTTGCTTTTCTCTAGGAGACCTCCTACTCTGCTGCCTGTTGCACCCCAACTGTCCTATCCTGTCTCCTTTTGAGTTTCAGGCATCCTGACTGCAGGTGAGTCAGTCGAGCAAGAATTTGCAAAGACAGTTTTCTATTCTAAGGAAGAACAATGGGGAAATAACGACAGTCCTGTGAATGGCCAGGGCTTTATAACTAACCCCTCCGGGATATAAAAGCTCTGCTCCAATTCTGCCCTCTGTCTCCACATTTTTACCAGTTTTAAGTGGTTCGTGTCAATTTTATATCTTCCAGTCCTTCTGACACCTCATGATCTGAAGTGAGGGTCCAGGGCACTCCCTCTTTTGTTTGCTGAAGCACTCTGTCCTCATTTCTAATTTTCAAAGATGTGAAAGATCTGTCTCTTCCCCAGGAATTAACTCCCTTCAGCCTGCAACTTCGCCCTCTCCATCCTACAAAGGGCTATTGAAGAACTCCTTGTGTGTGTGTGTGTGTGTGTGTGTGTGGATGTGTCTCATGTAATTATTTGTTTAATGATAATAATTACCTAAAGGGTTTACTGTATGTTAGGCAGCAATAGAAATTATCTTAATTTCCAAAACAGCCTTTTGCCAATGGTAATATCACTGTGCCTATTTTACAGATGATGTCATAGAGACCGAGACGTGTCTTAATGGAATGAGTTACTGAGGGAGGGAGGGACGGACGGATGAATGAATGGATGGACGGATGAAATGGGTGGGTAGGTTGATGAAGCAATGAGCTATGAGTGGTCTAGGCATTGCCAACTGAACACACAACTTTTCCCACTTGCTCCACACTGTAGGAGGATTCAGGTTGGATGGCTGTTCTAAGATGCTTGTGCCTCACCTAAACCAGACTTAATAACAGAACAAAGGCATGAACTCTCAGAGCAAAGGGGTCATTATTTTTGTAAACTCCACTACTATAAAGGATACAGGTTTAGAGGTTTATGAAGTAGATTTTCACCCTAAGTCTCCTTCACGGTTCTGGTAATAACTCTTCGGCGTGAATGAGAAAATCGCCTGAGCCCTCTGTGAGTCAGTGCCCTCTTCCACAAAGCAGGAGTAATGAAGCGTGGTTGTTATTAAGGCTCCTTAAGATCTCTAGATGAAAGATACAGTGCTCATCTGAGACAGCTTCTTCCCCAGTTTACTGCGAAATGACTCCCAGGGGAGATGGATCTGGCTGGGGCTCACATCTCTCCTTAGAGGGAAATGTCAGGTCACACTGAAAACACAGACCTGTAGTGTTTGAGAATTAACCATGATGTCAAGGAATGTCTGGGAAACTCAGCTTGTGGAGTCCAGCCCTTCAAGTTTGGCAGATCTTGGTATCATCGCTAGCAATCCCTCTGTCCCTATTAGTGAGATAGCCATGGGTCCAGGATGCTTCATGCGAGTTCTCTGCTCCAAACCCAACATTGGGTTGGCTGTGGAGGAAGTCTTCAACTTGGACTTGGGGCTTCCTGCAAGGAGTCACATAGTGCTTTCACTTTTCTTCTAGTCTTCTTAGCTTCTCATCAAAATGGAACTGATTAGCCCCTTCCTTCTCTGGTTAAGCTGATTCCCACAGACACACAGGGCAATTCCTTGTTTTCTTGGTTCACCTGCCAAGCCCTTACTCCTACCCCACCAAACTCCCACCCGTCCCTCACCTGGCCCCTGCTCTACCGACACTACCACCTCCTGTTTTCTGAATTAAGGACTTGGCTCTACTGAGTCCTCTAGTTCTGGTGTAGCTGGTGTATTAATAGAATACTTAGCAAGGTGGTCACGGTTTACAAGGTTCTCACTCCGTGAGACCATGGAGTACCCTTTATTATAAGCAGATGTCATATTTTCATGGGTATCCATCAGGATGTCCAGATTCTTGTGTCCCAGGAGAAGAAATTAGACGGTAACACATGAATAGTGAAAGAAGCAGGAACATTTTCTTAAGAAAGAGTGCACTATCAAAGGAGTAAGGTGATCAATGATCTCTGTACAGGACCAGTGGAATGGAACATTCACAGGTCACTTGTACAGCGAGTACTTTTTCTTCTGCTCTATCATATGTTGGCCTTGGTGAGGAGGTTGGGGTATGAGGGGGAGACTTGGGAAGTGCTCTAATCTTTATCTCTTCCAACTGGGTCTTTCATGTGCTAATGTAAAATAATGTTATTTTGTGTGTATGGTTTTTTCTGAACGTATGTCCACGTACCATGTGTGTGCAGTGTTCTTGGAAGACAGAAGAGGGCGTTGATTCTGCTGGAACTGGAGCTACAAGTAGTTGTGAGCCGCCATGTGGTTGCTGGGAATTGAACCCTGGTCCTCTGGAAGAGCAGCAGATGCTCTTAATGGCTGACCCATCACTCCAGCCTTCATATGCTAATTTTGATCTTGCCTTCTACCCCATTCTTCTGTCACAAGTGTTTGCAGCTTTGCTGATGCTGTTCTACCGTATGTTTCCTCTCCCACCTAGTCCTTCCTAGTCTTGGGATGGAGATGGGAAAGTAGGAAGTGAGTAAGAGGAAACATGAATTTCCTTTCATTGACTAGAGAAAGCAGTTTGCAATTATGATGGGACAACGTAGAAGGTGAATGGAAAGGAGACCAAAGACATCCTGGAGCTGTCTAGCTGCAGTGGTATCAGATAAGCCCTGCCATTTATAATAAAGTGGTGTATGATTATGATTAATCAAAAACCTGCAAAGCATGTAGAGGGGAAAAGACTATAGGTAAAGAGGTGGCTCCCTGGCACACAGGGATATATGTACTTGGTTTCCATGAAAGCCTGTCCTGTCCTATTATGGACAGGCTTTTTTTATTTGTACTTCTGGTCTTCAAAGAGACTCTTCGATAGCAGAGGCTGCCCTTGTGATATGCCATTGGCTGCTTTGGCCTCCAAGGAGTGGACATAGAAGAAGCCAGCCTGCTGGTAACCCAGCTCTGAGATGAGGGCATGGTCAGGTCACTTCTCTGGCCACCAACAGTAGGGATGAAGGTCCTTTTGGTAGAATCACAAAAACTTCCTTTCAGACCCCACGTGGGCTCTTTCTGGCTGTGTCAACTAACTCACATCTGTGATTGCTCTCTCTGTCTTTCTCCTAGGATGTTCGAGAGGGACAAATAGAAGAAAGCTCATGAAATACTGTGTACTGAGTCCAAGCTCAGTGAAGACAAGCTCACACTTTCTCACAGCTCACGGGGCCTCAGCACTGTTTCTTTCAATTATTCATTCACTTATATTCAGAGTCTGATGGCACAGTGATGGCATCAGAGCAAATTCTCTGTGGGTCTTTATCAGGATTATGATCCAAGGGAAGGACAGGTGTGCAATGATGGTTATCTCTCAGCCAGGCAACCGAGGGAGGGGGGGGTCCTGTAACCTTGCTGAGCTTTGAATTCCAATCAGAAAACACAGGAGAAGGGGCAAATATCAAGTGTCATCTCACACACACACACACACACACACACACACACACACACACACAGGCAGAGAGAGAGAGAAATCTGTCTTCCCACAGCCTGTTAAGGTTCTGTCTTGTTCCAGTTCTACATGTGTTCTGAACTTGGAAGGGAGAGGAGGGAGGTGTCAGCGTGACCTGAGACTTCTCCAGTCTCCATCAGTGACAGAGAGTGACATTTATTTCTCAATGCTGAAGTAAGGCGGTGCCTGGTTATTCTATTGCTCCTTTCTATGTTGTGGCTACTACCTCATAGCCCAGTGGCCATGGTCTCAGAACACCCAGATTTCTTGCCAACATACCCACTGACAGAGTTGCACAGCTGTGTGCCACACAGCTGTGAGATACCCACTGGTTGCTAGCTGTTGCCACAGGACCTTCAAGGGAAGTCACTTCAAATCTCAACATTTGTCTCCCTGCATAGCAAGTGGGGGCCATGTGTGTGAGAGAAAGGGTTAATTGTTTTCATCAGCTTGAAACTCAGTGCTCAAAGTAGCAGCTGAGACTTGGCAGGCCAGAGCTGAGAGCTCCCAGCCAGCGACACCCATGCAGGGTGCTGGGGCACTACGCCCGTGAACACGATGCCAATCCCACTACTTTAAGAAACCTCGGCCCTCAGGATGACCCCACTTACACTCAGAGATGACAGGAAAGGGGCTCAGGAGTGGGTCCACCCACACTGCCACCCGACATCTCAGGGGCGAACTGCAGCATCCCAGTTTAGCACAGGTCACTGTGGTCCTCAGTGGGGTTACTGATTGATTATCGAAATAGGTCCAACGCTTCTGTGCATAGGAGACCATGCCTAACATAGGAGAGTCACGGTCGTGGTCTTCATGATTTGGGGTGGGCAGTAAGTGGACAAGGAGTAAGTGCAAGCTCAGCGTTCCTGTTGCCCAAAGAAGGGCTGACTAAGCAACGAGCTTAGAAACTTGAATGCACCAGACCACATGGCACACAAGAGGGCCTTGGATGGGGAGTCTACAGGCAGAGTGGGCACCCCAAATCCCCTGCTTTTCAGCTGGTGGGAACTTCACTGGATGTTCTACTCGCTTCAATACGTGATGTTCACCTGTTCTGGGTTCAGGGCTGGACTCCACGGCCTGCCTTCCTGAGCTTTTGATGACCTGTCTTCCAGCTGGGCCCACTAGGGAAGTCCTTGGAAAGGAGCTGCGGAACAGTTACACACTGGCTTGTCTTCTGCAGCAACTCGGCCCTCCCGTACTGCGAGGCCAGCGGTTCTCAACCTGTGGGGCACAACCCTTTGGGGATTGAATGACCCTTTCCCAGGGGTCGCCTAACACCGTCTGCATCTCAGATATTTATATCACGATTCATAACAGTAGCAAGATTACAGTTATGAAGTAGCAGCGAAAATAATTGTGTGGTTGGGGGTCACCACAACGTGAGGAACTGTTAAAGGGTCGCAGCATCAGGAAGGTTGAGACCCCGCTGTTCTATCCCACAGGTCTGCTCCTTTCCCCCTGGGTCATCATGCTACATCCTCCCTCCCATAGGCTTCTCATCGCTGTCTGTGTGTCTTGACATTCCTTGTCTTCCTTTAATCTTGTCCATATTGATGAAGATTCCAACATGGAAACCACCTGAGTCAATTCTACCCTCTCTTAGACCCTAACACAGAATTCCTCAGTGTCAGTTCCTGGACCATGAGGAAAAGGAAATAATAGCGACCCTGATGACATCTTTGCTGCTTGCTTGTTTTGTTTAGACAAGGTCTTTGTATAGTCAAGCAAGTCTTGCTGGAACTTGGTATGTAGCCCAGGTTGGCTTGGAATTCTTCTTTTGTTTTTGTTTTGTTTCATTTTGTTTTGTTTTTTTGAGCCAGGGTTTCTCTGCATAGCCCTGGCTGTCTTGGAACTTGCTCTGTTAACCAGGCTGGCCTCAAACTCTGCCTGCTTCTGCCCTTCATGTGCTGAGACTAAAGGCATGCATCACCATGTCCATGGAAAAATTATTTTCCCATTTTGTGCCTCTCTTGACCTTGAGAAAATTACTTTCCTGTTCTGGGCTTCTATTTCTTTGTCTATAAAACTGGTATAATGACCTGTAAGGACCCATCCACCAAAGACATATTATGGAGGGAATTACTAAGCAGAGACATTGACGCCATCTGGGAAGGAGTGGCATCTTATAGACTAGACTGAAAACTGGACCAGTAGAAGCCATTTGGAATGAGAAGACAAGAGAGAGGAAGCCATGAGACGACCGGCTGTGGTGAGCAGGAAGAAATGAGGTTGAAACAAAAGTTGCCCATAAAGGAAAAGGCTGGCTTATAGTGTGAGGACACATCTGAAAGATTTTAGCCATCAGGCGGATGAACTGATGCTCTGAAGGGAAGAGTCTGCCTCCTTCACGGCCCAGAGGGCAGAGGAGCAGGAGGGCCCCTGTCTCCTCTGTTCCCACTGACATGCACTGGGCTGGCATTTCATGTCCCCATGGCAGCTGTCTTCTCCCTATGTGACTTTGTTCTTTGCAGGTCGCTTGAGGGATTAGGAATGGGTAAAGGTTTACTGGTGAGGCAGCCATGTGGTTAGGAGTATTTTAGGCACCCTTTGAATCTTGGCAAATACCGGTTCCTACCATTATTCTCTTAGCATTGTGGAGTCTGATCATTTGCAGCAATGCCAAAGGCAAGAAAAGAAAAGGAAAGTCGTGTTTTAAATTATTACAAAAATGTAAATACCAAAAAAATTTAATTGTTATTTCATTTTTAGTATATGCTAGTTGGATTTTTTTTTTTTCATCTTGACACAAGTTTGAGTTATCTGGGAAGAACCTCAAACTGAGAAAATGCCTCCATGTCAGGCATGGTGGCCCATGCCTTTAACCCTAGCACTTGAGAGGCAGCTGTAGGTAGGTGTCTATTCTTGGGCAGGTGGTCAGAGGGTGTATAAAAAGCACGGTGAGCATGTCATGGGAAAGAGGCCAGTAAGCAGCCTCCAGGCTCCTTCCTTGAGTTCCTGCCCTGACTTCCCTCAGTGATGAAGTGTGACCTGAAAGTCGCAAACAAATCCTTTCCTCCCCAAGTTGCTTTTGGTCATGGTGTTTCACCACAGCAATAGAAACCCCAACTAAGACACAGCGTATGTGTGTGTACTCGAGGGCGTTGCATGCCACAGTGCATATGTGAAAGTCGGAGGACAGCTCGGAGGAGCCAGTTCTCGCCTTCTCCCAGGTGGCACCTGGAGATGGAGCTCAGGTCATCGCTGTTGGCGGCAAACACTGTTGCTCACTGAGCCGTCTCACCAGAAAATGTGTTAAATGGTCTTGAACGAAACCATTAATTCTGGAGGATCCTAGGCAGGAAGTCAGCAGCACCAAGAAAAATGGGTAAAATATTAATGGTAAGAATAGCAGCGCGAAAGCACTGGAAGCTACATGGAGCTCTTTGACAGATGCACCTTATGCGCGTTTAGCCATGACCCTTTTCTTCTACAGCCTCGGTTTCCTCCTATGTCAAATAACTGACTGGTAGAGCAGTCAGTGACCTTCCAGGACCACAGCTCCTATTTCACAGCTCTTCACCTTGTTGAGAACAACATTCCTGGGAGGCCACAGAGAGCTTGACCACTTCAGTCTTGGCTCCTTTGACCTCATCCCTCGGCATGGCTTCTTGTAGTACAGAAGCTGGACATCTGAGGCAGCTGCTCCAAGCTGGCACTATGACTGGCTTTGGCCTGAGATCAAAGACTCAATGCCCGCTGTAATGCAGCAGGTTAGAGGTCACTCAGACCTGTGCCAGCCTCATTGTCACCTCGACAGACAGGACCAGAGGGAGTCCCCCAGAAATGCTGTTCTGAGAGACACTCAACCTTTGAGCTCCTCTGCAGGACGCAACTATGGCCACTTGAACTCTGGAGAAAGCAACTTCTGTCCCAGTCCCTAACTATGTCCCAGAGCACCAAGAAGCAGAGGAAAAAACTGTCTTCTCTCACTGAAGCCAGATGTTGCCAAAATATATTCCACAGAAATATTTTTTGTTTGTTTGTTTGATTTGTTTGCTTAGTAAATCCAAGAGATATTCCTGAGAGCTACAGTTCCAGCCATATATGCCTTGGGAAGCTCTGCCTGGCCAGTTAAATTATAGTGCTTAATTCAGCCTTCCCTAGCAACCTCTGCCCACTTCCCTCTACTCCTCCATGCACTCCAAAATCCAGTTTCATTGAGCTGGTTTTATAGATTATATTGATGGTGGTGGTAGTGATGGTGATGATGCATGTGTCAATATTGTAAATATATACACCTGGAGAAGGGACAGGAAGAAAAGGGAAGCCAGGTGCAGGAGCCCAGGCCTGTATCTCAGTAATCAGG
Organism: Cricetomys ansorgei; assembly: GCA_026225945.1. Lineage (NCBI taxonomy): Eukaryota > Metazoa > Chordata > Mammalia > Rodentia > Nesomyidae > Cricetomys > Cricetomys ansorgei. The sequence continues at coordinate 2,658,337 of JAMJFZ010003232.1, read as the reverse complement.
AGCCCATGACAAGAGGCTCCAGAGTACAGAGCCATACTGGACTACACAGTGAGACCTTGTCGAGAAAAAAGAAAGAAAGAAAGAAAGAAAGAAAGAAAGAAAGAAAGAAAGAAAGAAAGAAAGAAAGAAAGAAAGAAAGAAAGAAAGAAAGAAAGAAAGAGAGAAAGAAAGAAAAGAAGGAAGAAGGAAAGAAAGAAAAGAAAGACAGGAAGGAAGGAAGGAAGGAAGGAAGGAAGGGAGGGAAAAAGAACAGGAGGAAACACTAGGGACCCGGAAGAAGGGGAAGGAAAAGGGACCTTACATGAGAATATTTCTTGAGATTATCCTGTTTGAATTCTGCCAATGGTTTGCTTACTTATTAATCAGTAAATGAGGCATTTTCCCTATTTAGGCCTTTGCCCATCCTGTTTCTTCCATCTTCATGTATGAAAACTCTGTCCATCTTTCTAAGTATTTCTTCTCTTTTAAAAAAAAAATAGCATTTAATTGTATTTTATGTGCATTGATGTGAGGGTGCTGTATCCCCTGGGACTGGAGTGACAGTTGTGAGTTGCTATGTGGGTGCTGGGAATTGAACCCAGGATGTCTGGAAAGGCAGCCAGTGCTCCTAACTACTGAGCTGTCTCTCCAGCCCTCTAAGCATTTCTTACCCTCTTCCATGGGCTCTGCCTAAATGTCTTGCAAGAGCCTCTTACTCATCACTCTGTGGTCTCACAGCACTTTACCGAAGCACTCGGTGTTCCCTGCACCCTCCCTGCCTGTCACAGCTGTTACCAGTGGGCATGACTCTGTGCCGGCATAGGTTGTGGACAAGTCTACAGGTCAAAGAGCCCCTGGACCACACCCTCAGAGCCTCCTCCCTGAACACTGCCGAATCCTGAGCGCGCCGGATGGACCACGAAGGTGGGACTCAACCATTCATTTGTCTCCTATTGAGATCTTCTGCTGAAGTCCTGTCAGAAAGGAAGTGTGACACTGATTAGCATATCTTCCAAAACAGGAGGTGGGTCATTTGCACCCGGTTAGAACAGGAATCTAGAGACAGGAACTAGCACAAACTGCACATCTGGCTCCCAGACAGATGTGGCAGGTGCCGCACTTCAGGGTTTTGATGAGGTCTTTGTCTTTGGGACCCACTTCACAGAAAACAATAGTACATTACAAAGAGCTGAGAGAAAGTACCGGGTTGTGAGCAGAGCATCTACTAGAGGCCACAGGAGACAAAATCAAAGCAAAGAAGCCCAAAATGTTCATAAGGGAACACTGAGGCAAAGGGCCACAGTCTATCCTCTTCTCACCCCTGAAGACATTGCTATGTTGTGGTCCAGTTAGAGTATGCAAAGATGTTCCCAAATTTCAGAAAATATTTGCTTCCTGCCATACATCCATCTTAAAAACAGCACAGTGCCTATCAGTTCTTTGGTAGGACTTACTTTTTAAAACCCTGCACGTGCAGCCGCAGGGCGGTGGTGGCGCACGCCTTTAATCCCAGCACTCGGGAGGCAGAAGCAGGTAGGTCTCTGTGAGTGTAAGGCCAGCCTGGTCTACAGAGTGACTTCCAGGACAGCCAAGGATACACAGAGAAACCCTGTCTTGAAAAACAACACAGAACAAAACAAAAAAACCTGTTGATCACAAGGTTAAAATGGCCTTTGACCTCTTCATGATCTATGTCTCTTATTGGAAAGTCTAGGCTCAAATGCCAGCTTAAATCACAGCACCCCATACTGATGGCACCTTACACTGCTTCTCTTATGTTTTTGTATTTGTTTGTTTGTTTGATTGATTGATTTTTTTGAGACAGGGTTTCTCTGCGGAGTCCTGGCTGTACTAGAACTCACTCTTTAGATCAGGCTGCCCTGCAACTCAGAAGTCCTCCTGCTTCTGCCTTCAGACTTAAATTCCTGAAAAACAATAAACAATGACAAACAAGGGAAGATGCAATGGGGCAAGGCTGTGCTATGTAGGGGACAAGATTTAAAGACTTAATCTTGGTTATCAGAGAAGAGTGCTGGGATTAAAGGCCTGCACCACTGCCTGGCCTTATCGGGTTTTTGTTTGTTTGTTTGTTTGTTTGTTTTGCCTCACCAATTAACACCTGATATATGACTTAGGGTTTGGTCTTTGTCCACGTCTCCCATTGACCAAAAGTGTAAACTCCACGAAGGAAAGGGTTTGTCCGTCTGTGTATTTCGCTCTCTGATATATGGTTGGGAAGCTATGTTCTGGGCACTTGTAAACGTTTATTATTAGATGAAGGGATTGGTAAATACATTTAGTTATGAGCAAGACATGTAAATTTTTTAAAATCAGTTTATGGAAACACTGAATACATAAAAAAAACGCATGATTTTTGTTTTCTAGTATTAGGGATCAAACCTGCATTTTTGGGCATGCTAGGCACTTACTCTACTGCTGAATTATATCCTCAGCCCAGAAAACCTGTGGGAGAAAAGTTTGGTTGGTGTTTTTGTTTTGTTTCATTTGAGATAGGGTTTCATGTAGCTCAGGCTGATGACCTAGGTTGACCTTGAACTTCTCTTCCTTCTGCTTCTGCTTCCTAAATGCTGGGATTATAGGCATGTATCAGTGGCAAAATGAGACTATTTTCATAAGACACACTAATTTATTGGCAGATATCTACCAAGGTCATAGTCTATATAAAGACTGTGTTTGGGGAATTTCCTTGTTTTGTTATATTTGCATTGTGTGTGTATATGAGTGTGATGTAATCTTCTAATGCACACGAGTATGCAAGTGCACACGCAGAGGAGATGCCCCGTTTTAACATTCTCTGACTCATTCTCTTTAGTCAGGGTCTCTCACTGAACCTGGGGCTTGCATTCTTTTTCAGCCTTGATGGCTAACAAGCCTAGTGATCCTTCTGTCTGCCCTGCTCCAGACAGTTACAGTTACTGGAGTTACAGGTATAGTCTCTCCCAGCTATGTACATGGATGCTGAGGATCTGAACTCCAGTGCTCTTACCTACAGAGCCATCTTGAACTCCCCAGCCCCACACTTGAACTTTCAAAAGCCCTAAAGCACCGAGTATTTCACATGCAGTTGTGGACACACCTTGCACGTGTGTAAACCTTTAGACACGACATTCAGGTTCCTCCTAATAACTTATTTTGGATCTTATCAGCTCGCTTATGTAAAGATTCAACAAGTTTGGTCTATGCCTCTTTCAGAAAATTCTTAGAAGTAGGAAGCGATGATGCTGATTAGAAATGCTGGGGTTTCCCCTTCAATGAGCCTAGATCGATATTTAACCACTATTGGTTGTGATGCAGGAGGCAGATATTGCATCCTGGAAAGTGTGAGAGATGCAGAGCCAGAAAACAAGAGTCCCACTGGGAGGATTCATCCTTTAGGGACTGGATAACTGATATGTAACACTACAAATAGCTACATGTCTTTTTTTACAAGACACTATCAACTCTAAAAAGCTATATTTTTCCTTTTTTTTGTTTTTGTTTATTTGTTTCTTTGTTTCTTTACCATGCTTAGGAATAGAACCTAGGGTCTTATGCCTGCTATCACTGAACCAACTCTCCAGGCCAGTGCTTTACAATTTTAAATAATCGACATTATCTTGTTGAGAAACATAAAGTACATTATGTTGCACCAAAAATAGGAATGAGATCTTAATGACTCACAACTCTTGAAATGCACGGGTATCAATCTTGATAGCTCAGCCAGCTTTACTGTTATGTAACTGACTGTGTGACCTTCTCAATGGAAACCTCAGTTTTGTTCCAGTGTGCTGAACTGATTTTCTCACTCTGATCTAGACTTCCAGGGTCTATGGGTCTGTAGCCGTAAATTGGGATAGATGGCAAATCATCTTGAAGCCTTACCAGGTAGGTCTCTAAGAATAGAAATGTAAAATTCCATGCATTCATTTATTCATTACATACAGTGAAGTGGCAGAGGGTAGACTACAGGCAGAGGTCACATCTGCAAGAAAACACGGTCTCAGGACCACCAACGATCAGGTACAGGGGACCCTGGAGGGGAGCGGGACTCTGTCTAGGGGAGACACACTCAGTGTGTCAGCAGAGATAACTTTTGGGAAGGATCTTAAAGGCAAGGTAGAATAAACCAAGCAGGGGCAGGAGCCAGGTGTGGGATGAAGGGTGGTAAGAATGTGGGTCAGCTCAGAGCATTGCAGATGAAAAGGTGTGCATATTCAGGAGACAGAATCCAACAGGGAGGTGTTCCTGAGGGTTAGTTACATGCACTGGGATTCGGGCGTCAACAGTTAAAGGCACAGGCATGTGGGACTGTGGCATGAGCCCTTTGTATAAAACTGTATACCTTCATCATTCAGACATCTGACAGGTAGTGATGAGTGCTGGTATACACTAGCCATCGGGGATAAAGCACACACCAGGGAGGACCCTGTCTCCAATCATAACATGCCAATAATGAACACTTCCCAGGTAAGGGGGCATCTTAAGCTGATTCTGGGGTAATAGGAGCTGTTCAGGTGCCCAGGACAGGAACTACTCTAAGCAAAGGCCTGGAAGGCTTCCATGTCACTGTGGTATGGTACACATGAGAGCAGAGGAGGGTGTGGTCAGAGCACTTTGGGCCAGAGCCTGTAGTAAAGGGCTTGGGACTCGTCTCAGGGGATGGCACTGGTGGGTTTTAAGCAAGAGGTCAATTAGATTAACTTTGTATTTTTTATATGCATATACCACACATAAGGCGGTCTGAATGGAAATGGCCCCCTGCATAGATGGCCAGTTTCTGCTAGCGTCTCCAAGGACAGTGGCAGCACTGCTGTCCCTTAGGCGCAGGCCCATTGTCTTCTCTGGGCAGAGAGAAGACGCACTGAGTCTCTTCTTTCTCAACCACAAAAGCATCTCAGGGACCCTCCAGCTGCCTCACAGTGTCAGGGACAGACCCGTGTCGCCGCTGTCATCTCCAAGGGAGAGGGAGGTGCCTCCAGCTTGTGCTGCCTTGCTGTCACTATAACAAGATGAGTGGGTCACCCTTTAGGAGCACAGAGCCATATAGCTTATCAAAACAGACAGCTAAGACACCGTGTGGCCACAACAGGCACTAGAAGGTCAGCCACAGACTCTGCCCAGAGGCAGTCCTTTCTGACCTCTATGCGAAGACTTGCCCTCCACTTGTTCAGAGACAATCTTAATTCTTTCGTAGCTGTCCCAGGGGCTCACTCTTTCAGAGGCTAGCGGTCACTGTAAACACCACTGTCTCATCATTGCAGTGTGGTGAGACGATTGCAATGTGGCAAGCTGATGGTCTCAGTGGTTCCCTCCACGAGAACCACACTGAACTAAACAAGACAGGTCCTGGGCCTACCTCCTTCTCCCTAAGACCAACCTTATTTCCTGCCTAGGGTCTTCCACCTTTTAGAATAACCAAGCATGGCTTCCTTTAAGGTTACACCCCTGCCCCAAACCTCAGCAGTTGATCGATACTGCTATAGAGTAAATGGGTATACACACATAGAGAAGTGTCTATGGGGCTGTTTACTCCAGCTTTCTCAGCAGCCTCTCCGGTGCTCAGGGGTCTATATAATCATTACTGCGCTTTAGTATCTGGGGCTCTGTTTTAGTTTGTTTTAGTTTGTTTTGTTTCTTACCATGAATGTGTATTGTGCTTTCAGGAAAAGAATCTAAACTCTGGAATCAGACAGCCTTGACTTGTCACATAGCCTTTATGAGCCGAATTGTCAATTCACTTGTTTACAAAATGGTGAACAGGGAATATTTCACAAGGGCATTGAGAAGTATTTAAAACCATTGCTTTTTCCCCCCTAATATTTTCATTACTAGTAACTGACATAATTTCTCATACACATAAACATTATGTATTGTGTAGCTCGTCTGAGAGTTCCTGTTCCTAGCCTCTGTTTTGAACCCTCTCCTTGAGTCTGGCGTTCTGACGGCATAGCTTCCTGCTAGCACCAGGCAATGTGTCTCTGACAGCCACAGTGACAGCCAGAATGGAATGTCTGCATATTCCTCCATAGAAATGCAACCAGGGAAGTGGATTAGTGTGGATCTTTAAGGGCATTCTCGTAGTTGCATGAGAGACTTCCAGTCATTTTTAAAAAGTATTTTTATGCATTCTAGGTTGGAAGTTTAGTTGTTATTTGTAAGGCAGCTATTCTCACCACTATACCACCAACACTGTGCCTGTCATTTTGTTATTGTTTGTTTTTTTGAAACAAGGTTTCTCTACATAGCCCTGACTGTCCTGGAATTCACTATCTCAGCCTGTGGGTCATGACCCTTTGGGAGTCGAAAGGCCCTTTCACAGGGGTCACCTAAGACCATCCGCATATCAGATATTTACATTATAATTCATAGCAGTAGCAAAATTACAGTTATGAAGTAGCAGCAAAAATAATTTTATAATTTGGGGTCACCACCACATGAGGAACTGTATTAAAGGGTCACAGCATTAGGGAGGTTGAGAGAACCACTACACTATGTTATCAGAGATCCGCCTGCCTCTGCCTCCCGAGTGCTGGGATTAAAGGTATGTGCACCATGCCTGGTCTGCTGTACTTATTGTCATTTGGCTTGTGGGGGTTGCTCTTTGTTTGTCTGCATTCTGTTATTTTTAAGACAGAGTCTCATGAAGGCTGGCTTCCAACTTGTTAGGTAGCTAAAGATGACCTTTGATCTTCTGGTCTTTCTGCCTGCCTTTCCAGAGTGCTGGGATACAGGCGTGCACCGCCATGCCCAGTTTACACAGAGCTGGAGGTCAAACCCAAGGCTTTGTGCTAAGCAGCTGAGCCACATCGGTAGCCCCCACCCTGGCTTCCTTACTTTTGGGAACTCCATCCCAGTCACCTGACCAGGTTGATTTTCACAGAAGCATATTTTATAATTGGGAAATAATGAACATATCCATCTACTCGTGTTTGTACTGTATCCTTTTTTTTTTAAACCCTTGGGAACAATACCAGAAATAATACTGGACACACACACACACATTCACACGCCCCTTTGTCATACTGAAAATTCGTCTTTGCAACAGATCTTCAGAGGTAAGACTGCAGGGTGGGACAGGTATAGCCATCAAACACTACGCCGTTTCTTCATCCACTCTACACTGAGCTACATCTCAGAGTAATGTGTGCTGAGTGCTTAGTGAGCATCTGTTACATAACTGCTGCTCAATAAAGCTTTCTCTGCTAGGGAGCAATATTTTGGGAACACTGAGTGGTTTATTAGAGACCTATTTAGATAAAGTAATGTACTCTATGGACCCAGGTTATCTGTAATAACAGGACAACTGTCTTTCCTTGTGTATACAACGTCCAAAGGAAACAGGACTTCAGTGGAAAATGAAAATAGCCATGAAAGCCAGTCTGGTCATTTCCTCCTGTAAGTCTATTTCCGTAGCAAGGCAGGGAGTCACAAGCCAAAGGCTTTGCCAAGATCTTTAAAGATACTGTTGTGTATTTTAAAATTTGTTATCAGCTTATTTGCATATCTGATTTGAAAACCAAAATGCTCATTAAAGACTTCTCCTGTTGTTGAGAAGCAGCCGAAGAAGCTCTTTGCAGCCTTTGGAGGGAAGGGCCCCCATGTCTGCCTCCACAGTGTCTGGGATGAAGGCCCTTCCTCTTCTCCACAGTGACTTTCAGTGACAGACACTGAGTTTGTAGTTTCTGAAGAAACTGAAGAAACAGCAGCTCTGCAAAATTCAGTCTTGGTGGATTGTGGACACGAGGTCTCCTGAGCAATTTGACCCAAACATCAAAGTCTGACACAGATCTGGCCCAAGAGTGAAGCAGAATCTTGCAAGTTGTCCAGGGGCCAGATGCTGGGCCCTGGACATTGCTGGGAGTCCTGGATGTGCAGGGTGTGGAGAGAAAAGATCCACCCCCCCTACACACACACACATACACAGTGGTAAGGAAAAAGGAAATCAAAATCTCACTGCTGCTTCTTCTCCTTCCGTCTTATCACCAGTGAGCTCAGGCAGGCTGGGGAGGCCTAAGGCAGACACTGCTGCATCAGTGAGGCCAACCTCAGGCTGCCCGGACCCTCCTGGCTATCCTGTCCTTGTAGTCCCTCTTGTTCTCTGTCTTCTGAGAATATCAGAAAAGGTCTGACTCTAACCCCCAGGCTTCTTCAGTCTGGGTGCCCTAAGACCCCTCAGAGCTGACTCTGCTTTCCTAGTTTGACCCTTTACCTACATTAGCCCTAATCCAGCCTTTGTTTACATGCTGGGGATTTTTCCACTGTGACCAATTCCAGCCCTAAAACCCTCTCTAACCACATAGACTCAGGCCATCTTCTGGGCAGGGAATGCAGTATTACACTACAGTGAAGCCCAGGCTTGATCTACAAGGCAAATGCCTAGAGAGAACTCAGTTTGAAGCCAAGTTGATTCACATTTCAGTGCTACTTTCTTTCCTGGCTTGCTCTATCTCCATTGTGTCTTGTCTTTTAAACGTTCAGTCAGGCATGTCCATCCACGTGGAGCCAAGGATAGTTATGAATGCAGCCCAACACAAAACTGTAAACTTACTGGAAATATTATAAATTTCTTTCTTCTTCTTCTTCTTCTTTTTTTTTTTTTTGTGGTTCTCAAGCATGAACTTTGTGAAGCATCGTGTCCTGATGTCAAAAGGCTGGACACACACCCGTAAGCATGCTCTTTGTTGATAGATGATCTGCTACAACGAATGCCAGGGCTAGAGGTCACCTCGTCAGAGGGTAAGAATGGCAACCCTTGGGACGTTGATGGAATCCACGTCCTCTAAGAGCTTGAAGTCTGGGTTTGAATGCACACATGTTCAGGAGAGAAATGTCTCCTTTCAGTTTGCTGGACTAGTGCCCAACGGCCCGGAAGGAGGATAGGTCAGAACGCAGCGGAAGGAGACATCCATCCCAAAGCTTGAGTTGGAAAGGATGTGTGACTCAGGCACACCTTAGAGAGGTGGGGAGAAAAGGGAGCAGATGTGACCGAGTACCTACTGTGTGTCAGTGAGAGTGGAAGAGCACTCCTTGTCCATGGTGATGATTAGGACTGGGGAGGGCAAAGAGAAGGAACAGGAGCGAGCAAGGCAGAGAAGTGCTGTAGTTACGGGATTAACGGCATGGTCTGAGCTGTGCCTATTATAGTTGGATGCTTCTGGGCCAAGCATGATAAATGCCTGTAATCCTAGCACTTGGGAGTTAGACGCAGGACGATTAGAAATGGGTACAAGCCTCAGCTATAGAGTGAGTTTGAGGCTGGCCAAGGATAGATGAGACACAGACACCCTCTCTCTTAAAGAAAAAAAAAAGATGCCTGTGTAGACAAAATACATTTCTCTACAAAAGGAACAGCCATGGTATGTGTACATTACACAGCTGAGGAACAGGTTTAAAAGGCTTTCTCCTCGGTCACAATGAGCTCTCTTCAAATACCTGCCAAGCTTTGAGTTCTGTGAGTTATGCAATAGGAAGTTTCCTATGAGTCTCAGCCTCGCTTGATAGCCACATGCCTGAGATCATGGGTGATTCTGTGGCTCACTGGCAAGTCTCATTTCTCATACTGTATCTAAGAAGAGTGATGGACAACAGGAGAGAATGTTTTTCTTTTTCTTTTGTTCCCAGGCTGTGTGTGTACATGCGGAATGTGTGTGTGGTTGTTCTTGTGCCATGGAGTATATGTGAAGGTTAGAGGACCACAAAACATTATGTGAAATAAAAGACTAGGGGTGTGCTTGGCTAGAAACCATACCCAGAAGGCCTGTTTGAGAAGGTGATGGTTTAGGGGAGACCTGAGCAATGAGAGGACCCACACTGGCACAGTGGCCACAGAGGCAAAGTTCCAGGCCCATCAGAACTTGTGTAATGAAGATAACAGGAGACCCTGTCCCAGGATTGTCCTGGAGGTAAATTGTTTAATGTATGTACATCACTGGCTCAATGCCCAGCACATACAAGAGACACTAAACAAATGTCTCATAGGTCGGATCCTCCTAGTCTTGTATCCCAGATTTCTGCCTTTCTCTGACTTTGACCCCAGGGAACCCCACCCTTGAAGTAAGTGCCAGCTATAGCCTCTCTGGCTCCCTGTACAAGCAGAAGGTTGTGGGTAGGGACCTTCACGGCCTGGACTTCCCTAAAACATGCCTTGCTCCCTGTGGCCTGGAGTCATTGTCTACAGGAGAGACAGGAACAGACTTCTTGAACTGGAGACACTGGGCATCTGGAACCCTTACACAGAGCCCACGAATTCACTGCTGTGCTTATTTTCACACCCACTGACCTCGTGACCCACGTGGACAGGTACTGAACCACTTGGATAGAAGTCCAGCTGGGGCTTTGCATGCAGAGGGTCATATCACAGCTTAGTTTTCTTCTAATCGTAATGGGCCATGTCCTGTTCATAGGCTCAAGAGAGGGCAGAGGGTGCACGTGGGTAGGGGTTTTGTGTGTGTGTGTGTGTGTGTGTGTGTGTCTTCTTTTCACTCTCAGGGGTGTACACTTAATATGTGTTGTCCTCTGCCAGGTACTGCACTGGGCCCAGGAGGCACCACTCCTTTGACCTCTTCTAAGGCTTACAGAGGCTGAGAGGTGTCACAGAAGAACTCGGATACTCTGAGCACTCCTGGCTCCAGAGGTAGTGCCAGGACTGAGGTCATGCGGTTAACCTTTGGAACATGATCTGATCCACTACCTGCCAGTCTGCCAAGGGAACAGCCGAACCAAAGGCTCAGCTTCCTCCTTTATTGGTCCCAAGTTGCAAACAAGAGACAGAAGCTAGCTGGCACCAAACCTGTCATGGTGAAGCCATTCCTGTGGTTTTCCCTGCTGTCATCTCTGGGGCGTTTCTGACCTTCCTCCTCCGTGCCTAGCTGAGTGCTCGCTCAGTGTTTGTCACCCGCAGGAAGAAGTCTCCAAAAGGCCACTGCTGGGTCCTGCTGTACCGATGGCAGCCCCTGAAGCCACACAGGCTTCTGGAAACCTCAGCTGCCGCAGTCAAGCTGAGCGCCCCTCGAGCTTCCAAATGCCACCCTTCTTGTTGGTAGTTCTTCCTCCTCTGGCCAGGCCGAGCCCTCTGATCAGCTTCCAGGGCCAACTGGGCTACCATCGCCTCACACTCTTTCCTCCATATCCTCCGAGTTCTTGTTACTGGCACTCACTCCTGGTATCATATGGAACCAAGTAAGAGGCTCTTCTTGGCCTGTTCCCCATGGGACCATGTCACATTCTCTACGGTAGCTGCAGTCTGGAATCCAGTGCTTACACATAGTAGGTCCTCAACAGAACTTAGTCAGTGAACTAGAGTGAATGAGATTGCCCTCCTACACCTGCAGACGCATTTTCAGGAAGACCTCTCTGAGTCCCGTGCCTCACTGACTGCTGGGCTTCACTGGAATCTTCAGTTCACAGATTCTTGGAACACTTTCTGTCCTATGTACTACTGATACTTAAGCTTAGGTGCTGTGTTTTTCCAGAGTTCCTCTCCTTGCCTCTTATCTCTGTCTTAGACTGATGACTGTGATGTAGGTCAGATGTCTGGACCCGCAAGACGTTGAAACATAGTTTGGGTGACATCCCAAGTGTGGGGGTGGGGTGGGGTGGAAGGTTGACTGCTGGGGATTTGCTGATAGCTACCTACACACCTTCCTGTTCTTGGAGAATGTCAAGGCAAATGAATCAGTCCTTGTCTTCCTGAATAGAGCTTCAGGGTCTGGAAAATACAATTAGTATAAAGGACAATTCAAGAATTGTCTATTCCAGGGCTAAGAGATGGCTCAGCAGGTAAGGGCACTTTCTGCCAACCCTGGTGACATGGGTGAGTTTGATCCTCAGGACCCATGGTGGAAGGAGAGAGACTCTCTCAAAAGTAGCCCTCTGACCTTCACTTGTGCAATGTGGCACCAACATGCATCCATATACCTGGACACACATGCACACACACACACACACACACACACACACACACACACACACACACAAGAGAATCATTGAATTGTTTTATAGACCATGAAATTAAAATAAATGAGCTATCCTATATATGAAAGAGTAGGAAGTTCTAAGATCAGAATTATTTTATTTTTTATTTTTTGGTTTTTCGAGACAAGGTTTCTCTGTGTAGCCCTGGCTGTCCTGGAACTCACTCTGTAGTCCAGGCTGGACTCAAACTCAGAGATCTGCCTGCCTCTGCCTCCCAACTACTGGGATTAAAAGGCATGCACCACTACCTCTCTGCTAAGATCAGGATCTTTCTTTCTTTCTTTCTTTCTTTCTTTCTTTCTTTCTTTCTTTCTTTCTTTCTTTCTTTCTTTCTTTCTTTCTGTCTTCCTTCCTTCCTTTCTTCCTTCCTTTCTTTCCCTTCTTCTCCTCCTTCTTCTTCTTCCTCTTCTTCTTCTTCTTCTTCTTCTTCTTCTTCTTCTTCTTTTTTCGTTTTTTTTTTAAAGTCTCAGGCTAGTTTCAGAATCACTGAAGCTAGCCTTAAACTCCTGACCTTCCTGCCTCCACTTCGCAGTGCTGGGTTTATAGGCATGCATCATCACACCTGGCTTGGGATCAGCATTCAAAACTGGACTTTACCACAGAATATCTACAACTTAGGCTTTACCGTGGTGTCAGTCGGGGTATGCCACCCTAAGTGTCTTTCCCTCCCAGTTCCGACTCCTCCTGGCTTCTTCACCAGGGCACTCAAACAGTGAAGCCGGTGGGACGAGACCCTCAGTGACTCTGCTCGGCACAGAAGGCTGCTGAGAGCGCCTGCCTTTAATTTAAACAGTGACTCAGATGTCCCACTCTTGGAACAGGTGACACAGGCCCACACAGGCTGTGGCCCCTTTCTGGACCTCCTGACAATAACCAAATTTCCCACTGTTTTCTGTAATTGACAGGGAACAAAGCAGCTGCAGTGGGAAGCTCTGTCTCCCAACTCAGCCTCGTGCCCATTAGGCAAAGAATAAAAGGTCTCTTACCCTGAATCTGCATCTACACCACACGAGCCAGCACAGAGATGAAGTGAAACCACAATTCCCTGAGACTAACTGAAAGGGCAGTCCGCGAATGTGCCTGAGTGCGTGCGTGCTTACATCATTCAAACTGGGGGAAGCTTTACCTGAGGAGATGCCCCTAGGCTTTCTCAAACAGAGAGGTCGCATAGAAATGCCAGTCAGGGGTTGAGTGCATTGTCCAGCGGCTTGATTCTCAGCACCAAAAAATGTTTCATCGGACTCCTGTCTGTTTCTTAACTTTAATACTTTTTATTTATTTATTTATTTATTTATTTATTTATTGTGCATATGTACATGTGGAGGTCAGAGAACAACTTTAGGGAGTTGGTTTTCTCCTTCTACCATATGGGTTCCAGAGACTGAACTCAAGTTGTCAGGCTCAGCAGAAAGCACCTTTACCCACTGAGCTATCTTGCCTTCCCATGATTCCTGTTCTTTCTTGTGTGTTTGTGTAAATGTGTGTGTGTGTGTTGGTGTGTGCACAGGTGTATATGTAATGTAAGATACATGTGGAGGACAGAAGACAATCTGTTGCCATTCCTCAGAGACTATCCACCTTATCGTTTTTGATGCAGAATTTCTCATAGGCCTGGGGATCCCCAGCTAGGCTGACTATGCCTGTCTTCATCCTCCCCCCCTCCCCCACCAGTGCTGGATTACAAGGATGCACCACTACGTGTGGCTTTTTTTTCTTTTTTTAATGTGGGTACTTTGGTCCTCATAACTGCAGAGCAATGAGCAATCACCCCAGTGAGAGCAGCATGCACTCTCTGTGTGGCCAGTGACAGCTAACCCAGCCCTAAACTCTGGACTGGGGTTGTAGCTGGAAGTAGAGGACTCACATAGCATACTGGGTTCCACTCCCAGCTCCACCTTTTGAAAACAAAAAGATGTCAGCCAGTGAGGAGGAACTGACAACTCGCTGAGAGCTTTCTCTTTCCTTTTATATCACTGTGCCCCTAGAGGACTCCTCACCAGCTGCAGGCCTGAAAAGAGGCGTATTTCCCTGCACGGAGTAAACAAGCCGGTCTTCACTCTAGAGAGGCTTGGGTGGAGACTGTTTGAAAATGATTTGGTTTAAAGTTAATCCGGGCCACTTCCCCCAGGGATCTTCAGCCAACACGACGTCTTTGGAGTTCACTGAGATGCCACACTGTGGTAACATTCCACCAATTTCAACCGAAGAAGATGTGACGTAGTGGAAAGAAAACTGGCCTGGATGAGAGGCCAGCCCTGCCCTGGCCCCCAGGGTTCCTCTGAGAGCAAGGCCAGGTACCCCATCCCCCCTGGCGGCACTGGCCCTGGGGTCTGGGCCCCTTCCTGCAGCTCTCTGGCTCTGAAGTGCTTCCTCTTGCAGGCTCGCTGAGGGCTGGCTCTGTGGCATCTCTGGAATGTCCTTCCTCCCAGCTCTGCTGTGCTCTCCCTTTAGCAAGAAAGCTGGGAAATAAAAGAGGCCCATTTAAGCCTCCTAGGGCCAAGAGAGCAAGCACCTCTCATAGCTGAGTATTTACCACTGTTTCTGTTGCAAAGACGATCTGTGAATTGCCTGGCACCCCTCCACGGGTGGAAGTGGAGTTGGCACCCTCTACACTTGGCTGGAGGGTACCGAGCTGCCCTGGACAAGGCTCTGCAGCGTTCATATCTCCTGCAGCTTTTGGGGCTCTGAGGGAGCTCCAGAAACAATCAGCCCCCAAGATCCCAAAGGGAATCCAAGAGCTATGGACCAACAACTAGTCTCTCCTGAAGCAGAGGGTGGCCGTTACCATAGGAACGTCAAAGCGCAGCAGCAGGAGCAGCAGGAGCAGCAGCAGCTCCAGCAGCTGTGAGTCTGTCTCCTCGCCCCATTGCCTTCACTTCTGTGCATGTGCCGTTGTCCGCAGGCAGAGGCCAGAAGACAAGCTTGGCTGTCGTCAGGCACTGTCCACCTTGTTTGTTTGACATAGTCACTCACTGGCCTGGACTTTGCCAAGTAGGGTAAGCTGACCAGCCAGCAAATTCCAGGAATATTCCTGTCTCTGCCTCTCTCCAGCACTGGGATTACAAGCATGCCTAGATGATTATCTTTATTAATTTAAGTATCTATCTATCTAGATATTTATTTTTATGGAGGTTCTGGGGGATCAAACCCGGGTCCTCACGCTTGCCTGGCAAGCACTTTACCAACTGAGCCGTCTTCCCAGTCCCTGTTCCCTTTATTCAAAACTAACCCCACCCTCAGCTCAGGCCTGCAGTGGGAACTCCTCCCACCCCCCTCTCCACTTTAGCAAACTGGACCAGCAACAAGCCACGCTTGCTAATCAGATGCTTGTTACTGACTTTTGATTTGTGATTTGTCTCTCCACTTCTTCCAGGCCCTCGAGAGGGGAAGCTGGTCAAGCCAGGCAGGGCCAGATGAGCTGGCCGGATGTGAACAAG
This sequence comes from Cricetomys ansorgei, assembly GCA_026225945.1. Lineage (NCBI taxonomy): Eukaryota > Metazoa > Chordata > Mammalia > Rodentia > Nesomyidae > Cricetomys > Cricetomys ansorgei. The sequence goes on along the minus strand of JAMJFZ010003232.1, from coordinate 2,642,948 downwards.
CTTCGGAAGCCTGTCTGCAGAGCACACAGTGACCCCCAGACCCCAGAGATGTTGTGACAGCTTCCCTGTTTCTTGTTCCAGTCACTCTTGAGGCCCTTGGGTTTCTGATACGTACGCTGCTATCTTTTGGAAACAGAATGTTCTCTTAAGGCTTAACTTTATGTAACATAATACCCTATTAGAATTCTAGAAAGGAAAAATTTTAATGGGAATTTCTAGCAACAGCTATGTAGAGAGACAAAGAAAGGTCACTGTGGGCCAGATCCTGAGTGGTCTCCCTGTGACGGTAGACACAAGCAAGTCTTGACTTGTACAGCCAGCCCCTCCTGGTAGTCTGCAGAGGTTTGGGGATAGAAAGTCCATTTGCAGAGTGGCCCAAAGATCTCTGAAAGGAAAGGGTTCCCTGTTGCAGCCTTCCCCTGCCCTGCTGATATTAAGAGATAGAAACAGCTATTGAGGGCTAACTTGCCAGAATCAATGTCAGAGAATGCCAGGCAGGACAATTGTACCCCAAAGAGAAACAGCGGACTAGCGATGATGTTTTCTGTGAGCTTCCAAGCACGCTCTGGGTATCTGTATATCTAGGTGAGGGAGCAAGGCTGGACTCCCTGATTCTTCCCAGCCTCACCTACCCACATGGACACACCCAGCTTTTCAGACTAGGCTTCACAAAGCAGATTTTGCCTCCTAGGATTTGGTGGCTTCAAGCTCAGAAGTGTAACTCCCCAGTTCCACTTTTAGTAGCTCCTCTTTCTTGCTTAAACTACTGCCTGCCTGCCCTGTTCCCTTCAATGTGAGACACTGTGGCTGTGACCAAAAGAACTGTGTTCAAGTTGAAAATGTTGGAGCATGCTGCTGGGTCTGGATCCAGAATGGTGTCACTCAAAATACAGTGACATTGAGTGGAGAGGGAATTTGATTTCTGCCTACTCTTACTGACCTGCCTTTGGTGAGGCAGCTCTGCAGTACTGGCATAGCCCATTCCTCCCAGAGGCTCTGGCATCTGCATCCAGGAAGTTTGGTAGAAAAGATGATCCTATTGGAATTCTGAGTATATTCTGCTCTGAGAATCCTCTGGCACCTTTGAAATCCACCCCACAGCCCCAACAATCACTGTAGCTGTGGTGTGTAGCTGAGGACAGTCTTAAACTTCTGATTCTCCTGCTTCCACCTTGCAGATGCTGGAATTATAGGTGTGACACCAAGCCAAATTTATAAGGTACTGGGCTTTACAAAAGCTGGGCAGAGTGCTTTATCAGCTAAGTTTTATACAGGGATCCCACAGTTGTGGATCTTAAAAGCATGCACATATCTCCTTGCCACCAGCTGCTGATGGGACCTCAGCCCCAGTCTTCACCGACTCCAGGTCTCACTGAGGTCTTTATAGAACAGGAAGCCTTCCTCGTTCTGATCTGATGTAGATGTTTCTGAAGGGGTGTGGCTGTAAGGGACTGATAAATAGGTATGTGCTTTCTTTATAGGGTAATGAAAATATTCCAGCATTATGGGCTGGGAAGATGACTCAGTGGGCAAAGTGCTCGCTGTACAAGAATGAGGACCTCGTTTGGATCCCCAAGACCCACGTAAAAGCTGAGTGTGGCAGTGTGTGTGCAGTGGGTGAGTCAGGCCAGAGATAGGCAGATCCCAGTGGGCTGGCTGCCCTGCCTGGTCTAGCTAAAAACAGAGGCTAGATGCAGGTGCAGTAGAGGCCCTGTCTTAAAACTAAAACTCAGGTGGAGAGCAACAAAAGAAGATGCCTGAAGTTGACCTCTGGCCTCTACACATGACTGCACAGGTGAGCAAACCAGCACATAGGTGGTGTATACACACACACACGCACACACACACACACACACACACACACACACACACAGAGGCATTCAACCGTGGTGGTTAAACTCGGTGACCACTCACAAACCACTGAACTGTATACTTGAAGAGGGTACACCTTAACACAACATGCATTTCATTTTGCATATTTCTTATGAAAAAACCAAAAACAATGGTGCTGAAATCGAGGAAATCAAGAAGGAAGACCAGCAGACCTCAGCAGAACGTGTTTTATCTCCGGAGCTCCAGCTTTGTGCGGGAAGCCCTTCCTTTGTTCAGACTCTCAGAAAGCCGGGGAGGCTGTGGGTCGGAAGTGATTTGCAAAGGAATGAAGGGAAGATCAAAGCAGGTACCAAGGTCAGAGAAGGGGAGAGGGGGTTGGGAATGAGGGAGTGGTGGAGGTGGGAGAGGATGGGGCAGTGGGGAGGTGTTTACCCTTGTCAGGCCCTTCTCTCTAGAAGTTGTCTTCACCTGTGGGACCCTCATCTATGGGACACTGCCACCCCCCAGCCCCCTTGCTTTGAGCAAGGTCATTGAGAAGAAGCAGAATTTTGTATTTCTTTAGAGTGCTAACTGTAGGTGGCTGGCTATTACAAGTCATTTATCTTAAAAGGTTGTTTTTTAAAAACCTTTGGACAAATAACCCAAACTCTGGAACTTTGAATTCCCCAAAACTGGCATAACATTCTGGGGAGAATTTGTGGCTTCAGAGCCTCACATGGTCCAGGAATCTCTCTTGATTTTTCAGGCTGTCTTCCCTCTCCTTGACCCCTTTAGCCAAAGCTTTGTAATGTTCTTCGCATGGGCCATTTTTGCCCACACTTTGAATTGTTAGCGATAGGGAGAACACCGAAGGAAATGAGAATATTTGGCAAAGTGTAAAAAAAACGTGGCCTATTGAAATGCATATTAATCTTCTGGTTAGATACCTCACCACCGACCGCCCTAGAGAACTGTATGTACCCTGTGTAGCCCCTGCGTCACAAACGTGACCCATTTAACTGTGCTCAGGGTCGAAAGCCAGAGGTGCCTCCTGCCTGTGTAGGGGTCATCACAGGGGTCAGGTGTTTGATGTGTCATGTGCTGAAATGTCCCTACTCGCCCCTCATTATTATTATTTTTGCCTGTTAAACAGACAGAATTCATCAAAGATTAGAGCTCTGCAGGAGTTTCTGGTGATAAAACACAAATATTTCTCTTTCCAACACCTCCTGAACCCTCAGTCGTATATCCATAGCTGTCATTCTCCTACTCACAGAAACACACCCAAGCCTTGTTGAGCTGCCCTTCCTCCCTTGACTTTCCCGAGTCTCCTGTATCTGAAATAACTGCGTTCCTTGTAGCAGCACGTGGTTACACTGTCGATTGTGATGAATGGTCCCTTCCCCCAAAATGGCCACTGCACCTTGTGAGAATGTCATCCTCAGTCCTCTAAGGCAGGGGGAGGCGGGGTGCTCTGTGGCCTAGGGGAGTGGGGACCCGGGCTGGCTTTCTCCTGAGCAGTAGGACTGGGGGAAGGTTTTTAAAATCAGACCGAACTTCTGTAGATCTACCAGTTAACCACGCAGCCCTAGGCAAGCTGTGCACCTCTTGGCTTAAGCTTTTGGGGTGAAGACTAAATAAGATAATATATGTTCAGCCCTTTAATTAGCGGTGACTCATTGTTTCAAGCCTCTTTGCTTTGGCAGGTTACTAGGTGGCTCTCGCTCACACTTCACAGCCTGCTCCCTCTTACCTACCACTACCTCCGGCCGTGACCTCATAAATAAGCTTACAGAGGGAAAGTCCAGGGAGGTGGATCCATCCCATATCCTGCCTGAGTATTACTTCCTGAACCAGGCCCATGGACTCCTCCTATCACCTTCTGTTCAATAAACAACATATAAGTCTGTGCTCAGCCCAGGAGACTTCAGGGTGCTGTGATAGTATGAAAACAAAAGGACCCGTCAGGTCTCAGGCGATGCTCGGTCAGCACAGCGCTTTCCAAGGACACATGAGGGCCTGAGTTTTGGATCCCAAGGACCATGTAAGAAAGTTGGATGCCTAGTATACACCTGGAATCCCAGACCCAGAGTGGCTAAGGACAAGCGCATCCCTGAGACTTTCTGGCCAGCCAGCCTAGCTTACTCAGTGAGTTCCAGGTCCAGTGAGAGACTGTATCTCAAATAAATAAATGAATAACATGTAGAGTGATCAAGGAAGACATCCAGCGTTGACCTTTGGCTTCTACATGGACATACAAACATGTAAACATGCTCTCCCCAACCCCAAAGACATATTCCCTGTCTTCAGATACATAATCTCCACAAGATGTGAGAGATACCACAGATCTGAGTTTGAAATACCATGGGTTAAAGGAATGTCTGGAAAGTTCTACGAGGGGACGGTCTCTAGAAGTAGAGCAGTTGTCCCTATGGACAGCCAGTTTCCACCATGCCGGGGGCTAGCTGAAACTGGCCTCTGTAAGAGAAGACAGGCACAGGACGGAGAGCGGAATATGCCATCCTAAGGTGGAGTCCCTCCTAGGCTGTGATGAGGATTTAGGGAACGGCAAATTATCTGATGTTGCAAGAAGAGCACAGAGTGCAGAGTTAAACAAGAGGCAGTCTGCATGGGACATGGCGTTCGCATCAAAGGCAGCTGTGATGTAGGTTGCTGGAAGGTCCAACTCTGTTCCTATTTTGGTCTGCTCTGGTACAGAGTAGCATAAGTCTAAGGTCACACAGTGGAATTTACAGGAGAGTCACAGCAGGCACAATGCAAAGGGAGACACTCAGGAATAGACTGGGAGACGCTTATTTCAAGGAAGCAGGGAGACCAGACCGAACACCTGAGAAAGCTAGCAACAAACTGGGAACAATCTTGTCTACTCCATAGGTATCGACAAGGGTCGTGTGCTCTGAGAAGGCTCTTCTGGCGCTGATGTTTTGGATCCCCACAAATCTTAACAAACTGATTATTCTAAAGGGATCTCAAGTTTGGGTCTGCATTTCCTGGCAACTGAAACGAAGGGAGGAACACACTGAGTTACATACTTTTCTTTTTTTCTGACAAAAGAATGCATACAAATCGATTCGCAAGAGCTCTGGCATTTTCCTGGAATGAAGCTTCTGCCAAAATTTCCTCTGAGTGTCCCTGTAAAAAGGACACTGGGTTATGGAACAGCTCGTGGCTTCCACCATGCTATTGCAAAAGAGACGTAGACACTCGTCCAAATCGACAATGCTGCTTGGAGTTTACAAAAAGGCAGAGGCCACGGGGAAGATCGCAAGTCAAGGCCAGTGTTCCTGCCTGTGTTGTCCCTGGTTGTTAAGGATAAATACAGAAGAGCTCAGCAAAAGTATTGCTTCGCCCACACAGCAGGACCTCAGCAGAGACCTCCAAGGGCCTCTTGTAACAGTTCACCAATGATATGAGGATGCCTTGTGCTTTATTTTAAGAAGAGAATCAAATGCTGTGTGTGTGTGTGTGTGTGTGTGTGCGTGTGAGAGGAAAATGAGGACTAATTGAGGGAGGATGGTCCACCTGAATATGAGTGGCATCTTCTATGGACTTGAGGTCCAGATGTAATAAAAGGGAAGAAAGAAAGCCAGATAGTACCTGTATCCCGCCCCCCCTTCTCTAATTCCTAGACCCCTGTGATGTCATTGGAACTTCTCTGCTGTGTCTTCCCACAGCAATGAACTGAACTCTCTGAAACTGTGAGCTAAAATAACTTTTCCCTCCTTTAAATTGCTTTCGTCAGTATTGTGATCACAACCATGTAAATCACAACCATGAATACAATGTGATGTGTGTATATGTATACATCATAAGTTTTTTTTTCTTCCTTCCCTCCCCCTCTCTTTCTTCCCCCCTCTTTCTTTTTGTTTCTTGAGTGTGTGTGTGTGTGCATGTGTGTGTAGGCATCATGATCAGACAACTTTATGGGAGTCTGTTCTTGGGAAGGGTCTCTCTTGTTCCTGACAACATTCTGCTACTCCAGATTGTCTTCAAGTTTGTCTTATAAACTAGTTTTGCAGGCTCTCAATAAGTATTATTGAAAAAAATAGAACTCCAGTCCATAAGTTTGAGCGATACTTGAGTCAATACTTGATTTGTTATTTGTCCAGAACTTGTTGGAGATCTAAGGTTCTAACATGATCACATATTTCTAATAGAAAGGTAGAGCTCTCATTATATTGGATCAGGACCCATACAAATGACTTCATTCTAACTCATCTACTTCCTTCAGACCCATCTCTGAGTATAGAATTTCAACTATCAATTCTAGAGGAAGTTTACCTTCACCTCCTTCTAAGCTATGTTCTTCCTCCCATGGGCAGACTTTGCCATTGTAAACCGTGGTGGAATGAATATTCTCATACTCAACTGGATGCCACGTTTTCCAAATAGGGTCAAGTAGACCTAGGATGGAATAACTGGCTACCTGGAGTAGACCACTCTTCACTCAGTTACCTGCAATGTCATATGACACGTTTCTAAACATACCTAGTCAGTGTCTAGACGCTCCAACCTGAAGGTCTGTCACTCTGAACCAATTCTCAAAGGAGAGGGTCTCCCATGTGGTTTGACTTGTGTGTCCGCTGGTCCCCAAATTCATTCTCTGCAGTCCTACCCTCAGCATCTCAGATGTGACGTTATTTGAAAACAGTTATTGGAGTATGATTCATTCAGATGAGGTCATCTTGGAGAAGAGTGGGTTTCCAGTCTCACGGGCTAGGTACCCTAATAAAAGGGAAAATCTGCATGCAGATGCCCAGAACGTGCTGTGTCGATTTAGAGGTGACTACCCACAAGCCTAGGAGGGAGGCTGACACAAGTGCCTCCTCCCAGCTTTCAGGAGGGAACCTTCTGGTGCCGAGGAAGACTTTAGATTCCTGTGTACAGAGCTGTGAGGAAGGACATTTGGGGTTTTGTGTGTGTGTTTGTTTTCCGTGTTTTGTTTTCCTGGGAGAGGCTCTCACGCATCCTGGGTTGGCTTTGAACATTCCACACAGCCGGGAATGCCACTGAGTATCTGCGCTTCCCGCTTCACCTCCTGAGTGCATGGATGGCAGATTTGTACCACTACATCAGATTTATGAGGTGCTGGTGATTGAACCCAGAGTTTCATGCATGCTAGGCAAGCGTTCTACCAATGAGCTACAGACCCAGCCTACAAACTCTCTGTAACGAAACCACCCCATTTGTGGGGTTTAGGTAAAAGCAGACTTCATAAGACTTCGTCGCCTCCACTCTGACTTTTCACTTAAAATTTTAAAACAAGACTTACTTTTACTTTTATTTATGTGTATTCTGTGTGTCGGCCATGTGTGTGCAGTTGCCCTTGGAGGCCAGAATAGGTCGTGAGATTCTCTAAAGCTGGAGTTACAGGTGGTTATCAGCTGCTTGACATGGTTGCTGGGAAACTGAACTTGGGCCCTGTGCCAGAGCAGTACGTGCTCTCCCCAGCTCCCAACATTTATTTTATAATTGTGTGTGTGTGTGTGTGTGCGCATGCATGTGTGCCTGTCTGTGTGAGATTGTGTGTACACGAGTGTAGGTGCCTATGGTGGGTAGAAGGGCAAAAGAGGGCATCCAATATTTTTGGAGCTGGAGTTGCAGGCAGTTGTAAGCCGCCCAACTTGAGTGTGGCTGCTGGGAACCAAACTTGGACAGGTACTGGGAACTGAACTTAGGTTCTCTGGATAAGAGCATATGTGCTCTTATCTGCTGACCCATCTCTCCAGTCCATGCTCCTTTTGATTCTGCATCCCCATCTCTCCTCATCATTTACAAATCTGTAAGAGCCCAGGTCAGTAAGTTAGGACACACGCTTGTAGTCTGGGCTGGTACTGCTTGTGAACATGGCCAACCTTGGCCTTCCAGCTCACAGCTAAAAAAAGAGTTCAGAACAATGAAGCTGGGTGTGGTGGCTCTTGCCCGTAATCCCAGCCTCGAGGAGGCAAATGTTGGACAATCATAAATTTGAGGCCAGCATGGGCTACATAGTGAGCTCCAGGCCAGCCTCGGTTGTAAGTCTCTGTCTCTCACCAAACTACAGAGTCAAGGAGATGGCTCATCAGAGAAAGTCCTTGCTGCCAAGCCTGATGACCTGAGTTCGAGCACTGAATCCCACATGGTAGAAGGGGAGATCCAACTCCAGCAAGCTGTCCTCTAACCATGGACATGATTGTCCAGCATTTGCCTCCTGAGGGCTGGGATTCCAGACAAGAGTCACCATGTCCAGCTTCACTGTGTGTTTTAAACTGTGAGCTAGAACACACACACACACATACACACACACACACACAGAGCAAAGTCCTCCCAAATCCAAAAGCAGCAAAACAAGCAAGCAAGCAAACAAACAGCAAAAAAACCTCACAGAAGCAAAAAGTAAAATAAATAATAAATAAATACAACAAAATAGGGCTGCGGGCTGAGTCCCCAGTGGTCCACAGACGGTCTGTGCAGCCTTGACAAGCTATAGACCCTCTACGGCCTTCAGTTTCCTGAGCCGTGGAACAAGACTGTGGCTTGGAATCTTCCAGCGATTCTGTTTATAACAGCGTTTTTAGGTTACCAGGAATAAAAATATTCTGCTTCCTCCCACTTTCAGCAAACTTGGGTGGCAAAGATGACTTCAATTCTCCTAATTATGAGAGCAGCTCGCTGCTGCTCTCACCCTCAAGATGGTTTCAATTGCTTTTTATGTCAAACCCCCCACCCCCCGTGTGTGTGTGTGGCCAGGGTCACTTGGAATGACCAAGTGTAGACAGACCTTGGCAAGATCTGAACCAGAGCCCAGCATAGTATATTCCAGTCTTCCTATCCAGAGACCAAGAACCACTGCACATGGACCCTCTGAGGTTCTGTACTTGGCATCTGGCCTTTGTTAGGCCATAACAGAGTTAATGGGCCTCTGGTCAGAACAATAACTTTTACAGAACTCATAATGGCTGAGTGGTTACAGGTAGGAAAGGCAGACAGCTAATATTCTCTGCATCCTGGTTCTCTGTCAAGGACAGTCACATGTGTTAAATTTTTTGTCTGTCTGTCTGTCTATCTCATTTATCTGTCTATCTATCTATCTATCTATCTATCTATCTATCTATCTATCTATCTATCTATCATCTATCTATCATCTATCTATCTATCATCTATCTATCTATCTATCGACAAGATATTATGATGTAACTCTGGCTGTCCTGAAACTCACCACATAGACCAGGCCAGCCTCAAACTCACAGGGATCCACCTGCCTCTGTCTTCCGAGTGCTGGAATTAAAGGCACCATTACATCTAGCAACACGCATTAACTTTTTAAATCTCATATCTACCCTGTAAGGTAAATATTATGATGATCATTTTCAGATTTGGCTCGGAAAGGTTTAGCGACTTTACCAAGATCACACAGCCAGGAAGCTTGAAGTCAAGTGGAGGCTTTTTTGATTTCTAGATAACATCATTGCTTGGGTTTCTGTTTTGGTTTATTGATTTTTGTCTCAGTGTCATCCAGGCAATTCCAGAGACTGCTCACCCTGAGTTCCCACTCCTCTGTCGTCTAGATACCCCTTGTACAAAGGAGCAGGGCCTGCACTTGTGTTCAAATGCCAGATCACCTCTGAGGACAGGACAGTTGGCATGGCTGCTGGGTAAAGGGCTTACTGCCGTAAGTGGGCTCAGAGCATTAAGAGACAAACGTGGGCATAGTCAAAGTTTAAAGAGTTTATATTCTATATATATAGATAAAATATATAAATATTTATAAAAATTTATAAATATATAAGAGCCTCAGGACTCTGTATTCAGGGCAGGGCCAGCTGCAGGTGCTCCACCCAGGGGGAGGTATAAAAAACACCTTTTATAAGTTATTTGCAAAAGCAAGGTAAAGAGAAGATTTGATTGGTCCAAATGAGTAGTAGTGGAGGTTGGCTGGTGCTCTCTGATTGGTGGAGCCAAAAAAAAAAAAAAACCATTTTATCAGGGATGGAGAGATGGCGTGGTTGTTAAGAGCACTGACTGCTCTTCCAGAAGACCCAGGTTCAATTCCCAACACCCACATGGTAGTTTGCAAGTATCTATATTTAACTCCAGTTCCAGGGGATCTGACACCCTCATACAGACATACTTGCAGGTTAAACACTAATGTAGATAAAAATAAATAAAAATAAGATTAAAAAAAGAGATAATCTGAAAGAAACTATTTTAAAAAACAAAAAATATTTTATCCTTTGCTTGGAGCTGAGTTTCTATTTGTTTCCATAGTTACGAAACCCTAGCAGCCACCTCAGTCTGATGGCCTCCTGTCTGTGATTTTTAACAAGAGGGCAAATGGCTGAGTTCCAGCATTGACTACTGTGCTAAGCATCTGGCTTCCTGTTGCTTCCTCTGACTGGTTTCTGCTCCACCTTCTTAAGAGAAGCCTTGGAAGGCATACTTGCTTCCCAAGCTACTAGGAGGGCTGTTGCCTCTTTCAGGATTTGCCTCAGTTGCAGATAGCTTGCTAGTCCAAGGTCATGTTTTGGGGTGACCCATGTGGCCAGCAGGCTAGACAATGCGAAGGTCATCTCAGCTCCCGTTCACCTGTTGCTGAGCCTTACCTTCTGTATGCACTCTGTCCTGCTTCTACCAGGCTCCTCCCCAAGGCAGCTCTCTGGCCCAAATAAGCTTCTTGCCTGTGCACTAACAGTAGGCATTCTCATCTCCTTCTTCCCCAGGACACAGTCCTTCAGAGCCTGGAAAAAAACAGCCTTACACTCTTCAGTTCCCTCATCTCCAAACCACACCGCCGTTGGCACAGCTCTGGCTTCTGAGTGTGCTGCAATGTTGGCCCTTCTCCGTATGGTTTCTGAATCACAACCCTGGGCTGAGTGAGGATGGATGATTGGTGTTGATGGCTGCCTGGTGTTCTGGGGTAATCCTAAGACCCTGAGACGCTCTTGGTGGTGGTGCTGACTGTCTCAGACAACTCCCAGCACTTAAGAAGGCACAGGATCTTCCTGAGTCTGAAGACCTCACCACGTGGGCAGTGTGAGTTCATAGCCCTGGCTTACCAAGGATTGCTTGCACCTGAAGGGAGTGGATGGAGTCCTGAGCGGATGTCTATTGTTGGCTTAGGGATTGACCTAATTGGAGTGGCAGGGAATGAAGAAATGATAGACACACATACAGAAAGGTTGGGATTGGGTGAGCCCATGGCTTCCTATGGAGACGCACCATCAGTAGCCAGGAAACTGAGGAAACACAGCACATTTTTGTATACATCTGAATCTGAATTGAGGGGGTGGGGATATTGAATGTAGCTGAAGGAGGAGACAGGGCTAGCTAATCTCGTGTGTGTGTGTGTGTGTGTGTGTGTGTGTGTGTGTCTTTGTAGGGAAGCAGAGTCAGGCAGTTATCCAGAAGAAGGAAGGAAGGAAGCTGTGGTTGCTAGATTTTGTACACACTGTCAAAACCTGCATATAGACCAGGGGAGAGCTTTGTCGTTTCCCCAAGCCTGACCTGGAGAAGGCTTTTTCATTTCCATTGAGCTGAGACATTTGGATGCTTGACATGCCCATGCCCATGGGACCTATACACATTTACTCAGGAGTTCGTCTGCTCCTCACATGTACCCCAAGAGGTGTAAGCTTAGCTGGCGTCAAAGAAAGCTCAGAATGAACTAGACATAGTTGTTGGGGTTTCTGAAAACTGGTGTTGACTGCTTTAGGAGAAGCATGTAGTTATATGCTGCTGTGGGGCAGCTCAACAAGCAGGACAAGGAGACACTTTCATAGGTGTAAACTCTGCCAGACCTCAGCAGAGGGAACCACCATCATGGCCAGCATCATGCTCCCAGTGGAACCCCGAGCATCTGAGCTCAGGTGCATTTATTCTTTCAGAACGCCTCAGGTGTTCTACTGATAGCACGTGCAGATCATTAGCAATCAAACAACCCTCACAGAAATCCACCTGCAAACACAGGCAAAATACAGACCACCTAGACCTCTAGACCTAAGATAGTCCCTCACCCAACATTGAGAATAAGACAATTTCAAACATAACTAAAAATAAACTTCTCCAATAGAAGCACTTCTGCGAGGAGGGAAGGTCCTGCTGATCTTTTTGCGCAGCTAGGGGAAGTGGCTATGTAAATCACAGTTCTTCAAGGGAATGCAGCATTTTTCCTGCCTTTGCTATGCCTCTGTGCTGAAAGGAAATACATAGTTAGGTCCCTAAATGGGTTTCTGTCCTGTTTGTTTGTTTGTTTGTTTATTTATTTATTTATTTATTTAGTATCTGGACTCATGTAGGCCAGGCTGGCTTTGAACTCACTATGTAGCCAAGGATGACCTTGGATTGATGATCCTGCTTCTTTCATTTTCTAAGTGCTGAGATTATAGGAGTGAACCACTCCATGGCTTACGTGGTATTGGGGATCAAAGCCAGGACTTTGTGCATGTTACTCAAGCATTCTACCAACTGAGCTATATCCCCAATCCCTCTGTCTTGGAATTCTGCATCTGCGTATCAGTTAGCATGTACATACATGCTCTAGTTTTATTCTATTGCCTTGACAAACGCCATGACCAAAAGCAACCTGGGGTGGAAAGGGTTTATTTTGCTTACGACTCCAGGTCACAGCCTATCACCGAAGGAAGTTAGGCCAGGAACTCAAGCAGAATCTATGGAGGAAGGCTGCTTACTGGATCACTCACTCACAGGCTCATGCTTAGCTAGCTAGCTTTTTAAAAACATACAGCCTAAGATCACCTGCATAGAATGGTTCTGCCTGGACCCTTCTACATCATTTAGTAATCAAGATAATTCTCGAAAGACACGCCCATGGGCTGGCTTCAAACTCACAGAGTTCTTCCTGCCTCTGCCTCTGGATTGCTGGGAATATATATATGCACAGCCGTACACATTATCTCCTAATTGCATGAATCTGAGGAGAGATAGTATCATAAGCCATTTATGTATCTCAAAAAACTGATGCTCAGGAGGTTGACTCACTCAAAGCCACACCGCTAGAATGTAGCAGAAATTTAGGACTGGATTCTAAGCATCGGGTTGGTCCTTAAGATGCTCATCTTCCCAGAGTGATGCCTTACTTTCTAAGCAACGTAGATGACAGAAAGAAGCCATAATAACTCATATATTGCATGATTCAGGAGACTAATAATGGCCAAGGCACTCAGGAATACAGCAGAATAGCTGGTAATCTTCCAGCAGCCCAGACCATGGTCCAAACTGATAATCAGCGATTGATGAGCTGGGAGACATTGTTGGATAGTCACTCTTCCCTTATTGTACCATTGCACAGCCTCTACTGTAGTGGTTCTCGAACTGTGGGTTGCAATCCCTTTGGGGGTTGAGCCATGCTTTCACAGGGGTTGCCTAAGACCATAAGAAAACACATATTTCTGATTTCTGATTCATAACAGTAACAAAATTACAGTTACAAAGCAGCAATGAAAATAATTTTATAGTTGGGGGCCCCCACAACATGAAGAACTGTAGAAGGGGGTCACAGTGTTGGGAAGATTGAAAACCACTGCTCTATTGTGAACTTGAGACTTACACTGTGAACTGTGGGCGATGTGGGAAGGGACAGTTGTAGAAGGCTGCTTTGGGGTCTCTGGTTGAGATATGGAAACAAAGGCAGCCAAGTCAGGCCAGGAGGGCCACAGTGTGAGGATCATGGGTGTGTAGCAAGAAGAACATTGAGAGCCTAAGAGACGGTTCAGTAGTTAAGAACACTCCTTTCCAGAGGACCCAAGTTAGATTCCAGCACCCACACGGTGGCTCACAAACTGTCTGAAATTCTAGTTCCTGGGGATCCTACACCCTCTTTTGGTATTTGTGGGCACAGACTAGGCATGCACATGGTACATAGATATACATGCAGGTGAAACATTCATACACTTAAAATTAAAGAAGAAGAGGATGAAGAAGAGGATCAGGGAGAGAAGGAGGAGGAGGAAGAGGAGGAGGAAGAAAAAGAAGAAGAAGAGGAGGAGGAAGAGGAGGAGGAAGAGGAGGAGGAGGAAGAGGACGAGGAAGAGGAGGAGGAGGAGGAAGAGGAGAAGGAGAAGGAGGAAGAGGAGGAGGAAGAGGAGGAGGAGGAGGAAGAGGAGGAGGAGGAAGAGGAGGAGGAGGAAGAGGAGGAGGAGGAGGAAGAGGAGGAGGAGAAGGAGGAGGAGGAAGAGGAAGAGGAGGAGGAAGAGGAGGAGGAGGAGGAAGAGGAAGAGGAGGAGGAAGAGGAGGAGGAGGAGGAGGAGGAAGAGGAGGAGGAGAAGGAGGAGGAGGAGGAGGAGGAAGAGGAGGAGGGGGAAGAATGGATCATCGATCTCAGTGCTTGGCTTCCAACCCCAACACCAGCTCTTGACCAGCAAGACTCAGGAAGACCCACGTGGTCCCTGACCCCCAGGCTCCTTGCTTCCTGGATGTCTTCATAAAATCAGATTTGCTTCCCTCTGCATTGCAGCGACAATGGCAACTGTCATGTGGCCGTCATCCGTGCTGCGCAAAAGCAGCGCTTTAACTGTCGCATTCCCAAATTCGCGCTGACATTCCTCACAATCCAACTCAGTCGCTTCTATTATTAGGTCCATTTTACAGATGAGAAACCAATGATGAAATGATGCGCTCCAAGCAGCCTTTCTGATCCCAGACTGCAGACAGAACACTGCCCTCCCATCCCAGCGGCATGTGTCTTTATTGCCATGTGGTGTTTGTGGTGGAGGAGCTGGGATGGGGGAGGATCTTTTGAGCCCAGCTGCTTCTACCTTCCAGTGTTGCCAGGGAAACCACCACTCCCGTGTAGTTGCCATGGAAATGATCCAACCTCTCTCTTCTTCTCACCTTCACCATGGAGACAGCCAACCTGGAAGCCCAGTCCTTGAGTGGGAGGGGGTGGAGTCTTCCCCGATGCTGGAAATTCCCACTGAGCAGAGGAATGAGGCTGCACAAAAGTGCATTGTCAAAAGCAGGAGGTCCCCGGGAATGCAGGTTGGCATTATTTTCAGAATTCGTTCCTAAAGTCAGCTATTGTCTACACCACGGGAAATCCCCGATGGCTGTGTCTCACAAATACTCAAAGTACACCAGGCAGGTTGTCTGTTTTATCTGACACTGTGTCCATCTGGCCAGGAGGACAATGGGCTATCCCTCCCCTCCCCCACTTAAGCATCCTGTACTTCTTTTGTTTTGTTTTGTTTTTTTCTTACGTTTCCCCCTCCCCAGACAGGGTTTCTCCCGGAACTCGTTCTGTAGACCACGCTGGACTTGAACTCAGAGATTCATCTGCCTCTGCCTCCCAGGTGCTGGGATTAAATGTGTGCGCTGTGGCTGCCGCCATTACCGCCACCACCTGCTAATGTGTCCAGTACTTTGAATGGGCTGCATTAGTGGTTCTCAGGGCTCCAGATGGCCCATCTACTTGGTTTGTGAAGAAAACATTAGGTTCTATCTATCTTATTTATTATTACTATTTTAGACAGGATTTCATGTAGCCCAAGCTAGCCTTGAACTCATCATGTAGCCAAGGATAATCTTGAACTTCTGATACGCCTGCTATTTCCTGCTAAATACTACTTATTTCCCAAGTGCTGGCACTGCAGCGTGTGCCACCATGCCTGGTGTTTGAAGCGCTCTGGATGGAGCCCAGAGCCTCACACATACATACAAAGCAAACACTCTCACTGCATCTCCAACCCCCAGACCTTTATTCTGAGAGATACAGACAGAAAATCTAAGACTATCTTTAGTCTACTATAGCAGGATGATGAGATAGTTAAGGATATGCCTGACAATATCAGACGGGTTAGATTCAAGCCCTGACGGAGGACATGTTGCTTACAGGGACAGGGCAAACTGGCTCTCTCCAAGCCAGCTCCTTCAGAAGCAAAACTGGGCTAACGATAGTGTCTACCTCTTAAGGTTCTTACAGTGGTTAAATGAGATACACTTCACAGTGTCCGTCCAGCACATGGCAACACTCGACAAATGCCACTGTCTCATCATTTCACAAAACAGGGAAATTCTTAACAACAACGGTGAAATAAGATACAACCTCAGCCAAGATGGGGACCCTCAGATGGTACCCTCCTCACTTTAGTAACACCACTTTAATATCCTCACTGATATGCTTTTCTCATGATTCCTTTTATTTAGCATGCATATATGTTCAATTATTTTTATTTTCTTGCACAGGTGTGCTACCTGCGTGTCTCTGAGTATGCCATAGAAGCCAGAAGAGGGCGTCGGATCCCCTGGGACTGGAGCGAAAGGTGATTGATTATGAGCCTCCAAATGGGCTCTGGAAATCAAACCTTGATCCACTGGAAGAACTGCTGAGTCATCTCTCTGGCCCCTTACTGTATTTGAAATATGTGCGTATACATACGTGGACATGTGGCAGTGTGTGCCAGTACCCTTGGAGGCCAGAAGAGGGCATCAGGTCCCTTGAGCCGGAGTTACAGGTGACTGTGAATCACTTGATGTGGATGCTGGGAACAGAACTCAGGTCTTCTTCAAGATCAGGCTGTGCACTTAATCTGAGCCATCTCTCCAGCCCCTTGTCTGCATTTTCATCTTCATTGTCCTTGTCAACATTTCTCAGAGTCAAGCCTTTAAGAGTCACACCCCCCTGTAGTGCTGCTGTGTCGTTCAACAAGGAAAACACAGGTACAAACCCCGCCAGCCCGCCGCAGAGGGGACCACTATTACAGCAAGTGCCATCCTTGACAGTGGAACTCTGAGAATCTCGTCTCAGGAGTTTTTATTGATGCCTAAATTTCTCGGGTGTTCTATCAATACCACCTGCAGATCACGAACAATCAAACATCTTTTACTTAAAGCTAACGCTTGCAGACAATACAAAACACCATGACCTGAGCAGCCCTTCCCCCCAACAGGGCGCAAAACCACCATTTTGAACATAGCTACAGGTAACCTTCTATGACACCTTCCAGTGATATGTAGGTCCTCTCTGCTCTCAGAGGCGATGCTTTTATGACTTTTATCTTATTATTTTTAAATTTTATTTCATTTGCTATCCTAGGGGTTGAATTTGTGGGCTTATGCGGGATAGGCAATGCTTCTGTGATTTTCAAGAGCCCCAATCAGCAAAAGGAGTGTCCACAGGCCCAAAGCCAAAGATGAGTTGGTCAGTCAGGACCCTTGGCAGCAATCCTGAATCTGGGTGTGGACGTGGCTCTGCACAGCCAAGCCATTTCTTTGCAAAAGCTAGGCTATTTCATGAGCCCGGAAGTACAGGCACAAAACCCTTCTGCAGTCTGTCCTTGCCCCTCCGGGTCCGGCGGAAGTCACATCAAACATTTCACTGAGGTCCAGGGTTCTGGTCTGGGGTCCAGAACTCTGGCTGTGCTCCTGAAGAAACTAGCTTGATTCCCTTGGTTTTGGTTTCTGTCCCCCTAGCCCACCTCCCTGTGTGGACTTGTGGAGTAGGAGTGAATGGAGGAGCCACACCCAGACTGGCAGTCTGAAGCCTGGAGACACCAGAAACTAGCAGAAAGCCACCTAGACTCAGAGTGAGGAAGCACCTTCCCCCAGCCCTTGACTTTTCTGTAAACCGGGGCAATCCCCACTACCTTCCCAAATCACAGTAGTTTTTCAGAGGCTAGACAGGTCTAGTGAGGCCTGAACTGTAGTCACTATGGAGGGCCCTTTAAGATAAAGAAGGGACACATTTACAATGCAGTGCATTAAAGGGATTTGGTTGGGGAAAGGTGCTGGGCCTGCACGTGCTAGGCAGGTACTCTATCCCTAGGCTACCTCCCAATCCTGAATGGAGTATTTATTTAGGGGAAGTCACCAACAAATGACAGTTTCATTATAAAGAGAAAATCTGGAATCAGGAAGATAGCTCAGCAGATAAAAAACACTTGTCCATCAAGCCCGAGGACATGAGTTAGTTCCCTGGAACCCACAGGAAGTCAGATCTAAGGGCTCATATCTGTCATCCCTGCACTCCTACTGAGAGATGGGAGGAGGAGGCAGGAGAATCTCCTGGAAGCTCTCAGGTCAGCTAGTCTGAAGTACTCAGAGAGGCAAACCCTCCCTCAAACACAAGTGGGAGGCGAGAAGTAACTCTAGCAGATTGTTCTCCGACCTCCGTGTGTGCAGCATGGTGCACACGCACTTTAATCTAGTCTCTCTCACACAATAGAAAATATAAAAATAATAAAAACAAACAGCCAAAAAATACTGCAAATATCCAGCTATCACAAAATCCAAAATAAACACACACACACACACACACACACACACACACACACACACACACACACACAGACACCCCTGCCTTCGTCCCCCGAGCGCTGGTTAAAGGCATGCACCACCACCGCCAGGCAAACATATTTATTTTTTAGAATGATTATTTAAAAAATATTTAGATATTATTTAAATTTTAAAAATCATTTTTAGATGATGATAATTATTATTACTGAGACAAGATGTCTCTATAAAATCCTGACTGGTCTGGTATTTGCTATGTAGACCAGCCTCAGCCTCACAGAAATTCCCCCGCCGAGTGCTAGGATTAAAGGTATGTGCCAATATCAGGCTTTTTTAATTTATTTTTTATTTTTTTGGTTTTTCAAGGCAGAGTTTCTTGGTTGTAGCTCTGGGTGTCCTAGAACTCACTCTGTAGACCAGGCTGGCCTCCAACTCACAGAGACCTGCCTGTCTCTGCCTCCTGAGTGCTGGGAGTAAAAGTGTGCCCCACCACCTCCAGGTTCAGACTCAGGCTATTATTTTTATTTATGTGTGTGTGTGTGTGTGTGATGTGTGTGGGGTGTGTGTGTGTGTCTGTGTGTGTGGTGTGTGTGTGTGTGTGGTGTGTGTGTGTGTGTGGTGTGTGTGAGTGTGTGTGAGTGTGTGTGTGTGTGTGGTGTGTGTGTGTGTGTGTGTGTGTGTGTGTGTGTGTGTGTGTGTGTGTGTGTGTGTGTGTGTGTGTGTGTGTGGTGTGTGTGTGTGTGTGTAGTGTATGTATGTGTGTGTGTGTGTGTGTGGTGTGTGTGTGTCTGTGTGTATGTGTGTGTGTGTGTGTGTGGTGTGTGTGTCTGTGTGTGTGTGTGTGTGGTGTGTGTGTGTGTGTCTGTGTGTGTGTGTGTGTGGTGTGTGTGAGTGTGTCTGCGTGTGTGTGTGTGTGTATGTATGTGTGTGTGTGTGTGTGGTGTGTGTGAGTGTGTGTGAGTGTGTGTGTGTGTGGTGTGTGTGTGTGTGTGGTGTGTGTGTGTGTGTGGTGTGTGTGTGTGTAGTGTGTGTGTAGTGTATGGGTGTGTGTGTGTGTGTGTAGTGTGTGTGTGTGTGTGTGTGTGGTGTGTGTATAGTGTATGGGTGTGTGTGGTGTGTGTGTGTGGTGTGTGTGTATGTGTGTGTGTGTGTGTGTGTGTGGTGTGTGTAGTGTGTGTGTAGTGTATGGGTGTGTGTGTGTGTGTGTATGTGTGTGTGTGATGTGTGTGGTGTGTGTATGTGTGTGTGTGATGTGTGTGGTGTGTTTATGTGTGTGTGTGATGTGTGTGGTGTGTGTATGCTCATTTATGTTTCAGTGCCTACACAGGGCAGAAGAAAACAATGGATCCCTTGGAGCTGGTGTTATAGGTAGCTGTGAGCCACCTGATGTGGTGCTGGGAATTGAACCTGGGCCAATGCTCACAGCTGACAGCCTCTTCATATGACAATGATATGGTGAAATTTATGTAGATGATTAAGTTAATCCAGTCCCTTCATCGGTGCAGTTGGCCAAAATTAGTTTTTTTTATCATCAATAATTACAAGGGTTTGGCTTGTTCACTTATTTATTTACTTACATATTTAGAGACAAGGTCTCATGTATACCAGGCTGGCCTCAAACTCTTTAACCTTGACTTTCTGATCCTCCACCTTCTACCTCTTGAATGGTGGGATTTGAGGCGTGCACCACTGTGTCCAGTTTGTGGTGTTCTGGGAATCGAACCCATGGTTTCATGCATGCTAGACAAGCACTCTGCCAACTGAGCTACATCTCAAGCCTTGGGTTTTTTTGCTTGTTTCTGTTTGTTTTTGAGACGGGATCTTGCTATATAGCCTTGGCTAGCTTGGAAAGTCGGCGACTTCTGTTTGTTTGTTTTCTGCTCGGTGATGTTGGAGATGGGCCTCTGGGACCTGCAGATGTTAGGCACTCTGCCCTTGAGCAGCTCTGCTCCCCCAGCTCTGAGAGTTTTGATCACGTGGATGAGAACACACTTTCTGCTTACAGTTTCAATCTGTCTTTTTTGTTAGAAGACTCCTAGGCGAACTTCTGACTTGTTGCTTCACTTTAGACGCCACTTCGGTCGTTTCGGCGTGACGTGTAAGTCCTACGCTGTCTGTATGCCTGGTGAGAGGCCGTGGCAGACCTCGGGAAGATTCGTAGAAGCCCTTCCTTCTGCGGGATGGCTAGAGATAGCCGAAGTGATTTTGACATCAGTCACTCCATCCCACTGATCCAAATGAGTCTCGAGGCCACTCCTAACATTTTCAAATGTTTAAAATAAATACTTGGGAGTTATTAGTCAAGGGAAGACACTGTTACATAATGTTCGTCCACCTACCTTGACGCGCTGGAAGGCCAGATTCAAATTTAGAATTCTCGGAATCCTCAGAGTTTCCCGTGAGGATGTGTCAAATGAGAAAGCTGGCTTCTCACCGTGGCTCACTGCTGCCTCCTTCTCCTGGCGCAGACATCACAGTTGTACCCGAAAGGGGCCTCATACACTCTGGATCTGAGCTCTAACTCCAGTTCCCCTACAAGTAGCTCTCTGGCCTGTTATCAGATCAAGGGGTTTGCACACCAGCATGTGGGCTAGTCTCTGGGACCACATTAAGCAATATCCCATGTGGAATCTCTGAACAGCTGGCACCATTGAGGTCATTGCTAAAGAATCCTAGGTCACGTGGGCCGTGGCATTGTGTCATGGCCTCTGAGAAGCAGATGCTGAAACAGAGTAAGGGCTGAAAGGGGGTTGGCTCACTGGGGAGTAATATTTTCGAAAGGTCAAATGGTCAGAAAGTCTCCAGACTACCAAGCTGATGTGACACCTGCCAAGGACAGAAGGCAGACAGCAGAAATGGATGTGACAGGTCCCCACTGCCATGTGAGTCCTGTGAGCTCACTCATGGTCAGCCCAACAGGCAGTTGCAGGGTGCAGAAATGTTTCTTGGGCTCAGTCACCACAGGATTGCTTGGACACTGCTGCAGGGAACCACAGGAACCTCAGCCTCAGTCTCCTGACTGTGTTCTTTGTAGCAGAACAGCACACTCTTTCACGAAGGGAGATCTGAACAGCACAGTCCACGAAGGTGCCACGCGCCCAGTGAGAGGGAGCGCTGTGGTCAACCCATCCGGAGCTTCCATCTCTGCGGTCATCTGTTTCTGAGTCTCTGATGCCAGTCTCCAGGCTCATGCCATGACGGGGGAGCTGTTTTACCTACTTGGTTGTTTAATAGCCTCTCATGATTAATGCTTTCTGATTATTAACACAGAATGCAAAGACCTAGGTTCTCTGTGCCCGTTTGCATAAACTCCAGCTATGAATATGTCCCTTTCTCAGACCTGCTGTCTCCATCCTTCTATCTTCTAGGCTTGCCAGCCTGCTAGGACATTTGCCACTACCATGAGGTCATAGTCTTCTCTCCTCTGGTAAACAACTCTCCCTACACACACACACACATACACACACACACACACACACACACACAGTGTGCATACCTAGGGACACTGCTTGAATGTCCACCATTGTGAGGACTTCTTACCAGGATATTAATGGCCCAGGAGTGTTAATGTACGACAACTGTCCTCCTGCTTCAGCTCGAGTCCACAGGCAAAGCCAATCATTTGCAAATCAAATTCAGGCCCTTCCTTATCCTTCAGCCAGTCAGTCTTCTGTGACTCCCCACTCTCTCCCGCCAAATGGATGGCCTTAGAAATGCGGTGACTAGGAAGCCATGCTGGCATATTGGTTACTTTTATCATGATGGCAATAAAATATGCAAGAAAAGCAACTGAAGGAACGAACTGTTTATTGTGCCCCACAGTTTGAGGATGTAGTCTACCATGGTGAGAGAGGCAGTTGGTCACTCTGCATCCACAGTCAGGAAGCAGAGAGCGAGGAACACTGTACCAGCTCACTTTTACGTAGTCTGTAGCTGTAGCCCATGAAATGCTTCTGCTTACATTTAGGGTGTGTCTTCTCACCATAACCCAGTCTCAAAACTCCTTCATGCATATGCCCAGAGGTTTATATCCTCGACGAGTCTAGACCCATTCAAGCTGACAGTATTAACCTTCACATACAGGTGTTTGATACCTGTTCAAACAACTTTCCTGATGCATCTCTGTCAGCTCAGGCTTGACCTTGTATCTTTTTACCATCTGATAAATACCCAGATCACAGGACATCCCTTCCTATTAGGGTCCTGAAACACAGTAGGAGCTATTTGGCAAAAAGCATGCATTTTCTCTACCACTAATCCCTCCATCACCACAAAGGTTGGCTCATTTACATGGTCCAAGCAGGAAGACTGCTCCGTAGCCTGAATCTGCTACAGACCCTGTCCTGCTCTAGGCCACTCAACGTTAGCAGCCTTCCATGTCACCTTGAGTCATATACCTAGCTGTGGAGCCCAGAAGGCTTGTGGAACATCGTGATCCCTTTGGGATGGGAGCTATAACATGTAGCAATTCTGTTTTTCTTTGGAGCAGTACCCCAGCATGCTCCTGGTCACCGACCCCTCATCAGAGCTTTATTGACATACTGGTTTCTAAATCTTCAAGAGCACATGTACATTATTGAGCTCCCCACAGGGTAGCTACCCTTTTCTCATCCTGCCAAACTAGAAAGATCTATCAGTGCAACTGGTCAGTGATATGTTGGGGTACACATCTGTAATCCTAGTACTTGGGATGCTGAGCAGGAGAGCTGCCTGTGTTTGAGGTTGGCCAGGGCTACAGAGGGAATTCCAGGCCAGCTGGGCTGCATGGTGAGAGACCTTATCTCAAAACCAAAACAATAAACAAATGAAATGAGCCGACATGATGCTCTGTGGCCCCTGGGATCCAGATTTCCCCATTCTGTGTTATGACAGAGAGTGTGCAAACCAAAAAGCCTCAGGGCACAACTGTAAATGTGTATTGTTGTTTATTCCACATGAATGCAAAATGTTTCTGACCTTTTCTGATTGGCATGAAAAAAGAATGCACTTATTAAATCAAAGGCCACATGCCTGAGTTGTGATACCAACTCTTGCAAAGCCACCATGAGGTGATATTTGGCTGAGTTTGGGGCTGCCCACAGTCTTTCTCCAGGTTCCTTCTGGCTTCTGCAAGGACCAGATCAGACAATTAAACGGAGATATAATAAATCAGCTTTGGGTTCCTTAAGGACACAATGGAACATTCTCACCCTATCTCTGGGACATGTGCTGCTTTTATTTTATGCTCCCTTGGCTGAGGCTTGAGGTGGAGATTGGATCAAAGGCTTTTTCCCTCTATTCTGATTGGTTTTACCCTACACGCCATCAACCTAGGTAGGAGTTTCTCTAAAGTCAGTCACATGACTTGGTACCCCTCTTCTTCTGTACCCCCTTTGCTTTTTGAAAGCCTTAGTCATAGCCCTACCATTATCCTCCACCACCCCCACCGCCACAGGTACCGCCACCACCTACATTACATCATGCACAGTAGACAAATGAGTTCTCGAGAGGACGAAAGAGAACAGAACCTAGAGAGGTCATATAGTAAGGCAGGTCATCATGACTTTGACCCGATGACAAGAATCTAGATCAGAACAAAGACACCTTGAAAGATGCTGCTGTTGAAATGGGAGTGGAAGCAAATGTTGACTCTACCCTGTGGAAGCCCTGTGAGCACACATGAAGTTCCCGGGAAAACTTAGTGTTCATGTTGTCATGGCAAAACCACAATGGACTGAGGCCCTGAGTTCAATTCCCAGGTCCACCCAAAACAACAAAACAAAACAAAAAAAACCTTTCATATGTGGTTGGAGATAAGGCTTCTGCCACTCACCAGAGTAGAGGTTCTAGATAGATATTAAATACAATTCTAGAAAAACAAGGCTTTATTTTTCATATGCCAGAGTTGGGCAGCTGAGATTCTGGAGCCGTGGCACAGGATGAGGGTAAAGGTGACAGGAAACCACCACATAGACTCCCTGGTGTAGTCTCTGCCATGAAATGAGCACATGATAGGTCATAGTTGGATAGCGTCCACTTCCTCTGGTCTGCTCTGCAGTCTTATCCACAGACTGTGGGAAGCTGACCTTACCGACTCAATACAACTGGCTTCCAGTTGCTTTTGGCCAATGGGAGGCACCCACAGGAAGTAGGAGGGGTGGGAGGAAGGAAGACATTTCTTGTCCTTCTCCCAGCTCTCTCTTGGCGGCCCTGTCCTACAGGCAGAGCTCTTGCTGTGGGTCCAGACCCTGCCCTCTCTTTTGGCTCCTCAGGCACATGGGTGGCAAGGGCTTTTTCCTGATCCTGCCAACGGATCCATCACTGTCCCTGCACAGGCTCCCTTAGCCCTGGCCACACTTTTGTAAAGAGTCCCCCCTTCTTCGCTCTCCAGGAGGTGAAGGTGACAGTTGTGATGGTAGAGGTATCGGTGTGGTAGTTTTGGCAGTTGTGGGTGTGGTGGCGACGAACCTCCTCTTTATAGAGTGCTGTGCTGCCTGCAATCATGCTCATGGTGCACCATTCCTAGTATTTCTTAGTTAGAAAATCAAGCCTAGTTTTCCTGTGGACTCGTTTGCCCGGGGTGACAGATCCCTCAGGTCCCTCTCTTCTCCCTCCAGCAACATCACAGCAGCAACTCAGTTTTTGTCCGTTGGCAAAACCATTGTTTTGTTCTGAGAAAGTCCTACGACACTCTGAGCCTCTGTGATCGCATGCGGCACAGCATTCTCGCCGGTACTGCTGGTACACGTCGGCAAACGCCACAAGCACACAAGTCTGCGCTGCAGGCCCCGAGGGCAGCCCTTGTTCCATCCTCGGGGTTTCTGCACTGTTGGCAGCATGGAGAGCAGCTGAGAACCAGCCTGTAACTATGTGTGCTGCTTAGTTCTTTTCTTAATGATTTACTTTATTTTTAGTTATTTTAAGTAAATGCTTGAATATTTAATGATATATACATATTTGTAATGATTATGTATAAATAAATAATAATTTTAATTAATTAAACTAAATTTAATTAATTAAATTTAGCTAATCAACTTAATTTAATTTAAACAATTAAACGATTAACTTAATTAATTAAATTAAATTAAAATAGTTTATAAATAATAAATAAATATTACATATGTGTATGTCTCAGTTAGAGTTACTATTGCTGTAATGAAACACCATGACCAAAGCAACTGAGAAAGGGTTTATTTCACTCACAGTTTCATTTTAACAGTTCATCAGCAAAAGCAGTAAAAGGAGGAACTCCTATTCTGCGTGGCACCATTTCCCGGGCAGGTGGTCCTGACCTGTATAAGTGAAGAAAGCTAGTTGAGCATAAGCAACCAACCTAGCAATGAGCAAGAATCCATTTGTTTGTCTCTGCTCTTGACTCCGGGTGTGCTGTGACAAGCTGCTTGAGGTCCTACTTTGATTTGCCCTCAGGAACCTGGAGGCAGGAGCTGATGCAGAGCCCATGGAGGGGTGCTGCTTACTGGCGTGCTCCCCATGGCTTTCTCAGACTGTTTTCTCATAGAGCCCAGGACCACCTGTCCAGGAGTGGCACCGGGTACAATGGGCTGGGTCCTCCCCCATCAATCACTAATTAAGAATATGCCCTCCAGGCTTGCATACAATCCAATCTTATGGAGGCATTTTCTCAGTTGAGGCTCCCTCCTCTCTGATGACTCCAGATTGTATCAGGTTGACCTAAAACTAGCCAGCACAGTATATACGCATAAATGTATATGTATGTGTGAACGCAGGTGCCTGAGGTGTTCAGAAGAAGGTGTCAGATCCCCTGGAGCTGGAGTTACAGGTAGTTGTAAGCTACCTGAGGTAGGTGCTGAGAACCGAACCTGAGTCCTTTGCAAGAGCAGTACACGCTCTTAACCACTGAGCCATCTCTCCCACCCCTTGATCAGTTTTAAATGTCAACTCACCACAACCTGAAATCACCTAGAAAGAGCACCTCCACTGAGTAATGGCTTCGATCAAGTTCTCTTGTGGGCATGTCTGTAATAGATCGTTTAGATTATTAATTGATGCGGGAAGACCCAATCTATTCTGCGTGGCACCATTTCCCGGGCAGGTGGTCCTGACCTGTATAAGTGAAGAAAGCTAGTTGAGCATAAGCAACCAACCTAGCAATGAGCAAGAATCCATTTGTTTGTCTCTGCTCTTGACTCCGGGTGTGCTGTGACAAGCTGCTTGAGGTCCTACTTTGATTTGCCCTCAGTGACGGGCTGTAACCTGGAATTGTAAGTCAAATAAACCCTTCCTCCTCTGTGTTACATTTGGTCATGGTGTTGTATTGAGGCAACAGAAATGAAACTAGAACTCTGTTATGGAAGCACCTGTGTGGCCGGTGGGTAAGCTCAGCTTAACCTCAGCTGGGATAGACTCAAGTGCCCCAACCTTCTGGAATAATAATGAGAACTGTTAATGGATTATTCATGGCCAAGGGGAGCCGGGATCACACCAAAGCTTAAAAAGAGAGCATGTGAGGACAGTTTTAGTTTCTTGTGCTGATTTCAAAATATGAGAATGTTCTTAGATGGCTTCTCTACCTTAATCCATGGAGGTTTTGCATTGCTCTACCCCCTACTAAGCATGACCATACAAGGACACCAGGACTGGTAAAGCCAACCAAAGGCTTCCATATGAACAAGATATTTTGGGCCCCAAGAGTCATAGGGAAGGCCTGCAGTAGTGTGGTGCATGCCTTTAATCCCAGCACTTGGGAGGCAGAGGCAGGAGGATCACTGTGAGTTCCAGGCCAGCCTGGTCTACAGAGTGAGTCCCAGGACAGCTAGAGTTACAACAGAGAAACCCTGTCTTCAAAAAACAAAAAACAAAGCAAAACAAAACAACAAAAAACGTAGGAAGCAGTGGTGGGTTATTCAAACAACTTTCTTCTCTTCATGCTTTTCTTTCCTTTCTACTTTTTAAAATATATTTTTAAAAATCAATTTTATTTTATCTTATGTGCATTTGTGTTTTGCCCGCGTGTATGTCTATGTAAGGGTGGTGTCAGATCCCCTGGAACGGAAGTTACAGTTGTAAACCGCCATGTGGATGCTGGGAATTGAACCTGAGTCCTCTAGAAAAGCGGCCACTTCTCTTAACTGGTAGGTCATCGCTCCAGCCCTCCTTCTCTACTTATGAGGAGACATAGATTTTGGCAACCCAGGACTGTTACAGCTACTCAGGAATATGTGGCCTTTGACTTCCTGGTGGCTCATCCCCGGCATCCACCACGCATCAGCAATGGGAAGAAAAGGCTTTGACAAAGAAGGGCTACATGTAATCAGCCAGGTCAATTCCCCCAGGATGCCACTAGCCCATCCTGGCAACGTGGATACTGCGGTGGTCATTTTTAACTGCCAGTTTGACAGGATCTAGAATTATTCGGGCAACAAGTCTGTGGGAAGCTCTGTGAAGGATTAGCTTGATTATGCTAACTGAGGTTGGAAGACCTGTCCACTGTGGGTGACACCATTCCCTGTGGGATCCTGGGCTGTAAAAATGGAGAGAGGGAACTGAGCAGCAACACGCATGCATCACGCTCTGCTTCCTGTTGTGACGTAGCTGCTTCGAGACCCCGCTTTGTTGACGTCCCTGCTATCACGGACTGTACCTCAGACTGAGTCAGGAAAAAAACAAAGCCCTTTCTCCTTAAGTCGGTTTGTCAGAGTATTTTGTCACAGCAACAGAAAAAGAAACTAAGACAAACACACGCGGTCTAGCTTAGAAATCTAACCCCTCATTCACAACATGGTACCTATGGGAAAGTCTCGAGATGTGGCTGACATTTTAAACATGGGCCAGCTACACACTAGGACATGCCTGCGTCAACTGTAATCAGATAGATCACATCCGGCAGTGGGACGAGCTCTTGGGAGCTGCGTGGGGTTTGCAGTGGGGTGAGCAAAGGAAAAAGACATAGGCGGAACAAGTCTGGGAATGCTGGGAAAGTTCTGGAACGGCTCGACTGTGCGTGGTGGCCACCCGACGGGTCATCAATGAAAGCATCCCTGAAGCTTTCGTTGTCGAGAACCCCTGGGTTGAGCCTCTTTCTGTCTGTCTCATTCTCTTCCCAGGGCTCTCGCCACAGACGTAAGTTATGGGAAAAGGAGCATGAGACTAAGGCCTTCCGGAAGCTTCCAAATTTAACCCAACCCCACAGACACGAGACAGAGCTGCCTATAGAGGATTGTATTATAGCCAAGTGCCAGAGTATATATTTATCTGTGCCTGAGATTTTCTCTCTTATTAAAGAAAAAGCCACACACTTGGGAAAGAAAATAAAGTGGAAAAAAATGTACTATTGAACAAATATTCGGGATGGTTGCTCAGAGTGTATAAAATGAGCTGAGTTGAATTTAAAAAAAAAACCCAAAACTTCTCATGTTGAATTGTCAGCTGGCTATATTTGGGGGTCTAAACCCAGGGCCCCTGCCAACTGAGTTCACATAGTCTTACTGTTTTCCCATTTCTATTTATAATTCTGTACACATTCATACCCAAAAAATGCAGGGGACATTGGACTTAACTTTAAAACGACTAGAATGTTCTGAATGTATCAGGTTATGGCACGTGGGAGCCTTTTCATTGCCTGTGATTAGCCTCACTGGAGAAGGGATTAATCATGGGGTTGGGGGTGGGGAACAAGATCCTTTGGGAATTTTGAAGTATGTAAACAACTTTTCTTTATTTCTTTTAAAAAAATGTCATTCAGGGCTGAAGAGATGGTTCATTCGGTAAAGGGCATGCTATACAATTTCGTGGACCTGAGTTCAATACTCAGAACTCCACATTAAAAGACTGGGCATGGTACATACTTGTAATCCCCCCACTGGAGAGACAGAGACAGGAGAATCCCTAGGGTTCACTGGCAAACCAAACCCTGTCTCAAAAAACCAAGGTGAATAGCACCCAAGGAGCATTGTCTGTGGTTGACCTCTGGCCCCCACTTACATGAACATTCATGTGCACTTGACCTCACCCTGCCGATCATGCACCTGCATATACTTGAACACACACGTGTGTGTGTGTGTGTGTGTGTGTAATTTACTCCAACAACACTCAGTTGAACAGCAACCATGTGAAAGGTGGATTTGAAGCCTAGATATGATGACAGTCTCCTGAGTGAGCTATAGATATTGAAATAAAACAGCTGACATGGATAAGCAGGGTCTCAGTGCTGGAGCTGACCAATGCATTCAGCACGCAGAAGAGGGAGTGTGCAAGATGGATGTTCTGATGTTGTATCCCAGCATCCATGCTGTCCCGCTGTGCCTGTTTCTATTCATGAGCCACACAGTTCCGGAGAAGTAGGTTTTCCCTCCCAGCTGGCTTGGATGTTCAGAGCACTCTGTCCCTTCTGAGCAGTTGATTGACTCAGAAGTGGCTGTACCCTCCAAGTGGACTAATCAGTGAAGATCTAGGTCTCTGAGTCGTGGGTGGGGAAGAAGCTGCTGGAACTGCCAAGAGCTGTTTGTTAACAAGGCAAAACAGCCTTCCAGTGTGCTGACTGCACACGGCACAGTATGAATGGAGACACAGGAACTAGTCCCCGAACCATCGGACAATTTCTCACCCAACTTTTCTTGTTCTTATTCCTTTTTTTTTTTTTTTTTGGCCACAAGTCAAGAAATTTCCCCCATTGTTTGAGTTGACTGTTCCAGAACTTCTAACCTGAAGCATCTTCGCTTATATTGATGGTTAACATTATTAAGGATCTAGAATCATCTAGGAGACAAGGGTATGTTTGGGAGGTAATTCCTAGATTGGGTTAATTGTGGTGGGAAGACCCACCCTAAAATGGGCAACAGCATTCCACAGGCTGAATCCCAGACTGGATAAAAAAGAGAAGGCCATCTTGAATGAGATGAGCACATGGACGCTCCTAGGTATGGCTGAGAAGGTTTTCTTTTATTGTAGATTCGAGATGAGTACAGCCAGAGGCGTCTGAGAGTCCAGAGAAGGGAAAGTCGTAGCCTAAACACGGCCAGTAGGCTGAACCAAGCTTCAAGAGGAGTGGTGAGGAGAGCGGGAGAGGAAGAGAAGGGAGGACGAAGAGGAGAGCGGAGAGAGGGGGAACCAAGAACCAAGAGAGCCAAGAGTGAGCCAAGAGAGTGGATGGCCAAAACAGAACGAGAAGTTGGAGTTTAGGGTAGGGGGTGGGCTGAGGAAATGGGAAAGGAGCCGCAGGTACCGGGTGAGCCCGAAGGCTAGCGGGTGCTCCGGTATTCTAATAGGCACCTCAGTTAGCCGTTTGCTTCTTTTGGACCTGACACAGCTGAGTACCAACATTCATCTCTCTGCTTCCTGAGTGTGAACACAGTGTAACCACTTGCTTCATGCCCTTGCCTCCATGCTTTTTCCCACCACGATGGGCTGACTGTACCCTCCAACTAGATGGCAAAAATAAACCCTCCCTAGCTGAAGTTGCTTTTTGGCCAGGAATGTTGTAGCAGCGGTGAGAAAGGTAACCAAGGCAGTGATGCAGGATGCAGTCTTGTGCCTTCCTGCAGAAGGCGGTGTGGCCCTAAAACTTGACGGCGAGTAGGATGTGGGCCAGGCGTCTCCCTGGCCGAGCTGTCCCTAGGTCTGCGTGTGGGCCGAATCTTACTCCAACTCAGGTAGATCTGCAAAGATTGGGTTGGGTCAGGTCTGCCGAGTGGTGAAAGACACCCAGGGGCAGGTAGTACTGAGTGAGCATTTTTCCTCAGATCCCTTCTCTCTCAGGCATTCATTCTGTGTCTCTGTATTTGCTGTTCAGAGGTCTGTGGGTCAAGGTGGGGTTCAACTGTGAGGCAAAGCCTGGAGGCAAAGTCAGGTGAGGATTAAATTAGTGTCCAAGGGCTGTCATAATAAATTACCACAAACAAGTTGGCTTAAAACAAACATTTAGTTTTCTCACAGTTCAGGGATCCAGGAGTGGGAAATCATGGTGTGAATAGAGCTAGCTTCCCTCTCAGCACTTAGAAACCGAGGCAGGAGGATTGAGAGAACCAGGCTATCCTGGACTACTCAGTGAGACACTTGTCTCAAAATAAAAATTTGAAAGTGCTGAGAATATGTCTCAGTAGAAGCATACTTGCCTAGCTCGTGTGTTGGCTTGAGAAGCACCCCAAAACACTAGGGATAGACAATAGCTGACTCGTACCCTATAATTTACGTTATTCCCCCAGTGAAGTTTTAGATAGACATTGTTTCATGGACACTCATCTGCCTATCAACCACACACAGGCCTGCCCTCTTTTGTGTGTGCAAGTGGGTCTGTATGTATGCACCGGTGTGCACAGTGTGTGGAGGCCAGAGGTTGGTGCTGGGGGAGGGGTCTTCCTCAGTCTCTCTTACCTTTTAATTTTACCATTATTTTTTGTGTATAAGTGTTTTGCCCGCATGTATATGCGTGTGCCACATGCATGTCTGGTGCCTGAGGAGGCCAAAAGAGGACATCAGATTCCCTGGAGCTGGAGTCACAGATGGTTGTAAGCTACCATGTGAGTGCTCAGAAGTGAACCTGGGTCCTCTGAAAGAACAGCCAATGCTCTTAACTGCTGAACCACATCTCCAACTCCTCTACCTTATTTATTTATTTATTTTTGAAACAGGATCTCTTACTTAAACTGGAGCTTCCCAATAGATAGCTGGCCAAGGAGCTCCACCAGTCCTCCCACCTCTCTGCTTTTCTAAGCCTGGGATTAGAAATGTGTGCTGCTGTGTCTGGTCATCATGCTTGCTGTGTAGCAAGTACTTTACCAACTGGGCCATCTCCATGTTCTGGAGACTTGCCTTTTTTTATTTTATTATTTTATTTGTGCTCTATCTGCGTGTACATCTACATACCACAAGAAGGGATCTGAATCCATTATAGACCGTTGTGAATCACTGTGTAGTTGCTGGGAATTGAACTCAGGACCTCTGGAAGAGCAATCAGTGTTCTTTACCGCTGAGCCATCTCTTCAGCCCCTAGACTTGGCCTCTTAATAATAGGAATAAGTGATATACAGAAGACTTTGAAAGAAGTACTTGCTGAAAGTTTTTCCTTTGAATTTGGACCTTGAACTTGACATTTGACATGGTAAGGCTTTTGAAGTAAGGACTACTGAGGGATGGGGAAGAGTCAAGGTTCTCTCTCTCTCTCTCTCTCTCTTTCTCACTCACTCTCTCCCCCCTTCTCCCTCCTCCTCCCATGGCTCTGGTTTTTCAAGACAGGGTTTCTCTGTGTAGCCCTTGCCGTCCTGGAATTCGATCTGTAGACTGGGCTGCCTTTGAACTTACAGAGATCTGCCTGTGTCTGCCTCCTCCATGCTGGAATATAAAGGCATATGCCACCACTGCCTGGCTGGGTTGCTTCTCCTTGTGGATACAGGCTAAAGCCAGGTGAATCAGGCTGCTTTGAAGGGGTGGGACAGAGATGAGAAACAGGGATGCCTTGTTAAAAACCCACCCAACTCATATTTTCTTACTCTTTTCTTGGCTTAGAAGGAAAAAAATCTCAAAGATAGCATGAGAGTCAGCAGGCCAGCCTAGTTCTTGGCTAGCTCAGAAAGCCAAGTAAAAGCAGAGAAAGAGAAACTCACTACACAGTGGGTTTGCAGCCCTGAGATATACACCTGAATTTACAAATTTTGCTTTCAAGTATTTTTAGCAATATAGTGTTAGGAAAGTGTTGAGCCAAAAAGGAGACTACTGTGACACCTTCTGGGCATTCGTTTCTGGGGAGAGCGGTGGCCTGGCCGTGGTGGGGCACATGCGAAGGAGAGGCTTGGAAGGGAGACAAGGTCCAATTTGTCAGTTTAAACAAATTAGTGACTCAGCTGTTGACAAGGGCCCAGGAGAAGGCCTTTCAGATGACTCACCGTAGATTATTCTCGAGATACAAATCCAGCTTTGCAGCTCCGAAGCCTGAACCATGTTGGGACGTGATTTCTGTTTGAGATAAGCTCTTTAACGCAGGCTAACATCTGTCTCTCCGTGTAGCTTGAGCTTCTGAGCCCCCTCCTCTACATCCCCAGTGTGAGGGTGACAGGCATACACCACCACACCTGGTTTATGTAGTGCTCAGGCATGAGCTCAGGGTTTTATGCCAGCCAGACTGTCACATTACTGACTGGGCTACATCTTCACGACTTTTTTAAGGATCTAGAAACTTTCCAAAGTCTCTTATCTTTCTCTAGGGCTAAGTCATATACACTTGTGTCTGATACTCTGCGTATTCCTGGTGGTTGAATTTCAAGAAAACTACTTAATAGTTGGATTTTTTTAAAAAAAAGATTTGTTTTCATTGTTTTTATCTGTGTGTATCAGTGTGCACATATCCAGAGACAGGAGACATCACTGGGTCCTCCAGATCCTGGGTTACAGGTGGACAGCCTGATGTGGACACTGGGAACTGAACTGCGGTCCTTTGAAAGAGCAGCAAGCACTGCCAACTTCTGAGACATCTGTCAATGTCCATGGCTTAAACAGCATGGCACACATCTGTTTGCATGCAGCTTTCCATAAAATGTTATGGGGAGGGCTGGAGAGACAACTCAAGGCTGCTCTTCCAGAGGACCAAGGTGTGGTTCCCGATATCCACATGGATGCTTGTAACCATCTGTGACTCCGTTTCCAGGGGATCCCATCCTGTCTTCTGACCTCTGCAGACACCTGGAACGCACATGATGCACAGACATACGCGCAGGCAAAACATCCACATACATAAAGTAAAATAACTAAAACTCTACTGGAGAATGATTCTAGAGTCTTCCTTGGTGCTCAAGTCTCTTTTACCAGATGGCATAGGCTTCACTTCTACACCCATCATTCCTACACATACTTTATAGCATATCCAGGCTATTGAGAGTCCCCAGCGCCTAATGCTACGTAAAAATCATTCTGAGACCTTTTCTGGGTTAATGATAAGAAGAAAGTCTATACAGAGAGCATAGTCAAAATTCCTCCCCTCCATATCCAATTTTCAGGTTAAGACAGGTTGAATCCTTTGACGTAGGAAGCAGTTAGGGTGGCTGACATGACATTTCCTTTTCACTGAACAGGTAAAATTTGCTTTCTTCCTATCTAGACTCAGTTTCCTGTGGACCCTCTTCCTTCGCTGGCAGGGACACGGGTGACCTGTACTTTGAGAACCAAAACAACCTTGATCTCCTGCATGTTTTCCAACTCACCGGTGCGTTGGGATTACGCGCCAACATTTGCCACTGTAATCCTCCCCGCGGCTGAATTCAGTATTACTGAGATTAAGCCCACTTTTTGAGAGTCGCTCGGAAGGTTTTGAGAGATGGTCATTCTGGAACCCAAGAATGAGTTGCTGTTTTAGTCCGAGACCAGCTGTATGGACCATAGCTTAGAACATCCAAGGCTGTCAGCAGCCTGAGGCAGGTACGTTCTAATGGTCAACTCCCTCGGCTGGTTATTCCTTCCCTTGAGCCATTTACATGGGTGTAATAACACAAGTTATTATAGTTCGTTCCTCTGCTATGAAACCGTTCTTATGAGACACCATGACCAAAAAGCAACGTGGGGGAAGAAAGGGTTTATTGCAGCTTACAGGTTACATCATAGAGGGAAGCCAGGGCAAGGACTCAAGGCAGGAACCTGGAGCCAGGAACTGAAGCAGAGGCCATGGAGGCGCTGCTTACTGGCTTGCTCCCTATGACTTGCTCATACTGCTTTCTTAAAGAACTCCAGACCACCAGCCCAGGCATGGCCCCACCCACAGGAGGCTGGGCCCGCCCACACCAACCATCAATCAAGAAAATGTCCTACAGGCTTGCCTACAGGCCAGTCTAACGGAGACAGTTCCTTAGCTGAGGTTCCTCTTCCCAGTTGACTCTAGTTTGTGTTAAATTGGCAAAAACTGACCTGGCACACATACTGAATCCTAAATATGAATCCGTGTCGTCTAAAATGTCTTTAAAAAAAACCTGTAGTGTCAAGGCAAGAAGTGTTCTCAGAGCCAGGGCCTTAGATTATGATTAATTCATTGAGAACTTAATGAAGTTACTGAGAATAAACTTTGATTTAGTATGTTTGTTTTTCCATCCTTGTGATCAAATATCTGCAAAAAGCAGCTTAAGGAGGAAGGGTTTATTTTAGTTCCTGGTTTCAGAGGCTTACGGGTATGGTCATCTGGCTTCACTGCTGTGGCCTGGGGTCAGGCTGACGCATCATAGCAGAAGGGCAGGTGTCCCAGTCAGGGTTACATTGCTGCGATGAAATGCCTTGGCCAAAGCAACTTGGGGAGGAGAGGGTTCATTTGGCTTACTCTTCCACATCACTGTTCATCACTGAAGGAAGTCAGGACAGGGACTCAAGCCGGGCAGGAACCTGGAGGCAGGAGC
This sequence comes from Cricetomys ansorgei, assembly GCA_026225945.1. Classification (NCBI taxonomy): domain Eukaryota; kingdom Metazoa; phylum Chordata; class Mammalia; order Rodentia; family Nesomyidae; genus Cricetomys; species Cricetomys ansorgei. Next base: position 2,607,567 of record JAMJFZ010003232.1, on the reverse strand, counting down.
TGATGCAGAGGCCATGGAGGGGTGCTGCTTACTGGCTTGCTCCCATGGCCTGCTCAGCCTGCTTTTCTATAGAAGCCAGGACCGCCAGCCCAGGGACGGCACCACACACAATGGACAGCACCCTCCCATATCAGTTACTGATTAAGAAAATGCCTTACAGCCTTGCCTACAGCCTGATTTTATGGAGGCATCTTCTCAACTGAGGCTCCCGCCTCTCAGACGACTTAAGCTGTGTCAAGTTGACATAGAACTACCTATCAGAGAAGGGCATAGTGTTAATCCCACCAGTAGAGAATAAGACCATTATCACAATTTTGAAGCAAGCTTTAATTAAATTAATTAAATACTTGCCAGTAGTGATGGACTCTGGCCAGGACCATTTCAGGGTTCCCACAAAATAGTGATGAGGCACACGCAGCAGATGCTCATAAAGGCAGAACCCGTAAGGCTACATATTTCCCATCAGGTCCAATCAGGGACAAACATACCTCCTGCCATATTTCCTGCCTATGGATATCCAGCCTACGTGTGATCAAACATATCCTGCGCAGTTGGAGTAGCCAGGCTTGCTTAGGGAATCCCACCCGTGGCTTGTCATCTCACAGGAACAGAGCCCAGCATCGCAGGAAGTTATCTGTCCTTGGGAAAGTGGGGATCACAGGATTATCTGACTTTTTGTTTCTAGATCTCTTAGGCACAATAATTAAAACAAAACATAACTTTAGCTCTTATATTAGGTGAGCTGCTTACCTCACGACAGACTATATCCTTTAAAGTCGTGTCCCCAGAGACCGCCTTCCCCAACCAGTCTCCACCTCCCAGCTTCCACCACTCAGCAATGCCATGAAATTATGGCTCAATCCGTGGGCTACTCTATTGAGGAAATCAGATCCCTCGGGATCCAGTGACTTCCCAAAGACCACCAGTTGGCAGCCGAGCCTTTAACACAGAGCCTCTAGGGGGACAGTGCAGATTCAAGCCTGGACACCCTGCTCTAGTGTTGTAGACAAAGGGCCAGTAGAACAATTTGGACTTTGTTTAGTACTTTGAGGTTGCTAACTAGGAAAGGCCACATTGTGTGGTGGTCATTTGCATGAAACAAACTTCTGGGGTTCTCTCGGCAAGCCCACAGTTTCCATGTGGGGATAAGAGCTGGCTTGTGCTCTTTCAGGAAGAGATTAGGTAGAATTTCTTAAACATTTAAATAATTTGGAGCCACTACCTTGACCATGCCCTTAGATAATGTTGAAAGAGATGTCCCAGTCTGCGTATGAAAAGAAAGTGGCCCTAGAGGTAGATAAAGTCCTGTCTTACACAGACTGTATAAACCCAATTTAACCACTTTGGATTTTGCATTTCAAGAATCTTTGAATTTCTTAGGAATCAGAAAACATCTTGTCAGATTGTAAAATTCAGTGACCTCTTCAATCCACTCTACTTGAAGAAATAGCTGTTTCTGGGCCTGGGTCTAGCGAGGAGATCCAGAATGAGTGTTTGCCATCAGCGCCCCCTGCAGGGCTCATTCCTTCCTAGACATTCCTGAAAGTTCTCGTGAAATGGATTCTGGAGAGACTCAGAATAGTGGCTCCCAGACAGAATGCTTTGACTTCTTAGGAGTGATCCACCATACTGCTGGGAACTGTAAATCCTGAGACTGCATAAGGTCTGAGGCTGGCTGTCTACGGTCTACGCCAGTACTGCAAGGAGACAGAATCAGTCAGGGACTCCCAAGGCCACAGCCGGTGTGCTGGTTAATGTTGGTTGTCAACATGACAGGATGATCTAGAATGATCATCTAGATGATCTAGATGATCTAGAATGGGTCTCTGGTCATGCCTGTGGGTGGTTATTTTGATTATGTAAATATGTATGGAAAAAATCCATCTTAATTGTGGATGAGACCATTCCCTGGGCAGGGGGATCGTGGACTGTATAAAAAGGAGAAAGTAACCCCCCCATTTTCTTTTTTAATTCCTTTCTTTCTTTCTTTCTTTCTTTCTTTCTTTCTTTCTTTCTTTCTTTCTTTCTTTCTTTCTTCCTTCTTTCCTTCCTTCCTATCTTTCTTTCTTTCTTTCTGTGTGTATGTCTGCCTGCTTGTATGTATGTATGTATATATGCATGCATACACCAAGGTCATTAAAGTCTTAATAACATTGATATTAGAATTTTGTGCTTTATGTATTTGATGTTTTCATTAGTACGACACAAAGTGAACACAGCAGACATTTTATGTAAAACAGAATTCAGCTCTACACTGGGGCACTGACATTTTTATACTTCTTTTTATGTGTTCAGCTCATCTATTTGAATGCTGATGGAAGGAATGCTGTCAGTGTTTGTGTAGCCCAGGTTGTGGTTACATGAGGGTGTAGCACATGACCCTCACAGGAAAGGGAGGGCCCTTAGGAAGCAGAAACTCTCCCTTTCAGATTTGTCCATTGTGTGATAGAAATGTCTAGAAGAGAGTTCTGATATCACTGCCAAGTTGTAGCTGCATAAACATATGTCAAACAAGCTGTTTTTCAGGAGACAGCTCATCCCTTGGTGTCACTGTGCACAGTGAGCTACTAAAGATACCACAGGCCCCAGTGCTGACGTCAAGCGGATATGAGGCGCTCTGCAGCTGATTGCTCGAGTCCCAAATTGGAAACATGAGCTTGCCCACAGAAGACGCTCCAACTGTGCTTGACAAATGAATCCTCAAATGCTCCTCACGGTCATTTGTTTTAAAAAAAGCTCAAGTGACTCTTGGTTGTCCCAGCTGCTGCGTTAGGTAGCCTCTCAGAGGAAAACAAAACAAAACCAAAAAACCCACAACCAGACAAAGGACCGAATCAAGAAGGACCTTCCTTTCCTGACGCTGGCCAGAAAGAATCCAGTGGGAAAGGGACAAGAGGGCCCATCGTTGATAAAGACATGATGATTCCTAAAGCAGCAGCCACAGTTAGAGGAAAGCGGTGGTGCTGGGTTATTTTTAGACCAAAATGCAGTGGATGACATATGCACAGCATGTCCTCTGGGACTCCACACACCCTCCCCTGTGTGAATTTCTGCCCTTCCATAGCCTTTGCCCCAATTTCTTTAGCTTTAAAAAAACAAAAACAAAACAAAAACTGTATTATATATTTTTCACAAGGTTCTGAGAATCTTATTTGAAATGCTGTGAAGTATAAATGAGGAAAAATGTCATATTGTAAGCATTAATGATGACTCTGTACATTCTCCGTGGCAAACTCTGTGTTGTTTGTGGTGCTGGAGATTGAACACAAGGCCTCACATGTATGAGGCAAGCATTCTACGGATGAGCTAACTCCTGGCCCTGTGGCAGATTAGTTTCTGTGATTCACTTAAAATATCTCAAATGAAATACCAGGGTTGAGTATTAACATGAACATTTCAGATTCCTGACGTCAAGATGTGGAGGGTTAGTCCAGGAGGGATGGAGAGTTGGCCCAGCAGCTAAGAGTGCTTGCTGTATACTCATGAGAACTAGAGTTCAGATCCCAGTACCAGGACCAAGGGAACAAGGTAGGTGTCTCACAAATGCTTATAATCCCAGCTCCAAAGGGGACAGTGGACTGGGGCTTCTTGGTTTCTAGCGTAGCCAGGAAAATGTGAGCCCCAGGTTCAGGGAGAGACCCTGCTTCAAGGAGTATGTGGGCAGTGATACAGGAGGACACTTGATGCCTTCTTCCGGCATCTGTGTATGCACACAGGCACTAGTGCATCCCCCACATGTACACACACACACACACACACACACACACACACACACACACACACACAAATAAAAAATAAACTATCCTGCTGTTGAGATGATTTAGCTAGAAAAGTCTCCTGTCACCAAGTCTGACAAAGTGAATTCAACCCCCGAGCCCTAATGGTGAAAAGAGAGAACCAACTCTTACAAGTTGTTCTTTGACACATTTTACACAACACAACACAAGACACACACACATACACACACAAATCAATAAATGGAATAGATTTCCCAAGAATTTTCCTTCCTTCCTTTCTTTCTTTTCTTTTGTTTGTTTCTTTCTCTCTCTTTCCTTTCTATCTATCTTCTATCCACAAAGTATTCGATAGAATAGTGTTATCAGTGACATTCAAAACCAAACTCAGAAACCAGTCCTTGGTTAAGGTGCATCTCTTCTTGTCACCTGTCCTCACCATCCTATGAGTATTCATATGTCCTTGTTAAAGGACGGACAACACTGGGCAGTGGTGGCGCACACCTTTAATCCCAGCACCTGGGAGGCAGAGGCAGGCGGGTCTCAGATCTCTGTGAGTTCGAGGCTATCCTGGTCTACAGAGTGAGTTCCAGGACAGTCAGAACTACAACAGAGAAACTCTGTCTTGAAAAACAAAACAAAACAAAAGTGGTCAGTGGTAGAAGTGGGCTGTGTATTGCAGGTATCCCAATTAGAGAGCTAATGTTCATCCAAACTCCTGAAGAACTGTCTGAAAATTAAGACTTCCTCTGTGCTGTTAGAGCCTCTAATCACATAGCCTGACCAAAGGTCACCTTTGTTTTCAAAAGTCATGTGGGCTCATGGATCACACTGTCTGCTTGGGGCCACACACTGTGGCTCTGTCTTCCCCAGCCATGGAGCCCTGGGCAACACCTTGTCCGCAGAGCCCCTGGCCTTTTCATTTCTGCAATGAGGATGGTAATACTTATGTCACAAGGCGGGAGATAGAATCACATCTATTCAGCAGCTGCCACAGAACAAGGCACTGATCAGTGCCGGCGGTGACTGTAAGTAGATGAGGCTTTAACAGCGTGGAATGTACGATTGTGATGGAGCCCGAAACTGCCACAGGTCCCTGCCCAAACAGGATGTATTTACACCAACGCATCTTTCCTTCTTTAGTGTTTTTTTTTTTCTAGTTCAGCAGGTACCCATGGTCTCATGCATGCTGCACAAACTCTGTCCCAGTAGCTACGACCCCAGCCCTAAGTTAACTTTCTGCATCAAAACCTGGCTGTGCCTCAGAGAGGCAGTCCAACCAAGATAACTCTAAGTGATTATAAATATGTCTTGAAGACAAATAGATTTTCTAAGTGAGCTGTGAAACGCAGCCTGTCTTCAGACAGCTGAGTGGTTTGAGGGTGTTTTTGGCTGAGTCTATCAGTAGAAGATCTGAAAGACTCTTGTCATGTCCTGGACATGATGTTTGGTTCTTTAGGAAACTGGCAAGCAGTGTCTTGTCTTGCTTTCAACAGCAGGCCAGAGTCATGGCATTTCTTTTCATTTATTAGACTCTGTGATTGAATAAGTCATCGCATGGTTCAATGGAAACGAATTTAAAGAGACTTAGCAGATCAACATTTTAATATTCCTGTGAAGACTGATTTATTTCTTCCACCATGAACAAACAACTTTTCATTTATCTTAATATCACCACCTAAGTCAACCAGGAGTTATTTAGGAAGTAGCTCGGGTATATGACGCTTTATAAAATAGGGAAATTAAATGTCTGACTCCAAGCGCTGTGAGCGCTGCCCGCCCTGGCTGCTCTCCAGGACGGAAGTCCTGGCACTCTTGGTCTTTCCCAGCTCATTGGCTGGGTTAGGGAGAAGAAAGCAAATCCTTATTTACAGAGGAAATGTGAAAGCTTATTAATCAGTCTCTGACCACTGAATCCTCAGATCTTCTGCTAGCACACTGTAATCAGCGGGTAGGCGGGGATGAAGTCTAGAGCGCCAGGCCTGGAAACGGAGACAAGGGATGGTGACTCTGAATGGCTAACATGTTCATCTCCGGAAATGCTATCTTCAACAGTGACGTGACCATGTGCAATGGGGAGAGGTCCGAGGCTGGGCAGAGAAAGGAAATGATGGCATTTATACATATGCATTTATTTTCACCATTGACTGATCGTTTGTTTTTGTTCTTTTTTTTAGAGACAGGGTCTCATGTATCTTAGGCTGGGCTTGAACTAACCATGCAGCTCAGGATGACCTTGAACTTCAGTAGGCATGTGTAGTGTGTTAGGAGTGTGTAGTGTGAGTGCAGGAATATGTACAGTGCCACACATGCACCAGTAGAGATCATAGGTCAGCCTTGGCTGTAAGTTGGTGGCATGGTCTTCTGCTGTTCACCACTGTGCATGCCAGGCCTGCTGGCCTGTAAGCATCTGGGGATTCTCCTGACTCTGGCTCCCATCTTGCTGTAGGAACACTGGGGTTATGGATATACACTGCTGTATCCTCTTTATTATGTGGATTCTGGGGATCTGAGCTCTGCTCTTCATGCTTGTGAAGCAAGTGCTGTACCAGTGCGCCATCTCCTAGCCCAACCATCACCTTTTGATCCTCTTGTCTTGATCTCCCACATGCTGGGATTACAGGCATGCTCCACCATGCCATTTACGTGGTGCCAAGGATCAAACCTATGGTGTTGTGTGTCTTAGGCAAGAACTCAGTTGTGCTAAAATCCCAGCCTCCTGAAAAGTACCTTTTTTGTTGTTGGTTTTGTTTGTTTGGTTGGTTTTTTTGAGACAGTGTTTCTCTGTTGTAACTCTGAGTAGTGCCTTAGAACTTACTCTCGAGACCAGGCTGGCCTTGAACTCACAGTGATCCTCCTGCCTCTGCCTCCCAAGTGCTGGGATTAAAAATATCAATACTTATATAGCAAGCTCTTGTGAGAGAAAGAACAATGTCTGGAAGGGAGGTTTGAAGAGCCACATGGTTGAGAACCTGAAAGAGAGCTTCATTAGAAATAGGGGGAAACCTTGAGGGTTTTTTTTTTTTTTTTAAATTCAATTTTGCTGGAATTGAAGAGTCACAGGCAGTTTTGAGAACTAATATGCAGAGAGTGTGTGAGCCCTCTACCTAATTGCCCCCTGGGAAACAGCCAGAAAATTCCAGTATAGCATTCCAGCCAGGATGCTGACTATGAAGAACTGAAACACAGGATGCTTCCATTGTCACTGGTGCTGCTCGTTCAAAAACAGCAAAGTTTCCCGTGCTCCCTCCTCTTGTCCCTGTGCCCTGGCATAGCAGGACGAGACTGGTCTGAGTTCACAATTCTGGTCTCTCAAGAATGTTATATAGTTGGACATACAGGTTTATGCCTGTAACCTCACCATTTGGGAGGTAAAGGCAGGAGGATTGCCTCTTGGTTTAGGGCCAGCCTGGGCTACTTAGTAAGACCCTGTCTCAAAAAAAATACGAGGCTGGCGAGGCGGTTCAGCAGGTAAAGGTGCTGGCTGCACAAGCTGGCAGCCTGAGTTCTGTGTAAGGGGTGGAGGGAGAGGACCCTCTCCTTGAGGCTGTCCTCTGACCCCCACACCACCCATGTCCACATGCATTCATCATCTCCCTACACGCACAATAAACTCAAACTAGCAAAAACAAACACAGCATCACTGTTGTGCCACCAACACCTGAAAGGACCAAGTGTGAAGACAACTCAGCTGTGTCCCCGACCTGTGTGCACGAGATGAATGTGGCAGAACCTCCGCCTTCCCCTCTCCTTCCCCTACTCCCACCCTGGATGCCATGTCACTAAATCAAGAACACGACCTGGGCAGAGTTCTGAAGATCTGTGCACTCTTTAGCAAAGGAGGAGCAGAGCACACCAGGAGGAGGCTTGTTAACTCCTGGGGTGGATAAAACCGAGTCGGAAGGTGAGTGAGACAAACTTTGGGCTTCAAACGCAGTTCCTGTCTTTATGAATAAATCAGCCATAAGTGACCACAGACACATAGAAGAACTGATCCCACATACCCGAGAAAGTCTGAAATAACTCCCTCTCCCTATTAATTTTGGTGTGTTCTTTAGATTTCCGTTTACTTATTCCAGCTGCCCTCAGGGGCTAGCCACCTATCACAAGTAACAGGATGCTAGTCTGATGTAGGGTGGATGGCTGTCTTGCTTCCGCCTACGCAGCAGATAGGTGCTGAGCTTCATGACTGGAATGCTACAAAAAATACCCGGGCGCCCTTCCCAGCCTCTAACCGCACAGCCGCTGCATTTGTGAACACTGTGGCTCTGTGTTGAGACATGTCCAGCGTATGGCGGGTGGGCTTGTTCTTGGCACAGAGCTTCAGGACGGTATAAACAGCTGAAGTTGCCGCTCGTGTAGATAGCACTGCCAGAAAACCCAGTGTATAGGGTAGGGGTGTGGTTTGAGGGCATATGGGCATTCATGCTGGGAAAAATCCAGAGAATATGATGAGCCTAGAGATGAAGGAACCTGTTGTCAAGTTTTGCACCAATTACCACAGAGGAGAATGAGATATGGCAGGTGGCCATATTACCCAAGAGGATGGTATGTACTTGTCAGTTCAGGTCACGTGACAAAATACGCTGTGGGGACAAAACCTCTGAAAAAGTTTCTGTCCATGTCAATGTGGACTCAGAGATCAATTTAGGCTTCCAGAATGAGAACTGAGAAGGCATTTTATAATCCAAATAAACCATTTCTATGTGTAAGATATGTCTGTAGCAATGAGCAGGGAATGAGAGTTGAGACTGCCAGTCCACGGAGCCATCTTGAGTGGGAAGAGAATGCTGAATACTTCCTACTGTCTCTCAGGTCCAAATTGACCCTTTTATTTCCTGATCTGTGTCCTTAGAACTGTAGCTTTGCAAATGACACCCTGTATACTTCCTTGATGATTGCAGGATACTAGCTGGCAGTAGCAGAATGGAAGGCAGGAGGTAGGATGCTCTTCCCAGTTCCAGCTCCCATCAGTCTTTCCATGGTGACTAATGGCAGCTCCTTCTGACTCTCTGGCTGCAGTAGTAGCTATGGTGTCCTTGGGAATGCCAGCACTGACTGTGGTCCCCTCAATGACATGCAGAGTGCACAGGTCAGAACCCACCAGAGACTTGAGCACCAACTATATGAAGGGGTCTCTTTCCCTGGTAGAGGTCCAGGGTCTTATGTGGCTTCTATTCCTGGAGTCTCAAGGCCAGTAGTATCTCCTCTGATACCTGGCTTATGATATCCTTGCAGTAGCCACTTCTGGATTTACGAATACATTACCTCAGCATCCCTTTTGTCTGTCATGGCCTTCCAGCTTCTGAGTAATTCTTGTGTCAACTCACCTTTGTGGTTTCCTCTGAAGGACACAGGATGGGTTTATCTATGACCCTGTAGCCCATATATGTCTTACTAAGATAGCTAAGTAAGATGCTATTTCCTATTCAGCAAGGCCAATGCTGTGGACCGATGTGACAATCCAAACCTCTGCACAGTGGATGCTGGCAGACAGGAAATTGCTCATAGGCAGGTGTCTTAGTTACTCTCCGTCATAAAATACTCTTCCCAAGCAACTTTAGGGAAGAAAGGGTTTATTTTGGTTTATGGTTTCCTGGGGAATATGGTCCATCACGGCGGAGAAGGCGGAGTAACAGGTGGGAAAGGCATGCCAGCAGGGGCAGGAAGCTGACTGGACACATTGTATTTGCAATCAGCAAACAGCATAAATAGTGAGGCTGCGTATAGAGTTATTTTGAGTGATCAACTAACTTCCTCCAGCAAAGCTCCATCTCTCAGGTTCCACAACCTTCCCAAACAGCGCCACCAGCTGGGAGGAGGTGTTCAAACATGAGAACCCATGCCATAGTCAAACCCCAACAGCTGAATACTGTGTGTGTTCATATGTGTGCAGATCTGCAGATACACATGTATGTGCATTGTGGAGGCCAGAGATCAGCTTTGGGTGTTAGGTCTCAAGTGCTGTCCACATTATTTTTGAAATAGTTCTAACTGGCTTAGAACCTGCTGAGCAGTCTAAGCTTGTTGGCCAGCAAGCTTCAGGGATCCCCTGGTCTCCACCTCCCCAGCAATAGGATTACAAATGCTTGCCATTATTACAAGTGCGAGCCTTTTTATATGGGTATTGGGGACCAAACTCAGGGCTTTGTACTTACAAGACGCTGAGCCATCCCATCAGCCTAGTATCTGATATCCACATCCTCCTTCTTTCTCTTTCTGTGTGTGTGTGTAGGTCACAGGACAACCACTGGCGTCACACTCAGGAGCTGTCCGTCTTATTTGTTACAGTGTCTCTCATTGACTAGGGGCTCACTGATTGGCAATGCTGGCTGGTCAGTGAGTCCTAGGGATCCCACCACTGGGCTTTTTTACATGAGTGCTGAGGATCATATAAAACAGCTCCAATTCTTATGTGGCAAGTCTCGTTAACCAAACAGTATCTGAAAATGCCTGTTGAAAATCGATGTTAAGCTGGGCATAGTACATGCCTTTGGAGGCAGGGGCAGGCAGATCTCTGAGTTCAAGGCCAACCTGGTCTACAGCAAATTCAGAAAAAACAGGGCTACACAGAGAAATCCCATCTCAAAATAAATAAAAAAAAAAACACAAAAGAACAAGATTCATTCCTAAGTCTATGGTTAAGAAGTGGTCAACACTGTCAGTTAAAGCCTGCAGAAGGGCCCTAAGAGCACTAGCTCCTCTTTTCATCTTTCTGCTGGCCAGTATGTAGAGTGGCTGGGTGTCCTTGGGCTTTGACATGATCTTGGTAGTGGAAGATGAGCATGACATTACCTGGGAAGAGACTTGAAGGGAGTGAAGTGCCAACTCTAGATTCCCTAACCATGCTTTAATTTTATTTTAGCCAGTTATTTGGAGATTTTTGTTCCTAGCAGCTGAATTTAGTCTTCACTAGTATGGAGCTCCTATGCAGTCTGTGATAGTCTTTCCCAGCAAATCACTTCTCTTCCTCTTCCATGTTTAGTGTCAACTGTTTGACACAGAGACCTGAGATGGCTCAGAATCTCATCACTAAGCTAGGTATGGTGGCCACACCTTCAATCCCAGCTCTTGAGAAGCAGAGGCAGGTGGATCGCTGTTAGTTTGAAGCCAGCATGGCCTACATAGCAAATTCCAGAATAGCCAGCGCTACACAGGGAGATCCTATTTCAAACAAGCAATCTAATGACTGACAAAGGTGACCAAGGACATACACTTTAGGTTGGTGGACAGATGAGCCTAACAGGTCACTGAACTGGACAGAGTACTTCCTTGTTACTGGCTTAACTTGGGGGAGGAGTATCTTCTAAACTTTTCTTTGGCTAATTTCAAAAAAACCTTTTATATATCAGCGAAGGAGCGTGTTGAAGCCAAACGTGTTGATTACCGGTAGTTTCCAGGAATCTTAAAATACACCAGCAGAGACAGCTGAGCTCAAACTAGGTGAACCAATAGCACCAGGCAATATTTTTTAATACTTTAATTTTGGATCCCTACTTTAAATCTTTTTTTTTGTACACAATCTTTATTTCAAGTTGTTTCAAATCTTTTGTAAAGCAAGAGAGATTTAACATACCAGCGATGCTTCCCAGACTCCTGGACGACAATGAGCCAGGTTCCATCAGCCCCACGCTTCACTCGCTCGCTCACTTGGTTAGACGTCTGTTGGGCACTTGGTTTGGACTGGGCATGGCGCAAGGTGCTGAGCGCGGCTATGGTAAGGTCTCTCACGGAGCTCACAGTCTAGTGGTAAGTTACTAAGTAAACTGAGGCACAGAGAGGTAAAGGACTTACCCACTGAGGTAGAAATAGCTAGGTGCTGGGGGGGGCGGGATGAGAGCTGTAGCGTGGGCAGGGCACAATGCGTGGGAGGTAAACCCCTCTGACTGAGGAGTGAGCTGCACACAGAAACACATGATCAAAACTGCTCTCGAGAACCAAATCCGCATCGCAGTGAATTGATCCGTTGCCAGACAGTATTCCTGCACTTGCCCCCAAAGCCTTGAGGCAGGTCATCAGTCGGCTGGGAGACAGTGACTCTGCAGGCAGCTTAAAATCAAGAAGTATCTGACTCCAGCTGCAGCATCAGGAACCATATTAAAATACTTTAAGTACACGAACATATATGTACAAGCGTATCTGTGAAACTCCTACATGTGGAACTTCAGAGAACTCCTCTCACCCCCATCCGGAGGGTTCCAGTAAGTTACAGATACTGAGGAAGTAGAGATCTGTCTGCCGTTTTTCCTACGTACATCATTTTGGCTGTTCTAGGGTAGAAGAGTCCCTCGGACATACTTCATAAGCAATCTAAACATGATACATACATACATACATACATACACAAAGGCGCCACGTTCGGCCCTGTGTGTGCGCCCCACAAGTGCACACACCTAACCACAAGCATGAACCAGAGTAAGGCAGTTCTTCTGTGAAGCGGACCCCTCCTCCATGGAAGGGGCGGAGTCCATGACCGGTCGGCCAGCTGTCTGTTCTTGTGACACTCTTCATGGTGCAGTGACTTCAGGAGGCAGGAAGTCCATTTCACCAACACAAGGCAGTGAAGAGTTATCAGAAGAGCCAGTTCTGAATTCGGAAACCATCAGGAACCTAAGCAGGAGACTACTCAAGAACACCACTGGCTTTCAGCAGTGCTATGGATCTAGCGTAAGGGAACGAGAGTGCTCCATGGAGACTTATTGCTGAGGGTCAAACTGGGACATAATTCATCCATGCAGGATGCTCCAAAAACCTTCATCTCTGCGCTATTGGGCACTCGCTCTGAGTGGTTCTTCACCTCACTGAGGAGGCTTTTCTTCTGAAATAAGACACATAAAGAAACCCTGAGTGCTGCTTGGAATGGCAGCTGAACACGCAATTCAATTTACTGAAGTGAAGTCCTCTGGTCAAGACCCTACTCTCACACCAATGGTAAAAACAATGTTTTTCAGGCTCACAGAATAAAGGGCAACTCTAGCCTGTGGTTGGAAAGCACTTGCCAGAAAACTCAGACAACCTTCTCTGCCCAGAGTCTACCAGCTGGTGCCCCCATAAGATGGATTCTCTTTTCACCACACCAGAAATGATACGGAATGTAGCCACAGTTTCTGCAACAGGCTCTCACTATGTAGTTGAGGCTGGCCTGGAATTTGGATCTTCCTGCTTCGGCTTCCTCGATGCTGGGATTACAGGGGTACATGGATACACCTGGCACAAAAATAACTTCAACAGAGGCTGGAGAGATCAGCAGTAAAGAGCTCCCACTGCTCTTCCCCAGGGCCAGGGCTCGTTTTCTAGTACCTACACCTGATGGCTAACAAGCATCTGTAATTGCAGCTCCAGAGGATCCAATGCCTCTGGCCTCCACCAGTACCTGCACTCTGGCCTCCACCAGTACCTGTGCACATACATGTGCTTGTGATTCTACCTCCAGGGGATCCAGTGCCTCTGGCCTCCACCGGCACCTGAAACTCTTGTGCACATACCCATGCACAAACATGCACATAATTAAAAATAAACACAAATAATAAAAAAACCTTAAAGATATGACTTAACATTACATATAAATGTTAGAACTTTAATATTTCTCTAATCACAAAATTGGTATGTTTACCTTTCTCTGGGCATTCTGGATGTTTGCTTTTAGATGGAGAGGCCTGTACTCCATCGGCTGTCTTAGCGTTTGAGTGGCTCTGTTCTACTTCACACAAATATACATCGATGGGTCCTTTGGTGCTCCTGATATGTACTGTGATAGAATCCTGGCAAGGAACACGGAAACAGTCAAGGTGAACACCGGTACCCACTAAACAGTTTTTCAATTAACTTAAAATTCTTGTGGTTTCCTTTCTACCATGCGTTTGAGAAAATCCTGTTCTCAAGTGGCACTACGTTTTAAACTCCTGGCCAATGCACAGCGAAGACCTCTGCCTGATCGTGGAAGCAGCAACGGCCTTGGCTATCGCACGGATGGCTGAGTCCTCAGCAGCCCCTCCGTCTCCTCTGGTGGCAGGGAGCTCTGGAATACCCAATCAGACCGTGCAATAAGGTGTCTCCATTTCCAAACCAGCGCAGAGGTACTGAGGCCACGGGACGGCCACTCTTCTGTCCAGTTCAGAGACGCAAGAGGAAAAGTCGAAACCAAAACGTGCCTCATGTGATTTGAAACGTCACACCCGGACAAGGAGCTGCAGTAAAGGACTGTTATCCTCTGGCCTGGGTTTTATTTACTCGGGAGCAAATTCCAATGGTTTTCCCATAAGAAATTAAATAAGTGGTTGCTTGCATTTAGAGGCTAAATATATAAGGGGCATTTCCAGTTACGAGTCCCTGTCTTTCCTGTTGGGAGCCGGCCTGGCTCTCCTCCTGTCCACCCTTTCCACATCCACATGGATAGGCCAGTCTAGACACCGTCGCTCCAGCTCCTTCTCGCTCTGGGATCTCATGCAAGCAAGCTGGGCGAGACACCGTTTCTCAGAGACACTCCACACCTCTTACGTGCCCCTTGCTGTCGCTTCCTGGTACCAGACTCGTGCTCAGTGGATGAAGTACCAGGGCAGGTCTGGCTAAAGTGGAAACCATCACTAAATGCTGCAGTGTTGCTCCCAGTTGGCGGTCAGTGGAAAGGACTTCAAAGTCCATAGCCTTTTTTGTCCTCCGTGGCATCTGCACTGAGGTACACATACCCACGCACACATAATTTTTCAAAAAATTTTAAAAAGGGGGCAAAGGAGATGACAACCTATTTCTGACTTTTCAGGCCACACTGCCTCTGTCGCAACCACTTAACTCTCCCGTGGTAACATGGAAACAGATGGGTGACATCTAAACAGATGGCCTGTGGCCTTGCGCCAATAAATCTATTTACACGAACAAGTAGGAAGCCAGAGGGAGTCAAAGGCCACTGTGCCAGCCCTACACTAGGCACACAATCCCCACAGGAGCCTTCCGTAGTCAGTCTACTGAGCCAGCATACTGCTGAGAACAGCCAGCCCAGAGGACCTCAAACGCAGAGTTCTGAATGGGCCCAAGAGCGGCTCGGGGTATACTCAGAGACTCGGAGAGATTTAGCAGTTTCGGTCAAGCAGCTCAGAGCACCGGGAAACCAAACCCCGCTAATTCCTGTAGAATGGATTACCCTGCACCAAAATAAAAGCTGTGCGAGATTAACGGCTATTTAACTTCCAAGGGTTTCAGCATCTGTGGAATAATCCATCTTAAATACATTACTCGGATGCTTGTCTAAATCCAAATCACACTAGAGGACGTTGCCGAGTTACCATCTCAGTGTGACCGAGGGGAAAGATTCATGGCTGATGATACACCGTCAGGTAACAGGGTCTCACTCAGACAGTGTTCTGCTGGGGACAAAAAGAGGGCGGTGGGAGTATCCCCCACCACTGTGATGAAGTCTGGCTATGAGCGGCCTGTGGCCTACCTGGCTGTCGGGACTCCACGACTCCATGGTCTATGCCAAGAAGAGCCACTGGCTTTGATTCTGACCCCATCTTCACCAAGTGGCCTTCTGATGACAACTACTCTTAGCACAAACTTTCCTGGAGCAGTTGGCAGTGGATACGAAGGCTGATCTTACAGAGGCTTTACATCTGTGACTCGGGGGTTCTAGTTCACTCTTAGACTCTGGTGAGCTGGCAGCAAGCTAGTCCCACAGTGCCCCCGATGGCACCAGCTATGAAATCTTGGAGCTTGAAAAACAAGGCCAACTGAGTGATGTCTTCTGTGGCCGGACAGCGGCAGCACGGGTGAGAGTGCTCAGGAGCCACACTCCGCCCTATGCCTGGTCCTGCTGGTCTCTGCGGGGACTCCTGGAGCAAGCCTGCCACTTGGTGCTCGGCCTGCTCATCTCTGAGGTTACAAGGGCTACCTTGCTCATAGTGAAGCTAACAGGTATGCAGCTTGACAAGGACACGGGTGACACGTGTCTGTGGTGGGCGGGGACTTGGCAGCTAACCCACCTCCCTCTTCATACCCTTTCTGTAGCCCAGCACTACCTACTTCTCTGGGCGCCGGGACATCCAGTCTGGTTTCCTCGGGAGCCTTCACCGCAATAACGATCTGTTCGTGGAAGGCTTGAATGCTGTGGATATCCTGATAGGTTACATATGCTAGTGTGAAACTTGGTCAAGGATCTGACAAGACAGGCAGGCCACGCCCCCTTTTTGTGGTGGCTGTTTTTTGCATGCTCTCACTATTTAGATCTGGCTGGCCTAGTCTGGAACTTGCTATACAGACCAGGCTAGCCTTGATCTCAAGAGATCTGCCTTTCTCTGCCTCTCAAGCGCTGGGAATAAAGGCATTCGCAACTGTGGCCCAGTCACCATCTCTTATGTGAGTGCACGTAATAGAATAGCTTAGTTTTTATGGAATACAAACTTACAGTGATGGGAAGCAGTTAGAAAACAAACAAGACTTCACGATAATTATTATTTCAGAATGAATTCTTAAGATGTTATGGTGTTTTATAATATTTGTAACCCAAAGAATTCCTTTGAGCCAAACACTGATTATAGCAGTACCTGGAGAAAAATATTAATAAAGAGCAATCTTGAACAGAAACACAATTCATGAAGGTGGTTATCCCCTTGTCCTTGGGGTGGGGTGGGTGTTCCAAATCCCCGGTGTATGCCCAAAGCCACAGACAATACAAACTCCTGCAAATGGTATGCGTTTCCCTATATATGGTAAGGCTGACTTTATAAATCAGGCATAATAAGAAATCAATTCCCACCTACAGCACATTCAGTGTGGATTCTCTCTCCCTGCGTGTTCAGCGTTAGTTCTTGCTATGAGAACTTGAGAAACAAAGCATTCAGAGTTTAGGTAAGAATCCCCCAGAAGGCAAGGGAAAAAAAAAAAAAAAAAAGTCTACGAGCAAGCTCCCAGCGCTGCCGTGCATTCGAGATCTATCCCTCTAAGCTCGCTTCTGTCTCGGGACCTGAATGCCTTTCAACTCCATTTACTGTGTTGCCAGACAGATACTTTACATTCACGCAATTCAGCTGCTGGGGATGCCTTCCCTTTAAACAACAGATTCTCTGCTGGCTGTGGCACTGTGAGCCTTTGCGTTGATTTTCTAAGATCTGTCTTGTGGTGACAGGATTTGACTGCCGTGGAGAGCGGAGGAGCAGGAATGGAGGGCCAGCTCAGAATTAGTGACACTCACAGGCGGCAGGACGGTCTGGGGGCCCAGGAGCAGCAGGCACCAGAGACCAGCCTCTCTTGGGTCCCGCTCCATGAGGCTTCTGCATGGAAACACGAGTGCAGAGACTACTTCTGTGGTAGCACATTCTGCTTCAGAAATAAACTAATTCAAAAATTAGAAAAAACCTAGTTTTCACAAAAGGTGACGTTTTACCATCTAGGATAGAGGCTACAAAAAACCAAAACCAAACCAACCGACTAACAAACGACTCCCTGATTTTTTGTTTTCTGAGATAGGGTTTTCGAGACAGAGTTAAGACTGCCTCTACCTCCCAAGTGCTGGGATTAAAGATGTGTGCCACCACCACCTGGCACCATGCCCTAATTTTAAGCAGCAGCGGCCAGTTGGGTTTGTCATTGCCAACTGTAGTCATGCAGACTCGCTCCGGGTGCGCAGAGACGCTACAGCCAACACAGACGGCTTGTGTATGCCGGAGGCTGTAACACTAAACTTTTATTTACTTTTATCTTTTAAGGGCCTAGTTTTATATCCTGAATATGTAGATCAAATCCCCAAGCTCTCCCCAATACATAATCTACCCTGGAAGCAGGAGTTCTTAAAAGCTATGGTTGGAAGGATATCTTTCGTTTTCTTTGTCATCCGTTAACTCCAACAGCTGCTGAGCACAATCTTTAATCAACTCGTCCAGAGCGTCTTCCATCGCTGACAGGTCTGAGAGCTCGGCCTGCAGCTTCTTCTGCTGGGGCGCAGCTCCGAAGTTGTTTAGGTCGGATCCTCTGCGGAAGGAAACAAACTCACTGTCAGCAGCTGCGGGGAGGGGAGCAAGGGCATCTGCGGAGGGGGAGTGCCTGCTAGAACTTCGTGCCTGCATTTCCCTTTACACGTCTGTGTGGTTAAGGCAAGTATAACCATTCTCCTTTTCTTGAGACAGGGTCGCTCTATGGAGCCTTGGCTGGTTTCGAACTCACAGAGAGCCTCTGCCTCTGCCTCCCGAGGGCTGGGATGCATTCAGAATGTACTCCTAGAGGAGTATGCTCCCATCAGAGTTGCCTGTATCTTGTCCTAAACCAGTACCCTTCACGAACCCCTTTCCTGTAACATTCCTTCAGTCACCTGATGATCTCGTATCTCTAGTGTACTCAAATGCTGGACTTCTTTTCCTAACTATACAGCTTCTTCCTTTCTCCTGAGTGTGCACACATACAGCTCTTTCTGTGTCTTCCCTTCGGGCATTCCCCCCCATGCGATCCTTCTCAATCATGTCAGTTCTGCAGCAACTGCAGAAGTCTGTTTCCACACTCGGCGCTGGGTCACCCTCCAGCATCCCCTCCCTCAGCGTACCTGCTGAGAATGCAGACGCCTGCTCTTCCCCAGAAAGACCCAAGAGCACCCCAGGGGGCCGGGTTTCTGGCTGTGTGCTGCACGGCCCCTGAGAATCATGTTTTCCATTATTAATTCACACTAAGGAAATAGGGTTTTTAAATCCCCTCGATTATTAGATGTTTCATTCGTATGATCTTAAGGGGAAAATTAATTAACCGCCTTATTCCATTTAACTTTTTCGCACTGTCTGAATGATACTCTGTACCGAACGCTCCCATTTAGACCTAAGTAGTTACATACGTTTAAGTACACCGTGAAACAACAAGGGAACCTTAAGGTATTGATCTTTGCCCAAGAAGAACCATAAAACCTCATTTTCCGTCCCCAAACACTGCTGCGGCCGGACAGAGCTGCCGCTCACTGAGAAGGGAAGGTACAGGGGAGTGAGGCATCAACTCACATCCACCGAATGTGATTCTTGGACTTCTTTTCCACCAGCTCGATGCCATCCAAGACATTGGTGATATCGTACACGCGCCGTTTTCGGACTCCCAGTTTCGTGGCAACCTTGTTTAAGTCGAGAATGCCTCCAGGAGCGGATCGGACAAGATCCATAAACTTGCGAGTTAAATAAACCAGGGACACGTCGAAACGGGGCCTTTTCACTTTCAGACCTTCTGCAAACGAGAACACAGCAGCAGCAGTTAAACCGGCACTTCTCCGCAGACGTGGACCGCCACTTGTTCCCTCAGGGTCAGAGCAGACAGCAACAGGGAGCCCGCATGTCGGTCGTCACTGCCGGTTTCTACGGAAACATTTCTCTAACTGAATGCAAAGTGAATTGGCCTCTGCCAGTCTAAGTAAAGGCATCAGGTCTTAATGAAGGCCGGTGTGAGCTTCCACTAGTTATCCGTTTCCACTAATACTCATTTTACGAGTCTTACGGAAGAAGGAACGTCTGTTACCGTCTCCACGGTACGTCTCAGTAACAGGAGTAGAAATGACTTCAGAATTAAGTTCATTCGTTTCTCATATATAATCTGCCAACACACATTTGCGTGCCGACATATAGTTTTTATTCATTCTGCTTTGGGGAATGTTGAGGCACGAACCTGGCTTCGCAGGTGCCCAGGCACTTTTCCAATGGGTAGCACCCTCAGCTCCTATGTGTAGGTTTTTTTTTTTAATTATAAAATCTTTACTTATTTTGTGTGTATGAGTATTTTGCCTGCTGCCTGTGTGCACCTTGTACGTGTCTCGGACCTGCAGAGGTCAGAAAAAGGCATGGGGTCCCCCGTTCCTGGGAATCAAATTGAGGTCCTCTGGAAGAGCAACAAGCACGCTTACCCACGGAGCCACCTCTCCAGGCACTCCTATGTATAGTTTTTACTACACAAAACATAGTAAAGGAAGGTACCATCTTGTAATATGCTCTTTTAGTATTGGGAACATCATGGTGTACGAACAAATGTACTTCATTCACTCTTCCTCTTTTTGGGGGGGGGGTGGTCAGTTTTTCAAGACAGGGCTCCTCTGTGTAGCCCTGGCTATCCTGTAGACCACGTTGGCTTCTAACTCTGAGATCTGCCTGCCTCTAATTCCCAAGTCCTGGTATTAAAGGCATGCACACCATGTCTGGCTATACTTCATTATTCTTTTTTTGTTTTTCCTCTGTTGTAACTCTGGCTGTCCTGGAACTCACTCTGTAGACCAGGCTGGCCTTGAACTCACAGAGACACACTTGCCTCTGCCGCCCAAGTCCTGGGATTAAAGGCATGCGCCACCTTCGCCCAGCTATTTCATTCTTCTCGATGGCTGCATATGTAACTGCAAAGAGGATTTGCTGAGTTATCCCAGTACTTGGGAACATGAACTCGAAAGATGCTCACAAGCCGAGCCAGGTTTCATCAGTCTCATTTTATACTCACTCACTAGCTAGACGTTTATTGGGTATGTTTTAGTTTTATTAGCTCAGTCAGGTTAAGCACATTCCAAGGATGTCAGCAATTTTATTAAGAACAAATCTAACTGAACATCTCTAGCAAGGGCAGCTGTAGGCGGGGACAGCTCTCCAACCAAGAGAACTGCATGGGCCTGATAAGGAGCTGTGCTATAAACAGCCGAGTGTTGAGTGCTATTCAGAGTTACTTGAGCACAAGAAATGAAGTCTTTACTGGAGGATCCGAAGGGAGGATGCTGGGAACAGCACAGAAAGATGAAGAGGGGTGCTCCCCGCTCAAAGAAGGTACAAAGCAGCATCTGAGAACTGGGTGCATGCTGGGGTCCAGGCTAGAGGTTGAAGAGTCAGGAGAGCCCTGGCTGAGCTTGGGAGGGTCGAGGCTGGTAGTCAGGGACAGCAGTCTACACAGACTTGGGCTCCAGAGCTATACGCACGGGACCAAACACTGCCTTTGTGCAAGCTGCTTAACCTTACTGGGCCTCGGCTCTAACGGATGGTAATCCACAGCAATACCCTGAAGCTTGGCGTTCAAGCACAGATGTCACTATCAGTTGAAAGAAACACCTCAAAGGTCAAGCTGACTCAACTTGCTGACCAGCCACAGGGGAGATGGCGGCAGAAGCTGAGGGAAACAAAAGAGTGTTAAGATACACATCTGGGCATCTGTAAATGAAAAAACTGCTCAAGATAAGGACCAGATCAAGAGGAAACTAAGGGAGGGGCCACCAATCACAAAGATCATCAGATATCCTAAACGTGAGCCCGAGGCAGTGAAGGGACCACAGGAAACTATGCAGGCAGGACGCTGTGAGGGGGCACAGACCCCATTCCTCTCATCTACCCTCAGTTCAGCCACGCAGGTATCCTTCTGCTGTGGTTTTACTTCTGTTCTCACGGACACTCAGAGCCAACTATGTTAACTTCGGACACTCAAACTATAAAACCCAAACCTACTTAGGAATCCACTTACTTCTCATGGACACATATTGTACGTTTTCTTCTAGATTAATCCTTATTTTTGATGGCTGGAAAATAAGAAAACATAGAAATCAGCTCGGCACTTTATGAACAGCAATGCAAATGAATTAAGTTCGTTCTACGGTATGGTTTTTTTAAAGCCCCTCCCCCCACCCTGAGATAATGAGAGGCTGCACTCGCTTCTGAAACAAAAGGGAGGCTGGCGGAAGGCAGGATATGTAAGAAGACAGGATATGTAAGCGGGAAGTAATTCCCAACACAACAGACACTCCTGTGGTGACTGCAGCATGAGCTGGGGAGAAAACGGTAAAGAAGGATGGATAGGACAAGGCCCGGGGCCCCGAAATGCTTGGAGCGCTGCAATCCGTGACACACCAGCAAAACCTCACCTCCGGCTGGCTATTTAAGTGGCTCCAAATATGTGCTCATCGACAATCATTCCCATTAATGAACAATCAGAAGCCTTTTTAAAAAAAATAATGGGAAGCAGTACATGCTACGGATAGAAAAATAAAAATAGTTAAATCCCTAAAACAACCAGGCAACTGGTGGCAGCCCCAGTGCCCAGTCTCTCCATCCTGCCAGGTACTAATTGATTAGTATTCCAATTCAAGTGGCCCAGAGGCCTCTGAAGCTGTATAAACCGGGACAACGATTTGCAATACGTTTAGGGAACTATTTTTGCTCCCTGCGTAGGTACACGCCATGGCCGTGTGGGAGTTTTTTAAGTTGGAAAGATGACCAACCGTATCAAGACCATGCTGGAGTCCTTATGTTCGAACCAGTGGAGACTCCCCAAAGACCTCCGAACAAGACCGGGTACAGTGATAGACATGTGATACAAACAGGATAGCACGTGGCTGAAGGGCCTGGGGTGGACAGCAGCTGAACCAGGCGGGCAATGGAGAAGGCGCTCACCCCAGAGCCACAGAGGCTCCCTGGATGATTCCTGGCACTTCTGGCAAAATGGCAATATCTGGTAGCAGGTTAACTCGAGATGGCATCCTGCCACAAAACCAGTTTAGGACAGTCTAGGTAGGATTGAAAGCAGCACGCGGCCTGCTGCGTGTGTCACTCTGAAGCTGGAAGCTTCTCCTGTGGGTGGGCACTAGCTCTCACACTGCTGGCGATGGCATCCGACAAGAGGACCTTGAAGCAGTCCTGTGAAAGTCAACCTGACACAGTGTGACCAACTGTCACTGCTATTTTTATGTGTAACCCTTCCCCAAGCACAGTATGAGACTGGGGCTAGCTACTGAAGTAGGGCTTCCTCTTCTCCCCTCACATTTATGTATTTTGTGTGTGCGTGTGCCACGGTGTAGACGTGGCGGTCAGAGGACAACTCTGTGGAGTCTGCTTCCTCCTTCCACCATATGGTTCCTGGGAATTGAACTGGATCTGTCAGACTTGACAGCACGCGCCATAACCTACTGTTAGGTCACTGGCCCTGCAAGGCTTTTTTGAGAAAGGGTCTTGTCTAGTCCAGGCTAGCCTCAAATTCAGTCTGTTCCTAAGGAGGACTTTGACCTTCTGATCCTCCTGCCTCCATCTCTTGAGTGCAAGAATTGCAAGCATGCACTCCAATGCCCATTTATTTGGTCCTGGGGATTGAACCCAGGGTTCTGATCATGCTAAGTAAACGCTCTACCAACTGAGCCACACCCTCCGGCCTCACAGCAAGGTTCTTGAATCAAGAAACCCTAACCTTCCCACACTGATGTGAAAAGTGTGTAAACAAGGCTCCTGAAGTGTTAATGTGACTTATAGCTGCTGGCTGCAGAATCTTCCTTTCTTGACCTAGGGTAGCAGGGCCGAGGTCTGCACACAGACTGCTTCCCTGCCGGCTGCCCAGCTGCCTTGGGGGGCACCTCTGTCGCTCTCGCAGGTTGGTGCAGGGCCAGCCCTCCAATGAGAGATAAGAAAGGATGTCTCCCCATACTCTACTGTAAATGCAGATCCATTGCACACTGGCTGCACTGATGTAGGAAACAGGTTCCAGCCCCATCATTCATTTTCTTCCCTGTGTGTGTGGAATCCCTCCTCTCTCTGAGATAAATTCTCCTTAGTATGACCTGCCTATTCTAGAATTCCCTATGTAGCTCAGGCTGGTTTTAAGCACGCATCCTCCTGCTTCAGCCTCTTGGATGCTAGGACTACATGAGCGTGCTCAGCATGCCCGGCTAACAGTCTCTCTGTGGGGCCACAAACCCATCTTGCTGCCACATGGGTGCGAAGGCAGAGGGCCCCCAAGTGGGATTCACTAGAGACCTCCGGACGTTCAGAGAACACTCAGCAGTGGCGCCGATGAGTGAGTTGCACATTTGACATGTTCCAAACAACTCTGCTTCTGCTCCACTCCCAAATCTAGAAACAGAGGTGCTTCTGTGTCTATACCTGGAAACACAACGGGGAGCACTGCCACCCTCAGCCCCATTCCTGCACCTACAGCTTTAAGAGCTTCTGTTTGCAGGGTGGGGGTAGCAATGGGGCCAGGATCTCACCGTACAGCCCAGGTTGGCCTGGAACTTGCTATGTAGCCCAAGCAGGCCTTTAACTCACCATCCTTCTGCCTCTGCCTCCCCCAAGGACTGGCGTTCTACAACAGGACCACCACACCTGGCTAGAAACTTTAAAGGTGGGAGAGAAGAGGAAAAGATGACTTTAGGGGCTACTGCCCTAAGCACTGTCTCCAAACTGGATAATTCTATGCAGAGGCTCCTCTGTACCAGCTCCCCGCACGGGAGCAACACTCCTTCAGGAGCGCACTGAGCACTGATCTCTCCAGGGTGACTGCATTCATTGCGATGCACCCATCCAGATCTTCCTATCTTCTAATGTGCAAATCAAGTTCACCTCCACTGAGTACAATTTTCTCCCTGCTCCAAATCCCAGACCAGGTTTAAACCGTTTACCCTGGCAACAAACACTCAGCAAGATGTGTAACTGCTTTGCACAATGGCTTATTAAATCGTTCCGTTCGTTGGTCAATCAAAAAACCGCTGGCATGTTAAGTCTTTATTTTATAGGCAAGAAAATACGGAGACCCCACTTTATTAACTTCTTGCTTAATCTTTTTGTGCATGGCCAGATCTTTGCTATAGCATGAAACGGACAGAAATACACTAGTCCTGCAGAGGATGGAACAGCGAAGCACAGCATGCTCTGGGGCACACAGAGGATGACTAATAGTCCTGAGGCTAAGGAAGGACTAAAGACAAGTTATCCGTGAATCTGGACTTCTGGAGCCAAATTATGTTAAGAGGTTTCTACGCTGTCTTGGGAGCACTAGGGTATCACAACTAATTTCCTTCGGCTGAATGAGATTAGACACACACTTTCAAGAGATAGTTAGTAATGGGAGAAGCACACATCAGTGGTGAGGGGTAACAACTGTGGCTGGAAACTGGTGAAGACAGCAGGCATTACAGCACCAAACGGCAGGCAACAGCTGGAGAGGCAGCCGCCGACGCTAATTACTTCAGTGATGGGGTGGAGACAGTTCTGGGAAGGAGAAAAGGCAAGTCGATGCCCAGAGTTCTGGCTTGGGCACCTCGGCAGGTGTGGCACCATTAAGGTGGGATGTGAGAAAGAGGTTGCCTTCTTAGGCAAGGGGACAATGAATCTGGCTTTGGATGTAAGAGCTTGAAATCTGGGGCTCGGGAGAGAGCTCAGCAGTTAAAAGCACTTGTTGCTTTTCTGGAGGGTTGAGCTCAGTTCCCATCATCCACATGCCAGCTCCATAACCACTTGTTAACTTCAGCTCCTGGTGATTTGGCACCCTCTTCTGGCGTCTGTGGGCACCATTACACAGGTGATATAGTTTTAAATCTAAGTACGGACATCTAACATACAGTTGGAAAGCTCTGGGGAAAGAGGTATGGATTTGGGAGTTACCTAGGAGTGACTGAAATTGCCAGACTGGAATATCTAAGATGTAGATTAAGATATAAGAATATCTAAGATTTGTTATCTTCTGATGCAGTAAAAGTTAAGTGGTTTTTCCAGTTGAGCATTCAGAGTGTCTATCAAATCCTCAAGAAACCACCATGGTTAGAGGCACAAGTCAGGAGTAGGGAGTGATCCCCTACATGAACAAAGTGTAGTGAACCCAGATGTCTGGAAAGAAGGGGACAAGGGGACCCACTGTGGCTGCCAAAAACACAACAGAGTTCCCAGCTAACAGTGAGTGGTTAGTTGTGACACAAGGTTAAGTTGTGAAACTGGTACTAGAATTGGCAAAACCGACAGTGGTCTTCTTTAGAAGATTCTTACAGAGTGTTCGGGACCCAAGTCCCCCCAGCACAATGCTGGGTGTTAAAGCAAGATCAAGAGGATACTGATCAGAAATCACTTTTTAAAAAGACGGGGTAGAAGTTAGGGAAAGGTCGTGTATAGTTTATTATTGCTTGCAGTCATTCTGAGGTTCCTCCTAGTTTCCTCATTACCTAGCCACAGGCCAGCCACACACCTCCCGAGTCTGTTCTGACAACCTAAGACAAGAATGATGATCTTAAGGTTGGTGTGAGGAGTCAGACAAGGCACTGCTCACGAACTATCCACGAGACTGGCCAGAATGGCTAGGATATGGCCTGCCTTGGAGAGAAACAGTGATCAGGAGAAGCGGACAAAGGACGATTCCAGCAGGGGTCCCGGGAACGGAGGAAGCTCAGAATGGAGGGAACCGTCGCTCTTTCGTCTGCCCTGTCAAGCAACACAGAGGCACCGGCGAGACCGCTCTTTCGGCTAAGACACTTGTCACCAAGCTTTACCAAGTCACCCAGAGTGCTATCCTACGAACCACAAAGGTGGAAGCAAAGAACAGAGCTCCCCAAGTTCCTTCCCATCTCTACCCGCGCCCACACTCCCCGACACACACAGTGAGTACATGCAACAGAAACAGGGAAAAAGCAGAGGGCGGTTCAAGGATGGGGATCCGCAGACGGAGTCCCGCGGCACAAAGCCAAAGGGTGCAGAGAGCCCGGCGCAAGGAGCTCGCCCCGCCGGTCCCGACCCGACCCGACCCGTACCCCGGACCAGCGCTCACCAGCAGGCTCTCCACGTTAATGGGGTCCCGGCAGCGGCGGCGCACGGTCTCCTGCGCCGGGTCCACCAGCAGGCTGGGCAGTCTCCGCGCCGGCCGCTGCTGACTCATGCTGTCCCGCGCCCCTCGCGCCCCGCGCGCCCTCCCGCCTTCCCGGGCGGCTCGGCGCGCGCGTCTCCGGCCACGCGGCCCCTTCAGCGCCGCCCCGGCCGCCCCGCCCCGCCCCGCCCACGGAGCCCCGCGGCTCCACCCACGGAGCGCCGCGATCCCACTCGCCCGGCGCTGCGCTCAGGAGCGGAGTGAACTTGGGTGACCGTGGACGTGCTCAGGACCCTGGGCCGGCCATCTTCCCGCATGCGCAGTCCGCCAGCCCTTGCACATGCGCATCGCCTTCCGAAGCGCTCTCCCGCGCACTTGGGTTCTCCACCGCGGCTGGTCCCGGGGTATTCTGGTAGACGGATCTTATGAGAGGATGGCGAGGGAAAAGAAAGAGGTGGAGCAGGGATTCCGGGGGAACGGAGTGGACGCTCTCGGTTCCCGACCACCTCCCCGCCCCTACTCCGGACGGCACGTTCTGAGCATCCAGGGACTCTGGGTGATTGACTGTCGTGCTCCCACCACGCATCTCATGATACTTAGCACATGCTCATAAACAAGCCATGCTGGAGGGACCAGAAGATGCATGCTTCTAAGCCCAGCGCCAAAGGGGCCCAGGCAGGGAGATCACGGGTTCGAATTTGAAGCCAGCTGAAGTATGTCGTGAGAGTAGACATTGTCTCAAAACTACAAGCCTTTCCTTGCACTCCATTTGCCCAGTCAGCTTTGATTCCTTATTGTGTTGGGTATTGGACTGGGCTCAAGAAGATACCGTTTTGAATATGTCAGACTGGATCTCAAATTACAGTAGAGAATATACATAAAACATTTTAGGGGGGAAAAGGTGGCTGGAGAGAGTGCTCTGTGTTTTAGAGCATTGGCTGCTCTTCTAGAGGACCCTAGTTCGAGTCCCATCACCCACATGGTAGCTCACAACTACCTGCTAACTCCAGACCCAGGATATCTAATGCCCTCTTTTGGTCTCCACAGGCACCAGGATGCACATGATACACAGACATACATACATGCAAAACACCTAAACACATAAACTAAACTTAAAAAAAAAAAAAAAAGGAAAAGAAAACATTTTTTAAAAACTTAAGTGTCTGGGTGATTGTGGTAGCACACACCTTTAATCCCAGCATTCAGGAGATGGAGGCAGGAGGAGTTGAGTGACTTTGAGACAGCCAGTGCTACAAAGAGAAACCTAGGAAACACTGCCTCGAAAAACCAAAAAATAAAATAATAAAATAAAATAAACGGAGCCATAAGGTTTATTTTCAAATTTAAAGGTCTTAAGTCAGTTGTTAAAAATCTTTCTGTGCCTTAGTTCCTAAATTTGTAAAATGGGGAGTTCTACCTCATAAGTTTGCTGTGAAGATCAAATGATTTAATGGACAATTTACTTAAACAGAGATGAGTATTTTTTTGTTTGTTTGAGACAGGGTTTCTCTATGTGTTCCTGGCTATCTTGGAGCTCCCTATGTAGAGTAGGCTGGCCTAAAACTCACTGAGATCCTCCTGCCTCTGCCTCCCAAGTGTTGGGATTAAAGGCATGCACTACCATACCTAATGAGACAGATATGCTTTTAAAAAGATTTATTCATTTATTTTTAAGTTGTGTGTATTTATATGGGTGTGTGCACGTAAGTGGAATGCCTGCGGAAGCTTCAGGTTCCCCTGGAGCTGGATTTGCAAGTGGTTGTGAGCCTCTAGACATGGATGCTCTGGTCCTCTTGGAAGGACAGAAAGTGCTATTAACTGCTGAGCCAAGTCTCCAGCCCCCATGTGTTTGAAAAAACGGCCAACACAATGTGGAAATTCTGTGCTGGAGGGAAATGCCTGAGCTGCAGGAGTCAGACTTAGGCTTAGTGAGGGCAGGAAGGGCTTCTGGAGGGAGTTGGCTCCCACTAGATTATACATTTCTAGAGGTTAGAGGTTGTCTTAAGAGTTTCAATTCCTATGAAAAGACACCATTACTATGACAACTCTTGTAAAGTATAACATTTAATTGGGGCTGCCTTATAGCTCAGAGGTTTAGTCCATTATGGTCATGGCAGGAAGCATGGTGCCACAAAGGTGGACATGGTGCTGGGGAGTAGCTGAGAGTTCTATATCCTGATGCAAGGAAGAGACAGAGAGACTGGGCCTGGCTTGAGCATTTGAAACCTCAAAGCCCACCCCTAGTGACACACTTCCTCCAACAGAACCACATCTCCTAACAGTGCCACTCCCCATGGGGGCCATTATCACTGTAACCACCAGAGAGGTACTTTGTGGTCTTTGGCTCTCCAGCATTTCACGTGGAGCATGGCAAATAGTAAGTGCCTCGTAAATGCTTGCCAAAGATTGGTGGAAATAAAATACAGCCTTGGAGAGATTATCTCTAGAAGAGGAAGAGTACATTTCATGCTGAGTGGGGACTTTTCAGAGTAGCTAAGGGAGGATCAGGTGCTGGAGCACAGGCATGGCTAGTTTTAAGGCCTGTATTCATCCTCTGCTGTATGTCTAGCACTCTCTCTATCTTCGTTCGTGTAAATTTCATATAAAATCTGAAGGGTACGGTCAAGTGTGGTGTATGCTTGGAATAATAGCACTTCTGGACGCTGAGGCAGAAATGCTGGAAGTTCAAAGCCTGGATTTCATATTGAGAGATCATGTCTTAAAAAACCCAAATAGAGCTAGGTGGGTGGTGGTGGTGGTCACCTTTAATCCCAGCACTCAGGAGGCAGAGGCAGGCAGCTCTCTGTGAGATCAAACACAGGTGGTCGGACTTTCAAGGTAGACTCTCCTACCTGCTGAGCCTCTTGCCAGCCCACTGACTTTTTAACAGGCAGTTTTGTAGTAGCTGTGACCTTAGAGGATGCTTTGTTAAATAATCAGCTTTTAGAAATTAATCTCATTCACATCTATCTTCACACAAAGGCAAAAGTTCAAGAATTTTTTTGTTTTGTTTTTGTTTTTCCCAGACAGGGCTTCTCTGTTGTAACTCTGGCTGTCCTGGAACTCACTCTGTAGGCCAGGCTGGCCTCGAACTCACTGAGATCCACCTGCCTCTGCCTCTGCTGGGATTAAAGGCATGCACCACCATCACTCGGCTGAGAATCTTCTTTTTCAAACCTTTATATCCCTTCTCTTCCTCCCCCTCCTCCCTTCTTCCTCTTCTTCCTCTCTTCTTTTATCCCTTCTCCTCTTGCTGCTCCTCTCCTCCCCCTTTGTTTTGTTTCTCTCCTCCTCTCCCTTCTCCCCTCTTCCCTTTCATTTCCTTCCTCTTCCCCCACTCCCTTTCCTCCCTTCTTCCTCTTTCTGCTCCTCCCCTCCTTCTCTCCTTCCTCTTCTTCCTGCTTCTTCTTCCCGCCCTTTTTCTCCTCTTCTTTCCCTCCTCATCTTCCTCTCCTCCTTTAAAGCAGGCCTTACCTTGTGACCCAGATGGGCCATGAACTCATTGTGTAGCTCAGACTAGTCTTCAGCTCACTATGTAGCGCGGGCTGCCCTGGAATTTGCAATCACCATGATTCATCCCAGAGTGACTTTTCTTTTATCAAAATCCAGTTCTGAAGTGTGATTGTTTCCAACTCTGCAACCAAATTTTGAGGGAAAGTCTTGTCGGAGTTAATTTTTTTCTGTTCCATTTGCTTTTGTTTGGTGATGTCCTGTTGACTGCTAAATGTGCTCTGTTTAAATGATAATATTCTGCACACTACCTCTGGGGTCTATATTGGCTTTGTGTATGATTCCTTCACCTGAATTGTCCATCTAATCATTAGGTGAACGACTAATGCTACCTTATTGGAAAGTCGGATAGTGCTGGCCTGCCATGTTCAGAGTGAATGCACCGTCAAGTTCCTTGGCTCTCCACCAGGTGGAGCACCTTCACCTTAGGAGTTCAGTCTCTCTCTCTCTCCCTCTCTCTCTCTCTCTCCCTCTCTCTCTCTCTCTCTCTCTCTCTCTGTCTCTCTCTCTTTCTCTCTCTGTCTCTCTTCCTCCCTCCCTCTGTGTGTGTTTGGATGGGCTGTATCCCTTGAAAGATGGCTGTGAGATGGACTGGAAGGGATTTAGTTACATTTGGACTTAAGGTTTTAAATGAGGAACTGCCACATCAGGCTGCTGTGTGTAATAGACTCTCACATATCCCAGACTGGCCTAAATCTTGCAAAATAGCCCAGGATGTTGTGCACCATTTCTTCTGGTTTAATACAGTACTGGAAACTGAACTTAGTACTTTGTACCTGCTAGACAAACACCCTACCAACTGAGCTACATCCCCAGCCCCAGACTCTTGCTAATAAACTACCATATTACAGAAACAAGTCAAAGCCTGATGCTATGGGTCAAGCATCTCTTCCCCCAACTCCCATCAGTTATACCGGTACCTTAGAACATGGCCTTATTTAGGGAGGAGATATTTACAAAGAATTGACATCAAATGAGGTCACTAGGATGGGACCTGATCCGACATATCGAGTATCAGTATAAGAAGAAATTTCGACACTGAAGGGCTTAGAGGAAGACGTTGTGAAGAAATGCAAGGGGAAGAAAGTCAACAAGAGGGGCTTGAACAGTTTTTCCTGGAAGCTGAGAGAAGGCCCCATCCTGCCCACACTTTGATTTGGGATCCTTTTTAGTTCCTGCCTGTGAGTCAGTAAGTCTGAGGGGGCCTTTGTTATGGAAGCCTTAGTGAATATTCACCCTTCCATGTTGGGATCACTTAAGGAAGCTGGATCTAAGCATTTCGTATAGGGAGAGAAGCACGATCCCTCCAGGGAGCGCCAGTTAACAACGTAAATGGGGTACAATTTACAGACATCAAAGAACAAACTTCAAGGACCCTCAAGCCATTTAAAAGCCTTCTCTGTATAGAAGCAAGTGGCAGGAGACTCATACATGATTCTAAACTGCTCGACAGACACAACTAGGGGTTTCAAAGGCTGCATCCACTTGCATGCCAGGTACAACTGCTTAAATAACTGCCCCAATTGGAACTGGATGGAGGCTACTTTTATTTATTTTAAAATATTTACTTATTGCATGCATGTGTGTGTGTCCAGATATACAAATACACAAAGAATGAATCTATATTTGGCAAAGTGCTGTGAAAACACATGTATGGTAGGAAGTAAAATGTGAGAGGAGCTGGGAGTACAAGGACCATACACGGAAGGAGAGTACATCAGACGGAGGGATGTCTGAGTCACTAGCTATAGGGGAGCATCTGTGTGTGTGTTAAGCAATACAGTGGAGAGCCATGGATGTATATGGGAAAGAGCCACACATGCTGTACGCATTACAGATATAGATGTGTATAGGAAATCGAACTACACGTGGATAGGCACGTAAGGAGGCAACATACAGAATCATGGCTGTGAATAAGGCAGAGAGGGATGTGTGTGTGTGTGTCGAGAGAGAGAATGTGAATGTGTGTGTGATGTTTTAAAGGATAACACTAGGCAAAGAGACAAAGGTGTCCAGAAGCCATGTCTAATTGCCTGGCTGACCTCACAGCCTCTGGGGAAAGACTTCAGATCACTGAATGGGCTGGGAGACTGACAGTTCCTTGGTAAGTTTGAGGTCCACCACCACAGGTGTGGGTTTCGCCCCATTCTTGTCAATAACATTTTAAATCAGGTTGATCCAGTTCATTTAATAATATATTTTGAAATTAACTCTCTCTCTCTCTTTTTTTTTAATTTTCAAGTTTTGGTTCAAGTTCAATGAAGACATAAAATCAGTGGGTCAGGTTCAGGTCCAGAAAAAGCAAACCAAAGCTTCTCTTTGTGCTGATGTTTAAGTTAATGAACTGGGAATAGGGAAAAGATTCATTAAGCTGGAAAACACTTAGAGCCTTTTCTAGTGAGCCACACTTTCCCCCTAATTAACTCCTAATTGGTAGGAATCAATGCATTTCTAAAATTCATTACAGGTTTCCAAAGTTAGGATTCAGGGTTTTCCCCAAAGTCATCAGAATAACCAGAGAAGGTCTGCAGGGAGCATCCCATCGTATGGGAGGACAGGGACGAGCAAGGGGAGAGGGTATATGTGTGAGGGAGTGGTTTTTTCCCTAAGTGCAATACCGTGGTCATATTAAGTTTACTGTTGAGCCAGATTGCATTTTTGTTTTTACTGACAGTGATTACCTTTTTGTGTGTGGGTGTGTGTGGGGGGATCGCCTTGTTAATGACAGGAAGGAATTTGGAGTCTCTTTCTTCTACAGCAAGCTGACTGCTGTGGGTGGGCCTGATTGCTTTGGCAGGTTCTGTTTTTACAGCCATGAGCTAAGTCTGGCGCTGTTTATTAATTTATTAGTTATCTGTTTGTTGTTTTGCAGTTCTGGGGATGGAACCCAGGACCATGTACTTACACCCCAGCCTCTTTCCAAGTTTAAAAGGTTACATTTTTACGCGAGGTTACATCCTTACGTGTTTATAATAGAATTACGCTGGGAAACCTTGAAATACTCCTTGCCTTTAGTTTGCTGACTTTTATCCCGTATTTTATTTGTTTGTCAGATAAAGCTGTCAAAATGTAAGGTGCCTTCAGGGAAATAACTCACCCACCCACAGATCATGCAGGCAATGCTAATAGAACACAGAGACATAGGTCTTCACACACATACACAGAGACACACATACACACTCAGACACAGACACACGCATACATGGACACACAGAGAGACATGAAAACTAGGGGAACTTATGAAGAAGGAGTTCAATAGGAGGAGGAAGATAAAGGGATATTGGGGTGGGAATATGAACAAAGTACATTACATATGTATATACATATGGAACTTTATGTATAATAAAATTCATATGTAAATATATATGTGAAGATTTAAAAGCAACTGC
The DNA here is from genome assembly GCA_026225945.1 of Cricetomys ansorgei. Lineage (NCBI taxonomy): Eukaryota > Metazoa > Chordata > Mammalia > Rodentia > Nesomyidae > Cricetomys > Cricetomys ansorgei. Next base: position 2,574,410 of record JAMJFZ010003232.1, on the reverse strand, counting down.
AGTTTCTATCTAACCAAAACCATGAAGTAAACATATTGTTACCACTAATGCAACAGTTCACTCTGTAATTTGAGAATGTTCACTTTAGTCTTGTTTATACTCTTGAAAAGCCAGATCAATTTAAATGTCTATCATCAGAAGAATAGAAACATAAATTGTCCCAGGCTCATGACAGGGAATATTATCCAGCAGTTTCAATGAAAGAACTGGCTCTGCCTGTAAGAGCAGACCAACCTTGTAAACATTCTCATAAGCAAAACGGAACAAAGAGTACAGGTTACAAAATGAAACAGTGTGATCCCACCCGGAGAGCTGCAAGGCTGACAGTGCTGTGCCTACCTTACAATAGCTGTGTAAGTCCCTTGTGGTACAGTATGGAGGGTGGGGTGGGGAGGGAAGGGCCGCAGCCCAGAGGCTTGTCCAGGGGCTCCAACTGTATTGGAAAAATTGTTTTTCTTGAGACACAGTTTTACTTAGCCCAGGTTGGCCTCAAATACAGTGTTGCCAATGATGATGACCTTGAACTTCTGATCCTCCTGTCTCCATTTTGAGAGGGCTGGCTTTACAAGAAGGGGCCACCATGCCTGGTTTATGCTTAATGCAATGCTGGGGAACTCCTGCATCCTAGGCACGCTATCGACAGGGCTACAGCACCAACTTCTTGAACTAATCCTGTTACAGGAACATCTGCAGCCAGTTAGGCTTGGCTGGTTCTTGGGCACAGGGCTCAACATGTAACTGCCCCTGGTCTAGCCTGTGCTTGGAAATTTTCCTAATTAGAAAAGGAAGCTGATACCTCTGCCATTCTGAAAACAGAGATAAGGGAGCTTTTGCTGGGGATTAACCCTCATTCTTTCATTATCTCCCTCTCCTAGCTAGATCATCTCCTCCGTTTTCCTAGGACCCTTGGCTGTGAGACTGGCCCAAGGCCTCTGCTGGTACCCTTTAATTTTTTTTTAAATTGCTGTGTGTATTGCATTTGTGCTTGTGTATGTACTGCAAAATGGAGGTTAGAGGACAACTTGTGGGAGTTGTTTCTCACCTTTATCATGTGAGTACCCTGGATCCAACACAGGGGTTCAGTTTTTGGCTGCAAGCTCTTGTACCTACTGAGCCACCTCACTAGTCCTGCCGGGGTTCTTGAATGTCAGGAGGGTACAAGGCGCTGGGTATGTCCCTGGAAAGTTCTGAAAACTCAAGGCTTTCCAGAAAGGGGTGGTGGAGGAGGAAGAGGGGATGATGATAATCATGGGTCCCTTCTGTTGTCGGTCTTCCTGAATTCCTCCCACCTCCTCTTGCTGGCTCCTTTGTGGCAGTAGCGAGAGCAATCAGGAATTTTCGGGTTTGTTTCCCCCCTCCTGCACTCATCCTTCTGATTCAGACTCGTACCTGGGAAAGTTCGGGTTCCACCTGCGGGTATTCAGGGTTCTAGCATCTTCCTCTGCTGGCCTTAGGTAGGTTCCTCACTGTTGGCTACACGAATTCCCTACCTCGGTCTGTTTGAACCACCTGGATGTTGTCCTGTGGTCCACCGACACGCTCTGCGCCGGGTGGAGCCGTCTGGGATGGGGGGGCTCACTCACTGGCGCTTTCCTCCACCCCACCCTCTCCTCTGGCCAAGAATCAAATGACCTCTGTCCCCGGAGGCTTCCAACCTCTGCGTGGACCCCTCCCAATCTGCGAACCCCGTGAGAGCCCAGCAGGGCGGTGGACGCGTGCAGAGGGGGCGGGGCGGGGTGGGCGTGACACCCGTGATGTCGGCCAGTCCCCTCCAGCGCCCACACCTGGACGGAGCCGCAGCCCCAGTTCGGGTCCCCCACCCAGCGCAGCTGCCCGCAAGACCCGGACTGGCGGACTCTGCGGCTCCGCGGCTCCGGGCTTTGCTCAGCGCCGGCTCCACAGCGCGGGCTGCAAAGACTCCGGGCGGGCGAGGACAAAGGGCGCGAGGTGAGGGTGGCCGGGGGGCGGGGGTCGCGCGCCAAGGGGGGTAGGAGGGGTGTGTGTGTGTGTGTGTGTGTGTGTGTGTGTGTGTGACAGAGAGAGAGAGAGACAGAGACAGAGACACAGAGACAGAGAGAGACACAGAGACACAGAGACAGAGACACAGAGACAGAGACACAGAGAGAGTGACAGAGAGGAGAGAGACAGCGTGAGCGCCACAGCCGGAGCGAGAGCCGGGGAGAGCCTGGCACATGGTGAAAGCTTCTGCTTGCTTGCGTAGGTAAGAACTTTTAGGAAGAAGTCAGCGCTGCTGCGAGTTCTCCATGGAGGGCTATGTGCACCCCGAGGCGGCTGCAGCCTCTTCCGTAGCAGGTGGGACACAGGAGGAACTGGATTTCTTCCAGAGTAGCCGTGGAACGCCTGTGAAAGGCTGGTGGAGGCTGGTGGAGGCTGGTGGCGGCGGTGGTTACTGGTTGATGGGTTTTGGTTACTGGATCCCATTTGGGAGCCTGAAACAAAGGCTACTGGCCTGAAGTCCAAGAAAGTGTGTGTGTGTGTGTGTGTGTGTGTGTGTACACGTGTACACACAGGTATGTGTGAGGGTCTACTAGGCCACGCGGGGTGATCAGGGATGGTGTGGGGAGAAGGCCGGGAGACCCTCCATGTAGAAAAGACACTGGGCCATTTTGCTGTCAAACCTCATTTGATCCCTGGTCCTGAGGAGCAGCCAAAAGAAATTACCTACTTTATAGACTAAAGTTTTTCTTGAATCAGCTTTTATTATAGAGTCAAGTGTTGGCCCAGGCTTGAAATGTTTTCTTTTTATTAGCCCTTTAAAACGATGAATGTGTAAATTTAACCTGAATAAACACCCGTTTTCCCATCAAGGGTACTCTTTTGCCTTTTACACTGGGTATCCCACAAGAGGATTTTGAACTTCGTCTCAAATAGACGTGCACCTGTCTAGGTGTGTGGTTCTTGGTGGAATGATGGTGCTGCAAGTTTTAAACGCAACTTAGAAATCTATCTCTGTTTTTTCTCAGGGCTTTCTAGTCCGGTCAGCTTTACAGGGCTTTCTATGAAGCACTTCCTGAATGCTTGCTCGGAACTTTGTTCCCAGCAAGCATACTATATGTAAATGTGAGACACCTTTATAGGTGAGGGCGTGGGTCTGTGTCTTTCTCTTTTTTCTTCTTTCCATGCGTAACTGGTTCATTTAAGGTTTGCGGTGGAATCTGTGATGTTTGGGTTCCCCAGCAGCGATTGCACGAGGCGTTCTGTTCCTCCTCATTTTGGTTTGAGTATTCTTTGTGGAGTTGGAAGTCATTTTGGCCTGAAACTGGTACCCCACCTTGGGTGACTTAAGTAGTTTCTGGTTTAAAATGTTTTGAACTTGGGGACAACAGTTGCTTTCTTTGAGTGGCAGGTAATTTGAAGTTATCCTTCCTGTGGCTTTGTATCTGTATTTTCGTTTAATAATTTTAACCAGCTGTTGTAATCTAGTCCCACTAAGGTTTCTGTACTTAATACAGTGTTGATTGCTCATCCATTCAGGAAACCACTCATTGAGCTTCCATGACCTTGTCTATGCTCCATCTGGCCCTACCATTTCACAGGACATTAGAAGCTTCCTTTTTACTCTGTTCCATTTGGGGCTATGGCATTGAATTATTTAGAGGTTCTGAGGCAACCTCCAAACACAGCCAATGACAGGTCAGAAAACCCGAATGGGAAGAAAGGAGAGTGTGACAAAGAAAGAGAGCCCCCTGCTCCCTGAACCAGGACCACTAGGGCCAGGGATTGACAGCCAGGCCTTTTACTGATGACCCTGCATCTGGAAAAGGAGCTTGCTTTGGAATGCCTCTCTCTTTCCCCTCCAGACCTGGCATGGACACCTTTAGAGCTTTTGTGGGAACAATGGAGCTGGGACTAGGGCTGCTCTTCTAGAGGGTCTGTGGACTTCTAATCCTGCCATAAAGACCTCAGGGAGTTAATCCTGTCAGTTGGACACTGCTTAATGGTAATTTTGGCTTTTGGTTCTGTTTCTAGATATAGTGACAAAGTGTAGTACTTAAAAGCTAATTATACAGAAAATATGGCAGGAGAAGGCTACGGCAGAAATAAATACACATTTGTAACCTAAACTGTAAGAACATGCAAAGTAGCCAGGAATGGTAACCCGTACCTTTAATCCCAGCACTCAGGAGGCAGAAGCAGGCAGATCTCTAAGTTTGAGGCTAGCCTGATCTACAGAGTGAGTTCCAGGACAGCCAGAGCCACTGAGCTATCTCTCAACCTCCCCCAGGATAAATCTTGATACAATTGATTCTCATGACTCTTCATTATGGAAAATTACAAATGTATACATAGCTAGATCAGCGTGCCCTGATCAGCAGACAGAGGTAGATTGGACAAGAGGCTGTGTAGCAGAATAGCCCAGGTCTTAACCTGGAGTCAGGGACTGTTCACTTTAACCTTAAGGGAACTGGTTCTTCTCTCAGGACACTGGTTCCCATCTGTCCCTGAAGGAAGTTGACCTAGGTGGCCTACAAGCTTTCTTCTTATTTTAACTTTGTTAAAGAACTTTTGTAAGCTTAGCCTTTAAAAATTTATTTATTTTTGTTTTATATGCATTGGTGTTTTTTGCCTGCATTTATGTCTGTGTGAGGGTGTCAAATCACTTGGAGCTGGATTAGAAGCTGCCATGTGGGTGCTGGGAATTGAATCTGAGTCCTCTGGAAGAGCAGCTGTGTTCTTGACCACTGAGCCATCTCTCCAGCTCCAGGCTCTGGCCTTTAATCAACTGTGATGTCTCAAATTGTAGTGCTTGGGCCAGTGTAACAAGATGTGGATTTTTGGGTCCCTATCGAGGACCTCTCAGAAACTATGGTTTAACGTGACTTCAGGTGTCTCTGGTCCATGAATGTAGTCCAGGTAGCTATCATCTTAACAGAATAAAGCTAGGGCCAGGACGATAGCTTAGTCAGTAAATTGCCAGCCTTGTAAGCGTGAGGACCTGGTTCGATCCCCAGACCCTCCTAAACAGTATGCATTTTCCTTCCTTCCGGGCCTGGAAGCCTGTGAGCTAAATGTACAGAGCAGTACTGACTGGAATGCTGGGGTGTGGGCTTGTTCCTCATTTAGGAGCTCGGAGAATTGTAAGGGTTGAGAAAGAAATGGTAAGCTACAGGACTGCTGGACTGGAGTCTATGCTGGCAATTTCACTCAAAGTCAAAAGGCTGAGCCATACTGCAGTGATATCTCCACCTGCAATGGTGTTTGTCTGGCATCTGCCCTCCTCTAGGGCACCCACAGGAAGCACTGAGGAAGATCAAGACTCCCATGCTCTCTGGTAACTCAGCACCCGTTACAATGGCTGGCCCATAGTAGATGCTCAGTAACTATTTGCTAAGTGAATGGGTGTTTGTTCTTTTTGGAACTTCCAGAACACTGGCAGCAGCAATTAGAAAAGACTTAAAAGGCTTCCCTCTGTATATAAGCCAAAAATATCATTCAGTTTAGTATCATGTGTGTCTGCGTGGGGATTTATGCCCACGCAGGCGAGAAGAGGAAGTCGGGTTCCCTAGAGCGGGATTCGTAGGTGAGCCGCCTGACCTGGGGTCTGGGAAATGAACTCAGATCATCCAGGAGAGCAGTAAATGCTCTTCTGAGTTGTTTCTCCAGCCCTTCGCACAGCGGTTCTCAGCCTGGAGGTTGCAACCCCTTTGGAGGTTGATTGAACGACCCTTTCCCTGGGGTCGCCTAAGACCGTCTGCACATCAGACATTTACATTACGATCCATAACAGGAGCAACATTACAGTTATGAAGTAGCAGCAAACATGATTCTATGGTTGAGGGTCACCACCACATGAGCAGCTGTATTAAAGGGTCTCAGTGATTAGGAAGGTTGAGAACCACTGCCTTAAAGCATCTCTTGTGTTTAGCAGCGTCGTAGACCTGGAAGGAAGTATAAAAGTGACAAGAAGAGATCATCAAGAAGCAGCTTGCTTCGTGACAGTAGTTCATGTACTTGTGACTACTCCGCTGCACGGCCTTCTGGCTGAAAGCTAAGCGATAGTGACTACAGTTGCCTCTTCTTGAGCGCGGACCGTATGACAAACTATTGCGGTGACTTACCACTGGCCTTACAACCCAGCGAGGTTCGGAACGCTCATTGTATTTTACAGGTTAGCAGGCTTAGGTACCGTGTTAGCGATAAATAGTATCTCACTAAAGGCGTTTTCAAGAAGAACGAAATTACCTGTCACCAATTTCAAGCTGTTTCCATGTCAGGCTGTGTTATTCAGCTTTTGTGTGTGTGTGCATTGGATGTTTTATTTTACACTTATTTGTGTGCACATGCTTGATATGAGACTCGTGTGGAGGACAAAACAGCTTGTCGGAGTAGGCTCTCTCTTTCCTCCACGTGGGTCCTAGTCATCAGACTCGGCAGCAAGTGCCTTAACCCACTGAAACCATTCTGCAGGCTCCACCGTGAGTATTTTTAAAAACATTTTAAAACGTTTTACATTCCGTAATTTTCTTTTTTCTTTTTCGAGATAGGATTTCTCTGTGGTAACTCTGGTTCTTCTGGAACTCACTCTGTAGACCAGGCTGGCCTCAAACTCACAGAGATCCGCCTGCCTCTGTCTCCCGAGTGCTGGGATTAAAGGCGTGTGTCGCCACCACCGCCACCCAGCTGCATTCCATAATTTAATGTACATAGTTCAACTAAAAAAAAAAAAAACCATTCAGAGTTGTGTGGTTCCAGAGCATCTTTATTACCCCGGAGGAACCCGGATCTATTAGCAGTACCATCGCGGATCTATTAGCAGTACCATCGCACTGCCACTTCCTCAAGCCCCGGCCTCGCACCTCTGTGTGAGCCTTTGTTACTGTATTGGGATTCTTTAGGTAGATGGCTGGAAGAGACAAAGACTTACTGGGAAGTCGGGAGAGTCCGCCCTGAGTTGGGCCCACTTAAGCTGGGAGGACATGAGTGATGGCAGGGGCAACAGGTTGGCTCTTACGAATGTATTTGCTGGAGGAGAAAAGGGTAGAAATTTGGTCTGATAAAAATGGTTTATGGGAATGGGAGATGGCTCAGTGGTTAAGAGGACCCTGGTTCAATTCCCAGCACCCACATGACTGCTCACACTGTAACTCCAGCTTCAAGGGAGTTGACACCCTCACACAGACACGCATGCAGGCAAAACACCAAGTCACACAAAATAAAAATAAACAAGGTCCAGCCCCAGTGACTCACATTCCAGTCCTGGGAAGGAAATCTCAGTGAGAAAGTGACTCCAGATGCATCTGGACTCCCCAGGGCAGGCCTGCTGAGTGGCATCTCAGTGGGGGTGGTGGTAGCTAGGAAACAGTTCTTTATCTCTGGGGGTGGGGATCCGTTTGAGCAGAGACACCATAGGGTGAGGGAAAACACAAATCCAGGCTGGAGAGTGAAGGCAGCAGCTGCAAAAGCCTCAGGTAGCAGCCTTGTCGCTGACACCAGAAGGACCGGTGCCAGGTGGTGGCCTACAGTGGGGGTTTCTAGAAATTCTGACCACATAGATCTGTCCCGCCAAGGCGTCTTGAAGAGTCACTCCAAACTTCTGCTTCTCTACTTGGTTATAAATTGCATAGAGTAAGCATGGAATAAACACCATTTCAAAATGTATGTCATTGGGCCCGGTGGAGTACGCCCTACCCAGCGCTCTGAAGGCAGAGGTAGAAGGATTGTAGCATTTTGAGGTCAATCCTGCACACAGCATGAGATCCTGTAGCCAAAAAAAAAAAAAAAAAAAAAAAAGCCAGCGGTGGTGCCACACCCCTTTAATCCCAACACTCAGGCAGATATCTCTGTCAGTTGTAGGCCAGCCTGGTCTGCAGAGTGAGTTCCAGGACAGCCAATGACAACAGAGAAACCCTGTCTTGAAAAACAAAAACAAAAGTGAAACAAAACCCAACTAATAAATACAATAAAATAATTGTCATTTATTATGTCTCTTTTCTCTTACTAAGTACTGTCATATTTGTGTGTGCTCTGTGTGCTGTGTGTGTGTGTGTGTGTGTGTGTGTGTGTGTAGGTCAGAACTCAACATCAGGTGACTTCCTTAATCACTTTCCACTTTATGTTTTGAGACCGAGTCTCTCGTTGAACTTGGGGCTTGCTGTGTGGTTAGACCGGCTGGCCAGTGAGCCCCTGGGATCTTCCTGTCTCTGACTCCCCAGCACTGTTGGATTTTGTTGTTGTTTTAATGTGGGTGCTGGGGCTCCAAGTCAGGTCCTCATGATTTTATGGCTGAGCATGGATTTTACTAACTGAGCTGTCTCCTTAGCTCTCTTGACTTGCGTGGTACATACATTCAAAGTTTCAGTTTATTTGAATTCTGATTTTACTGCATGGAAATGGCTGGACATAACTGAGTCGGGACATTATTTACTTTCAATTCTGTCTGCCATTTTGTTTTTGTTTTTAAGACGGGGGTCTTACTATGTGGCTTTGGCTGGCCTGGAACTCACGATGTAGACCAGGTTGATCTTGAACTCACAGAGATCTGCCTACCTCTGCCTCCTAAGTGCTGGGATTAATGGCATACACCACTACACCCAGCTTGATGGCTGTTTTCTTTGCCTCCCTAGTACTAGGACTGGAATTAAAGGAGCGTCATGCCCTTTGGCTTCTCTTAGAAGCAGGGGTTGGGGGTCGGGGGCGATGTGGAGGTCAGAGGATAACTTGTTCGTTAACCTCTTCTATTTCACTCTAGGGATTGAACTCAGGTTGTCAGGCTTAGTGACAGGGACCTTTACCTGCTGAGCCCTCTCCCTACCCCTTTGGTGCCTCCTTTTACAATGCCAGCCTTACAATGATGCCAGCCTTGCAATGATGCCAGCCTTACTAGATCAGAACCCTTTAGTCTGAATCGCTCCTTTGTGGTGCTGTCACGGATGACCAATTGTAAGACTAGGACAGACCCTCCAAGTGTCCTTAGGTGAGGACAGTTGCTAGTGTGTGCTCCTGTGCAAGTCTCTACACCAGGTTCCTCCTGAATTTGGACCCACCCTGAAGGGACATGTAGACCTCTGATTATCCCTCCCAGAAGTCCCTGGCCTTCCACTCAGATCAGGTGCTGCCTACCACATGGCCTGTAGGCCAGCCTTTAGGGCAGTGGTTCTCAATCTCCCTAATGCTGTGACCTTTTAATACAGTCCCTCATGTCGTGGTGATGTGGTGACCCCCAACCATAAAATTATTTTTGTTGCTACTGCTATGAATTGTAATGTAAATATCTGATATGCAAATGGGCTTAGGTGACCCCTGTGAAAGGGTCCTTTGACCCTCAAAGGGGTTGCTGCTGGAGGTTGAGAACCGCTGCTGAAAGGCATTTTCTTGATTAATAATAAATAATTAATAAATGTGGGAGGGCTCAGGCTAATAGCCACCTTAGGCTGGTGATTCTCGGTTCTATAAGAAACTGAGCAAGCCACGGGGAGCAAGCCAGTAAGCAGCACCCCTCCATGGCCTCTGCATCAGCTCCTGCCTCCAGGTTCCTGCCCTGTTTGAGTTCCTGACTTGACTTCCTTCAGTGATGGGCTATGATGTGGAAGTGTAATCCAAATAAACCCTTTCCTCCCCAACTTCCCTTTGGTGTTTCGTCACAGCAATAGAAACCCCAAATAGGACGATACCTCAGATCATAATTGCTAGGTTTTATGTTAGTTACATAGTTATTTTTTAAAATTAAAATGTCAATTTGTGTGTGTGTGTGTGTGTGTGTGTGTGTGTGTGTGTGTGTGTGTGTGTATTTGGCCTTGCATGAATGTCTGTGTACCACATTCATGTCAGGCACTCGCAGAGGCCAGAAGAGGACAACAGATCTTTTGGGACTAGAGTTACAGGTGGTTGTGATTCACCATGTGGGCACTGAGACTTGAACCTCTGTCCTCTGGGAGAGCAGCCAGTGCTCTTAACTGCTGCACCATCTCTCCAGCGCCTGCATGGTTAATTCTATGAAGCAGTTTCCAGAGTGATTGTGCTCCTTTATATTCATTCCCACAGTTAGGGCACAAGGTTCTAGTTTCTTTGCATCTCTGTTCGTATTTGGTATTTATTATTACTTTTTATTTAGCCATTCTACAAGGTATGTGGTGGTATCTTATAGTGTTTTAAAAAGACTTATTTTTATTTATGTGTTTGCCATGTGTGTGAGGCTGTCCACTGGGGCCACAAGAGGACATTGCTCCCCCTGGAGTTGGAGCTACAGGTGGTCTTGAGCTGCTGGATGTGTGTGCTTGGAACAGAACTCAGGTCCTCTGTAAAAGTTACAAGTGCCCTGAACTGCTGAGCCATTCCTCCTGCCCCTTCTTGCTTTGTGTTCTTAGTGCTTTCTGTTCCAGAACCTTCCCAGGTTCTCTGCAGTCTGTTCTTCCTGCTTGGCACTGCTTACTAAAGCACCTCTTCACAATGGTCCGTTTCCTGACTGCACCGTTGTACTTTGCTGTACCCACAGCTGCACGTGTGTTTTGTGAGTATCTTCCATGCTGTGGTTTACTTCTACATCTTCTTAGCAGAGCCTTTTGCAGAGCAGAACTTTTAATTTTAATAAAGTCTAGTCTATCAGCTGTGTGTGTGTGATTTGTATTTATGTTTATGTGTGTCTCTTTGTCTGTGTTTCTCTGTGTGTATCTGTGTCCCTGTGTGTGCCTGCGTGTGTCTGTGTCTATGTGTCTGTGTGTGTGTATTTCTGTATTATGTGTGTGTCTGTGTCTCTGTTTTTGATGTCAAATTAAAAACTGGCTAACTCTAGATCACGTAAACATTTTATTATTTAACCTGTTGTTTCTTGGTTGTATGCTTTTTGCGAGTCTCTGGGCCACCGGGCGCCAACTGTTGTAGAAGGTTTAGGGCCAGGTTCACTTTGCCCAGTTGTTCCAATACCAGTTGTTGGAAAGGCTTCCTGTCCTCCACTGAAGTGCTTTTCAGCTGGAGTTTGAGCTGGAGATACAGCTGAGCTGGGAGAGCACTGGCTTCCATCCCCAGGACCGTAGGTACACGCCTGTAATCCCAGCGCTCTGGCTGTGGAGGCAGGAGATCAGCATCCAAGGGCATCCTTGGCTACATAATGAATTTGAAGCCAGCCTGGGACCTTGCCTCAAAAAACTAAGTTGGTGCTGTTTATGGGCACCTCAAGTAGATGTTTGCTTAGGCGACACTAGGCATCCTGCTAGCTGTAAACAGAGATCAGCTTTGGGGCGCTGGGAGTGAGACTGCAGACTGCGTGGAAGTTGAGTGGGGCTGTGAGTCCGGGCAGGCAGCCTGGCTGTGCTGGTGGCGTCTGGCAGCCTGTGGTATCCTGGGCTGATCCGGGGCACCCTGACCTGCAGGGTGAAGTTAACCTTGTGGTTTGCATGGGCATGACCTGTCTGGGCTCCTTCGGGGGCAGGCTTGCCTAAACTGCTGGCCAATTTTAGCCAGCGGCTCCCATCAGAACTTCCTACCCACTGAGCTGGTTTAGAAACCTGGGAAGACAATGCGTGAAATTTAAATTTAAATGCAGTCTGTGGAATGGGAGGTTTTCATTGGTTAAGATTACTGATAACGTTTAAAAAACGTTCTAATACAAAGATGTATTCACTGGAGGAAGAAAAAAAGCGCAGTTATACAAAACGTATTTGGGATTTCCTTGCCCTGGAAAAATGCTCCTGAACCCCAAATTATTGCTAATTTTGAAAAAAAAATTTCTCTTTTGGTGAATTCGTTCCAAAATTCCTTTCTCAGTCCAGTTGAGTCATGGAAACACAAAGCCAGTTTGGAAACAAAAATTCTCTCAATGGCTGAATCTGGAGAGAATTTTCAACATGGCTGACCATGCTGCTGAATGAGGCCTTTGTGTATGGGGGCAGAGGTCACGCTAGAGAGCCCAGCAGTATTAAAAGGTGGGGAGCCTGAAGTCCGGCTGTGGCCAAAGCTGGGAGAATGAGCTTTTGTTTCTCCTGGTCTGCTCTCCCAGTGACGGTTGAGGACATCAAAGGCATGTCTATATACTGCTCTCTGCCCCTCTTCCCTTTGCCCTGACAGCGCAAGGGGTCTCCCCATGGGGAGCCAGGGTAAGGGAGCCCTGAGCTAAGACCCAGTGTTCATTGTGGGCAGCAGCTGATCAATGAACATTAGCATTAGCCATTTCATCCATCTCTGTTTCGTTCAGAGGAAAATGTATTGATTTCCTTATCTGATTAAAAGATGAAAAAAAAAACTATCCTCTTCAGATTCAAAGATTATGTGTGCTAATGGCAAAAATTTATAAATAGAAACGCATACTAAACAAAAAATGAGTTCCTGCCCCCCTGGAGATAAGCACTGTCAGCATTGGGGGACATGATTAATCTTTTCTTCACTTGGTGTGTGTGTGTGTGCGCCTGAGCGCACCACCACCCACAGGCTAGTGGAGGTCAGAGGACAACTTGCCACAGTTCTGTCCTTCTGCCTCGTGGGTCTGGGGAGTGACAGCCAGAGCCTGTACCCTCGGAGTCATCTCTCCCGCTGGTCCTCGTCTCCACTGTGGTGGTTGTTGTTTATTTTTTCTTGAGACAGTCTCACTATGCAGCCTTGGCTGGTCTGGGGCTCACTGTGTTGACCAGCCTGACTTAGAATCCATAGAGGTCTGCCTCCTTGTGCCTCCCAAGTGCTAGGATCAAGGGCATATGGCACCAATGTTACAAGGCTGTTCCACAATTTAGAGACCGTTTCCTTGTCACTCATGGGGGAACTTTGTCTGTGTCCTTATAGTAAGTATTCCACTACACATGTTTTTGATATCTGCAGATATCAGATATTCTTTGATTATGGAATTTTGGCTTTAAACAATTTGAAGTTGTATTGTCGTCCTCTCTGGTTAGTGAAATATTTTTGTTATAGTGAATAAATACTGTCAACTATTATAAAATTACAGGTGTTCCTTATAGGGACTATTCAGAAGTACCATTGAAGCAACAGCTTGTTATTATTAGGTAAAATGGTTACAATCTTTATATGCCGGGGTGGAGGGGAGGGGGCAGAGTTCAAGGTCAGCCTGGTCTACATAGAGATTTCCAGGCCAACTATGGCTACACAGTGAGACCCTGATTCATCAAAACAACACAATGATCTCTGTTCTGATGGATGAGCAAGTCCTGGGTACTTTTTGTCTGAGGACTTCTACCAGTGGGAACCCTGCTGGGGAGAAAGCTTAAGAAGAACAGCAAACAGAAACAAAGAGGAGGAGGATGGCTGCTGCAGTGTGGTTTAAATGTGTGCATGAGACATAGGCAAGGGGAAGGGGACTCAGAAGATGAACCACAGTCCACGTTTTCAGATGGGACACGGCTTGGATGTCTGCAGGGCTGTGTCTGGCTTGCTCGTGCTGACCACATTGTGTTATGTTTACCTTACCTTACTACCCAGACCCTCAAAGGCAACAACTACGTTGTTCCACCTGTGGGGACTCCCTAGGCCTGAACTGAGGATTATGGCCTGCTAGAATCGGCCAACTAATGCATTCAACTCAGTTATATTACCATGTAATTAATTGTGCTTGCTTCTGACTTTGCATTTCTCACTTCATGGCGTGAGAGCTTTGAATCACAGCAGGGATGGCAGGGACCGGAGAAGTAGAAAGATAGGTCTAGAGCTGACTGTCGTGGAATTCTTGAGTGTGAAGTCGGTTAGCCTGTTCCTAAGCGAAGAGTTTATCAAGAGAGAATATGCTCTGATATTCTAGTTTATAGTATGCCTAGTAGGAAGATGTATCTAACAGCCACCACAAGTGCCAACCTCTAGCTGTATTTGACATACTCTCAGGAAACACACCTTGGACATTCCTTTTTCATCTACACAGCCAAACTGACTGTTATTAGAGCTTGGGTGGTGGTGGTGGTGATGGGGGTGGTGATGGTGGTGATGGTGATGGTGGTGGTGGTGGTGGTGGTGGTGGTGGTGGTGGTGGTGGTGGTGACTACTATTTCTACCATCACCACCACTACTACTACAATTACTACTTCTTCATCTTCTTCTTCTCCTCCTTCTTCCTGTTCTCTCTTCGTTTCTCTTCTCTCTGCTTTTGCTTTTTCCTCCTCCTCTTCTTCTCCTTCCTCTTCCTTTGCTTCCTCTGCCTCATTTTTCTCTTATTCATGATTTATTTTTAATTAAGTGTATATATGTGTATCTGTGTATGAGTCTGTGCATGCAGGTAGCTGAGGAAGCCAGAAGAGGGCGCCAGATCCCCTGCAGCTGGAATTACTGATGGTTGCAGGCCACCTGATGTAGGTGGTTAGGACTGAGCTCAGGTCCTCTGGAAGAGCAGCAAATATCTTTATCCACTGAGCCATCTCTCCAGCCCCTGGATTTCTCAAGTTTATAGAATTAGCATAATTTTGTGCCATCTTTAGTTCATGTATTTGTGATTTACTAGTTTACTTAAGTAAAGACAATAATTACAAACATGGTGAGAATACTTACTGTCCCAAGATACTGTACTGTCTGTTTTCTATGCATCTATACCCTTTGATATTTTATCTGTAGCACTTAGTATATTGAATGGACATATAGCTGATTATCATAAAAATCTATCATCGAAGTTTTATTTTCTCCGATCTGTTCCTGAGGGATGGCAATTTAGAGAGCTTAGTGATAAGACATACTGTTTGGAAAGGGCCCAGTTGGTTTTTAAACCCTAAGCCCATGGGGCCTCTAGTCTGTGCTGGTGCCACCAGGCTGCCTGGCTTCTGTAGGGATGTTGTGATATGAATATGAAACATCCCTCAAAGGCTTCTTTCTGTACTTGGTTGTCAGCTAATAGGCTTTTGGAACGTGATTGGCACCTGACTGCCCTCTGACCTGATCCATGGATTAACCCCCTTGATGAATTCCTAATACGATAATACTTTTATAAGATGTTATAAAAAGGAGGTGTGGCCTGTGGGAAGTGTGGTCGTTAGGAGAAGGTCCTCGAGGGTGTGCTGGGGGATAGGACTTTCCCTGTTCCTTCCTGGGCCGAGTGAACCACCACGGTGGATGAACCCTCTGTGAGCAGAAACAAATGTCTTCTCTCCTTTAATGCTGAGGCAGGAGGACCATTAGGTCAAAGCCAGCTTGGGTTACATAATAAGGCTCTATGTTTTTTAAAAAAAAATTCCAGAATCTCCATAATACATGAGAGTTTAGAGAAAGGCACACATATCAAGAACCCGACTGGTTGCAGAATAAACACTAGAAAGCTGATTCTGTCATTAAAAAAAGTCTAGGAACAAGTCAATAAACTGTAGCACGTGGCGTCATGTGTCCCAGCTTGTGAACTGAAGTCATGCTGTGATTTGGACATCAGAGGAAAATGACATTCATGCTTGGGAAGTGGTAAGGGGTGGTCTAGGGATATGGGAGGGCAGACCCAGTTATTTATGGTGCCACAAGGAAGGACAGAGCTGGGGATCCAAGCCTATGGCCATTCTGTAAGCTTGCAGCCCAGTGGCCTCCCTGTGTAGGTCTAGTTAAGAGTGGGAATCAATCGTGAGCTTTGTGAAGCAGAAGGCATGGTGTATTCCCACTACACCACAGCTTCCTTCTAATGCGAAATCTGTAGCACGTGAGAATTTGAAGGGCCGAGGATTGTTCACAAGGTAACTTCCCCCCACTTGCTCATCCACACCCTCTCTACTAGGAAGCCTCACAGAGTCTTAGGGCTACTGAGAAGCTTCCTTCCTGATTGTAGACACTTGCCAATCTCTATTCTCCCATGTTTGAAGCTTATTGCCGGTGCTCTACAGTTCTGGGCAAAGGTGGTGTGATGGTTAGTGCTGGCTGTCAACTTGGCAGGTCTGTAGACACCTAGGAGACAAGCCCACAGGACACCTGTGAGGAGTTACCTTGATTAGGTTAGTTGAGAAGTGGGTGACACCATTTCCTCGGTTTCAGACCAGGATAAAAAGAAGCAAGCTAGCGGAGTACAAACACTCATCCCTCTCTGCTTCCTGACTGGACGTGTAACTAGTTCTTTAACACCCCCGCCATCACGACTTCTCCATCATGACCTGTGGACTGTGGACCCTGGAACTGTAAGACAGAACAAGCCCTTTATCCATTATCCCTTAAGTTGTCAGGATTTCATCACGACAGCACAAAGAAACGGAGTCAGGGGGATTGTGTTGACAACACTGATGATGCAGGTAGGTCCCAGTCCTTGATGACGGAGTCGGAAGCACTCTCCAGCTTTTCAGACTTTGGTGACTCAGGACACCTGTCAAGTGACACGAACAGCTAGAAACTGAGGCAGGCTTGCCTCTCGCTTCACCTTCCTGAACGACAGGTTTCTGGGTCCCATCTTCTTTGATGAGTCAGGACACCAGATTGGTGTTGGGTGTTTGTAGATGCGAGACGGTGTGCAAGTTCCCAACTCCCCCTGTGGTATGTTAGGTACAGAGCCCCTGCTTCCTTCCTGGCCTCTCCTCATCCATCTTCCCTCCCATCCCGGTGACTATGGGCACATCTGTTCTGTACCTAAAAGAAGGCAGTCAGAATCCCCTTCCACGAGCAGAGGTGTCTGTGGCGGGAGCCCTCCATCACTCACCTCTGTAAACTTGCCCCCAGCGGGGTTCAAGGCTTTGTCTCGGGGCAGACATTTTTTTTCAGGTTTTTGAGTAGATGCAGAATTAAACAATAAGTGACCTAGGGATCGAGCGATGGATGAAATTCTTTCAGTGCTGAAAAGGTCAAGTAGGAGAGGCGGTGTGTACCTGCTTTCTCTGGGGTGGCTGCGGTTGCACCGTAGCAGAAAACATTCCCTTTTGCACACATGGACGTTGTGTGACGTACATTGTATGTGTTCATCTATGTTACATGTGCTGTAACTTGTGAATTTACCCCCTGGAGTTGGCTCAGGCGGGAGTCAGGGTGGGCAGGATTTGTCACAGGGTCCCTTGGGCTGCCCAGGGAACATCTCTGAAGGGAATTTTCTCCACCTGAAAACAAGGTGCTGAGGCTTGGTGACAGGGGAATCCCTCTCAGCTCTTATGTCTTCTGTGGTCTGGGAGTCATTCATTCAGCCTCAGACAGCCAGTCAGCTGGCAAACTTTACCTCTTGGTGTCGTATGGACTCTTGAATCTTCCGCCCTTGAGAAGTGTGTTTGGTAAGTGTTCTAAGGTAGAGGAACAGAATTAATGGGATGTATATGCAGTATTAGATTGATCTAGTTAGTCTTCGAAAGGCTGGGTAGACCAACTGTGGCTGACTGCATGTCGATCAGACCGTTCCTCCCACTCCATTGACTCCTTGTGGCTTATTCTGGGGTTTGCGGGGGAAGGGGATGAGAGCAGCCTGGGACTTACAATGTTACCGTTAGGAAGACGTAGAAGCCTCAGAAGAGCGGTGTGGCAGTGAGGGAGAAGAACTTGTCTTTGGCTGTGATGTTCTGGGGCACTAGGTGAATACATGGAAGAAACCCACCATCAGTGCCTTCCACAGCAGCTCCCACGATGGATCCGAAGGTATTTCTACACGCCTTCTGAATTATGTACCGGCTTTTAAAATTTAGACTGAGGAGACGGCTCAGTTCAGATCCATAGGACCCTGGTAAAATGCCAAATGTGCCAGTGTACACTTATAACCCCACTTTCTGGGAGCAGAAAGGAGGATCCCTGGTGCTCTCTGGCCAGCCAACCTAATTGAATCGATGAGCTCCAGTTCAGTGAAAGACCCTGTCTCAAAGATGAGGTGGAGGAGCCGATGGGATGGCTCAGCAGGTAAAGGGGCCACCTGAGTTCCAGCCCCTGGACCTACATGGTGAGAGGAGAGAATCAACCCTAACGAGTTGTCATTTGACCTCCACATATACTCCATGGCATGCATGCGCACAAACACATATATGTATGTGTACACGCACACATAGGCACAAATACTAAATAAATAAAATGTGACAAGAAATAAAATAAAAAGGCGGAGAGCAATTGACTTGATGTAGATTGGGCTCTACATACTTGCAAAATTAAAAATATATATCTTCTAAAATTTTGTTTTCCTAGTGTGCTTAATAGTTTTATGTCAACTTAATACAAGCTAAAGTTATCTGAAAGGAAGGAACTTCAATTAAGGAAATGCTTCCATAAGAGGCTGTAGAGCTGGGCGGTGGTAGTGCATGCCTTTAATCCCAATACTTGGGAGGCAGATCGCTGTGAGTTCAAGGTCAGCCTGGTCTACAGAGTGAATTCCAGGACAGCCAGGGCTATACAGAGAGACCCTGTCTCAAAAAACAGAAACCAAACCAAACCAAACCAAACCAAAAGATCAGGCTGTACGTAAGCTTGTAGGGCATTTTTAAAATTAGTGATTGATAGGGGTGGTCCTAGCCCATTGTGGGTGGGGCCATCTCTGGGCTGGTGGTCCTGGGTTCTATAGAAAGCAGGCTGAGCAAGCCATGGGAAGCAAGCCAGTAAGCAACACCTCTCTAAGGCCTCTGATTCAGCTTCTGCCTCAGGTTTCTGCAGTGTTTGATTGAGTTTCTGTCCTGACTGCCTTCAGTGGTGGACTACGATGTGAAAAGAGTAATCCAAATAAACCCTTTCCTCACCAACTTGCTTTTGGCCTTGGTGGATCATTATAGCAATAGTAATTCTAACTAAGGCACTTGGAATTGCAGGTGATGGCCATCAACTGTGGCAGACTGCACTGGGGACAGAATCTTCTCCCCTGAGAACTTTCAGTGTCAATATTTACCTACCCATAGTTTCCAGTCTTTTCCCTCTTTGAGACACAGAGAGGTAAAGTCTCATGTATCCAAAGTTGGCCTTGAACTTGCTATATAGCTGAGGGTGACTTTGAAGTCTTTACCTTCCTGCCTCCACCCTCCAAGTTCTGGTATTACAGACATGAATCACTACTCTTGATTTATGTGGTGCTAGAGATCAAACCCAGTCAGGCCTCCACTGTTGTCTTCAAAACAAAGTATTTATGTTCCTTTAAATCAGTGAAAGGATGTGTATATTTGGATATAAAATTACACAATAAACAATAATCCATTTAACCAAGAATTTTTTAAAAGTGTTGTAATCCTTCCCTATGTATTGGCTAAGTGGGTGGATTTACTTACTTCTCTTGCTGTCGTAAAATGAGCTGTCAAAAGCAACTTAAGGAAGGTAGGACTTATTCTGGCTCACTGTTCAAGGTTACAGTCCATCATGGCTGGGGAGCCACAGTCGTAGAAGCCTGAGGCAGCTGAGCATGTGCATCCTGAGGAAGCAGAGTGATGAATGCTTGTACCGTGCCTCTTCCTGGGCTACCAGGATCTCAGCCCAGGTATGGGCTTCGTGAGCAACACTGCCCCCCAACCCCAACCTCACCCCCACCCCCACCCCAGGTATTTGAATGTTTGGACTTAGTCGGTCAAGTTTAAGCATGGTATGGAACCTTTAAGAGCAGGAAGTATGTCACTGGGGGTGGGCTTTCAGAGTTATGGTCTCACCTTGCTTTCAGTTGGCTTTCTCAGCTTCATGCTTGTGGTTGGTGATTTCTTAGCTTTCTGCTCTGGCCGCCTGATGTCATGCCTCCCTTGCCATTATGCTTGTTCTCTCTCTCTCTCTCTCTCTCTCTCTCTCGCTCCCCCTCCCTCCCCCCCACCTCTGGAACTGTAAGCCAAATCAAACTCCTAAGTCGCCTCGGTCATGGCATTTCATTATAACAGCAGGAAAAAGATACACTAGGGAATGGTGCCACGCATGGCAAGGTGGTCTTCTCGCTTCAGTTAATCAGGATCATCTCTCACAGACATGTCCGGAGACCCACCTCCTAGGTGATTCTGGATCTCATCAATTTGACAGTTGGGACTAATATCACAGCAGGCATTGTAACAAGCTGTGCTATTTTCTAGTGGTGAACCAGAGTAGCAACATCAACTATGCTGCGGGAATGGCTTTGGTGACTGCTCTCTGGTCTGGGCACTAGGTAAGATGCCTTATCTTCGGTATCGAGAAACCAACAGAGAATAGGCACAGTGGGTTTAACAGTCCAGTTCTGTGCAATGGGTATGATTCTAACATTGGGATCTCTTGACTTGGGGCTCCCACTTTGTTCCTCATAGCCCCTGCATTTCTTTGGGGGTCTGGGTGGCCTCTTGTGGACCCTTCTGTACTGGTGCATTGAACAAGAAAGTTGTTCCTTAGTTGGCATTGTTTTTACCACACTGACTTTAGAGTGGGTGCAGAAAGGGAGATTTCTTTTTTCCCTGGGTAATTGTAGCTGGGGATTCTGGGCCTTCTCTTATTCTTCCACTAATGCCCCTAAGATTGTGCTGTATTGCTTTGTGGTAATGTATTGAAATGGCCTCAGGAAGGAACAATAGCCTGCCAAGCATAAACCTCTTACGAGCTGGGATTATGTTCAGAAATCTCTGCACATTAAGAGCTCACATCTCTATGGAAGAGATCATCCTTCAGAATATAGAAGGCAGAGAATGGTCCCTTCCCGAGTTCCTCTGCATTCCTACTCTGTGTCCCCAGCTTGACCTCCTTGGCTATTTTCCATCACTAGATGGGCCTCTCCAAGGAATTTATATTTCCTTGGAGAGAGCCCCCAACTCCCTACAACTAAGGGGTTGGCTTTGCTCTTCATCCATTCCTCTGCACCCCTCCATCTGGGACACACGAGTTTGGCAGTCTGGCATTGGCTGTCTCCCCAGAGCTGCCTCTTCCCATCTCATACGGATAGATGCAGCTGCGACTCTTGGGTGGCGTGGTCTCGGCCTCCTGCTCCTGGCCTTCCTCTGGTCCTCGCCCATCATGCCCAAGGACTGTTTTCCCACCCTTCCCTCTTCTCCACTGGCTTCTCCCTGCTCTATGGCAGCTGCCTGAACAAGAACACACACAGCCCTTTCAAGAACAAACAGTCATTTTCCAGGACAGCATAGTCTAAAGTCAAATTTAGAAGGAAAGAAAACAAAACATTCTTCTAAAGCCAACACGAACGATTGAGATTTGGCTTCAGATGATTTTCTATCTAGATATGCACCATTCCCATTTCTTACCAGACTACACTATCTACCATTACTCTCTCTGTCTCTCTCTCCCTCTCCCTCCCTCTGTCTGTCTCTGTCTCTTTCTGTATATGTATGTTTATGTATGGAAGCTGTGTGTGAGTATACCTATGTGTGGGTGCAGGTATGTGCATGCAGCCGTGTGTATGTGGAGGTCAGAGGACAGTCTCAGGGATTGATCTTCATCTTCCCCATTGTTTTGAGGCCCTGGGTTCAATCCTCAAGTCTGCATAAAACTAGTAGAGTAGTGGATGCCAGTAATCCCAGCACTGGGTAGGTAGAGGCAGGAGGATTAAAAGTTCAGGGTCATCCTCAGCTACATAGAACTTTGGAGGCCAGTTTGGGCCACTTGAAACCTTGTATTAAACAATGTCCCCTGCTCCCAGGGATTCAAGGCCAGTGAGATGACTCAGAGAGTATCAAGCTTGCTATCAAGCTTGATGACCTGAGTTCATTTTACAGGACCTACTTGGTGGGAGGAGAGAACTGACTCCTCTGATCTCTGCGTATGTGATGTAACACGTGAGCACTATCCCATGAACACACTAAATAAACAAAGTAAACGTAATAAAATAATTTAAAAGATCTATATGTTGAAAGCTACTGCTCGGTGTATTGAGAGGCAGGGCCTTCAGGAACTGACTAGGTTATGAATGATTGGCATTCATACCAAAGATGCCCTGACTTTGTGCTGAGCCCCCATCTGACACTGATGAAGTTGAACTTTGATCTTGAGCTTCCTCCGGCTTCCAGCACGGGAGCAGTTAAGTTGTGTTGCCTGATTTGCTCTGCTGTGGCAGCTCCTGTGGATCAGAGCAGTCAGCCATCCCCCAAGGTGTTTCATTAATTCTATTGTGCAGTTAGCCTGATTGTTGGAACCCAGCTAGGCCCAGGTGCTATTCTTTTTGTGTTGTTTAAGATAGAGTCTCACTTTGTAGCTCTAGCTGGCCTGGAGACCAGGCTAGCCTCAAATACACAGTGACCTACGTGCCGCTGCCTCTTGAATGCAGGGATTAAAGGAGTGTACCATCACACCCTGTTCTATTTTTTTTTTTAATAAAAATTTTTGTGTCATGTTTTGGTTTGTGTGTGTGTGCGCATGTGCACATACACATGTGCATGCAGGTGTGTGTTCTGGCCACGTGTGCATGTGGTGACCAGAGGCAGATGGCAGGTGTCTCCCTTAACCGTTTTCTACCTTACTTTTTGAGACTGGAGCTCTCACTGAACCTAGAATTTGCTGATCTGGCTAGACAAACCTCTGGGATCTTCCTGTCCGTCTCCCTAGTCCTGTGCACAGGGATCAGGGAGGGGGCTAACCTTTGCCAAGCAGAGATTACAGGTGTAACCCACGTGCCTGGCTTTTACTTGGGTGCTGCTCGGGTGCTGTCGAGCTGCACAGGTCCTTACGTTTTCTTAGCTAGCTCTTTCCTGGCTGAGCGATCTCCCAAGCCTGAGGCACTGGGCTTTATTCGTAAGTTACATAAGCTCCTTTTGATCCGTAGCCATTTTCCCTTGACATTTCTTTGTTGAAAGCGCCAGGTCGTCGTTCCCTTGGAATTGCTGGGTTCATGCTAGTTATGTACCTTTGTCTATGTATGTTAGGAAACACTAACTAGATATGGAAGCTCGATCAGATTCAGGTACAGTGTTGGGATGGTAGGTGTCTGAGCGACGCTATGGGCTTACCTTATATGATGCTTTATATCAGCTTGCCTACCTTTGAGGTACTAGGATTGCCCAGTGGTTTGAATATGTCATTCTGATTTTTACTTTTAAAATTTCCCCACCAAGCTAGGCCCAGTGTCACAGGCTGATAATCTCAACTACACACACACACACACACACACACACACACACACACACACTCTTTCTGATTTCACAGAGATTGCAATATGGTGGGGTCCTGATTTAAAGTTCCATCTCCATTTATTTATTTATTTATTTGGAGGGGGCTCACATGCCGAAGTGTGTGTGTGGTGTTCAGAGGACAACCTGCAGCAGAAGTCTGTTCTTTCAACCCACGGTGTAGGCTCCAGGCTTGGGGGAATGCCTCTCCCCGCTGAGTAATCTCTCCAGCTCCACCCTTCTCATTCATTATAAAGGGCTTTTCCTGTAGGTCACACAAGGGAGGCAGAAGTGGTGCCTGCTTCCTCCCCTCTTCAGGAACCATGCAGTTGGTTCCCTAGCGTCCTCGCAAAGCTGATTCACTGGTGTTAGTTTCTGTTTGCTGTTGGTGGTGGCTTGTTAGCGTCATGACTGATGTTTCGATTTACGATTTATGTAGTCACTGTGCTCAGTCTTGCAAGGTGACGATTCTTTTGGTGTTTTAACTTGCCCACCAGGGAGAGGCCAGCAGCTCCTGTAGGCTCAAGCTTTGGCAAGATCACAGGACAAGGCTGTGGGACTCAACTTTTGCCAAGCAGAGAACCGAGCTTTCCCAGAGTGAATGGCTGGCTGTGGGCAACCAGGAGTTGATGGGACAGCATTAGAAGGTTGCATTGTCCATTTCCCAGAAGGCATTTTTTTTCTAGAGGTCATGGCATTTCTGACATTGTGCAACCTTCCATTTCATAGCTGGAGAGCTGAGATACAGAAAATAGGTTTTCCCCAAACAAGGGAGTCAGTAAAGACAGCCTCGGAAACAGACTTTGGCGTTGGGTTCCTGGGAGTAAATACTGGCGTGAGAATGGGATGGGGAAAGAATTCCAGGTGTCAGAAGAAGCTTAGTAAACTCACTCAGAGAACACAGGAGCGAATTCAGAGAAAGCCATCTTCTACCAGGTACAGCTCTTGTAGAGTGCAGAAGGCAGCAGCAACGCCATCTTAGAAAACTGGGATGTCTCCATGACAAAGAAGCAGCTTTGTGACCCAAAGGTGACCGTGAGGGAGGACAGCTGAAGGGCTTGTATGGGTGAGCAGCTCTGACTTGCCATAGATCTGCATCTACAGACTGCTCAGTCTACTACCTCCTTGGGACCTCATCAGTCTAAGATGGAGAGCTCCCAGTGAGTTGGTCCATATTTGGCCCTAAGCAGACACCAGGTGCCCGTTCTGAGCATCCCTACCTCTTAGGGTGTGTGATCCAGCACCTGCCTGTTCCCACCAGGGGACCCTTCTCTCTTCCTTCTTTGCTCTTTGTATTCCTAAAATGGGTTGTCTGTTACCAGGTGCTTGTGGGAGTCGCCATGGGGCAGAGCAGTAACTTTCAGTTCAAAAACAGTGTTCGGGAAGTCCCTGTGACCTGCCAGCATCTCGCAGGCTCCAGTGTACAGCTAAGACCTTGAGCACTGCTCTAGGACAAAGGAACGGCTGTGACCTTAAGATGCTTAAGCTGAAGTATAATTTATACAGGATACAACTTAAAGTGAACAGTTAGGGCTCCAGAGGTGGCTCAGCGGTTAGAGCACTTGTTGCTCTGGCAGAGGACTCGGCACCCACGGCAGTTCATAACCGTCTCTAATAACTCCAGTCCCCGGGGATCTGACACTCCCTCCTGACCTCTGAGGGCCCCAGGCATGGACATGGTACACAGACATACGAGAAGGCAAAACCCTGTAACAAATAAGGTACTATAATAAATAATCTAAAAAGCAAACCAACAAAAAGAGCGAATGATTGGTGGTGCTCCGTGCACCCGTAGTGCTGAGCCATCGACACCTTTACCAAAGCTGTCCTTGATACTTGTTTTTCATTTTAAAAGTTTTTTTTTTAATTTGTTTAAATTTGGGCGGCGGTGCATGTGCACGCCTTTAATCCCACACTCGGGAGGCAGAGGCAGGCGGGTCTCTGAGTTGGAGGCCAGCCTGGTCTACAGATCGAGTTCCAAGACAAGCAGAACTTCACAGAGAAACCTGTTTTTTGGTTTTTGTTTTTTTTTGAGGTAAACGTACTAAACCTTTCTGGAACCCATGAGAAAGCAGCAACTGTTTCAGATATAATCGCCCCACTTTTGTGCCAAAGGTCACTGACCAACCACTGTGACAGATGACAACTACCCTGTCACAGCAAAGGGCCTTCTGGCCACCTTCCTTCCTCCCTGTAGGTTCAGTTGACCGCTGGTTACTGGGCAAAGATTCCTTCCTGGGAATTGCATTGACCTTAGTAAATATCAAAAAGAGAACTTACGATTCTTCAAAAAGATTGTTTTTACATTATTATTTTTGTGTATACGTATGTCTGGTGGGGGTGTGTGCCCGTGGAGTTCAGAATAAGACCTCGGATTCCCGGGGCTACCGTTACAGGCAGTCGTGAGCCACGAGAGCGGTGGGTCTCACCTCTTCCAACGCTGCAACCCTTTCATACGGTTCCTCATGGTGCGGTGACCCCCCAACCATAACAATTTCTTGATGCTACTTTATCACTGTCATTTTGCTGTTAGGAACCTCAATGTAAATATCTGATAGGCAGATGGCCTTAGGCGACCCCTGTGCAAAGGTCGTTTGAATCCCAAAGGGGTTGAGACCCACAGGTTGAGAACCGCTACACTAGTTACAGGAAGTTGTGAGCCTCCCTAGGTGGGCGAGGGAACCAAATCCCAGTTCTCAGAAATAGCCGCAGTGCTCCTAAACACTGAGCCATCTCGACACAAAATTAAAAGTCTTATGGGGTTGAAGGAGCTGGTCAACATCCCACTCCAAGAAAGTAATTTACTCCATATCTATATATTTAGTCTTACTGTGTTACACGCTTTTGGTCTTAATAATGAGCAAAGTGGGTGTGGTGTCTGCTGGGGTTTTCTTGGCAACAATCAAGCAAGAGAACTTACGTGTTTTCTAAAAACAAAACAAAAAACACATGCCAAATTTTGTGCTTTGGGGATCCAGGATTGTTGAGGACTGCCTGAATTGGCAGCAGGTGAGCACTTGTGTGAGCGGGTGACCCAGGCAGGGCTGTCTGGCACCTTGACTATGATAGCAGTAGTGTACACAGCCTCAGGGGTCTTCCTCACCTTGAGTGACAAAGGGGGAAGACTTCAGGTCCCAGGTGTCAACTGGAAGGTTCCTGCAAGACACAGCTAGCTGTGCCTGGCACAAGGCGCCTTGTGACCCTGCTAGGATCTAGAAAATGAGACTTGGGAGATATTTTGTACAGCTTAACTAATTTTCCTTAACTAGTTTTCCTGAACTGTCATTAAAGACCTATAGACAAAGATAGGTCTTTCACTTGCAGGGGTAGCAAGGAGAAGACATTCATGGGCGCAGAAAAGAATGTCAGATGCTTGCAACATACCCCTGGCCTGGAGAATGAACTGAATGGCTTTTTTTTTTTTCTTTAGGTTTTTCAGGGCCAATAGTTTTCCTGTTTGTAGTTCCAGCAGGCAAGTGGGCCACAGCAGGCTTTCAGACAATGCCCTGGTTGATCCTGGCAGCTCCTGCCACTTCCCCTCTTTTTCAGTGGTCCTGAGGACCTGTTAGAACCTACAGAGCATCTTGGAGGGGGTGGTCCCAGGATGTGAAGAAGGACCCTGTCCCCCTTTAGAGATTGCAGTAGGAGTTGGAGGCTGGGGTCTGGGGAAGTTCTCAGCAGTTGGGGCTCATTGTCCCCAAGCTGCTTCAAGGTCCTGCTACCCATTGGACTCTGATAGTTGCTAGCACATGCTGAGGCCACAGGGTTCCTATCCTTTTAGTCATCCTTCAAGGTCGGTCCTCCAGGAAGCCTTCCCTGGTCTCCTTAGAAGATGCGATCATCTCCTGTAGCTTGGGCTTGGTGGTTTCTTCTGACTTCCAGTTATTTCAGTGAACAAGAACATCCCATTTCCAGATCATTTCAGGTCCTTGTTAGTTCTCACTCCTGCCTAAAAAACATAAGAACAGTGGCTTCCTTGTAATAATTCACATCAATTTCATGCCAAATGTTCATGCTGTACTTTCCCAGGCTTGGTCTTTTGTGTATCAAAAACTTACATGTTTACTGAGGACATCCTGGCTTGCTATTTGTAGCCTCTCACACCTGAGGGGGTGGGTAAGCATACTGATGACATCAATATAACCTATGCTTCATTTAGCCATTGATGCATGCAGCCCTCCCACACTCCTTCCTCTCCTCCCAGAACTCATGCATCCCAGTCTGGCCTTGGACTTGCTATATGTCTCAGAAGGATCTTGAACTTCTGACCTTCCTGCATCTTTATTTTTGGTGTTGGGATGACTGATGTGCACCATCATGCCCAGTTTGATGCAATACTGGGGATCCAACCCAGGGCTTCGTACACGCTAGGCAAGCATTCTGCCCACTGAGCTACACCCACAGCCTTCCAGCCAGCAATTTCTGATTGATAACTTTAGCAAATGCTGAGCTGGGCTTTAAGTCTGTGGAGCTGAGTGTAGTTTGGGCTCATCCCTAAGGAACTCACAGCCTATAGGAGGGTGACAAGATGGGTGGGATGAGAAGAGGAAAGAATCCTTTCGATTGGGCCAGATGAGATGAGATGGAGTTCAATATGTACATCAAAAGGCAGTGGGAAATAAATGATTTCCACAAACCCAGAGAGTGGGATATAGGCTTAGACTAATTTGGAAGCCAAGTGTGTGTGTGGTGGACACTGGAGTCATTTGTTTGCATGCAATTTTCACAGAATCTTTGTTCTATCTCTCTCCGTATGCATGTCTGCACCTCTCTCCATCCATCTATCTATCTATCTATCTATCATCTATCTCTCTATATCTATCATCTATCTATCTATCATCTATCTATCAATCATCTATCTATCATCTATCTATCTATCTATCATCTATCTATCTATCTATCATCTATCTATCAATCATCTATCTATCATCTATCTATCTATCTATCATCTATCTATCTATCTATCATCTATCTATCTATCTATCATCTATCTATCTATCTATCTCTCTATCTATCTATCTTGAGACAAAGTCTCACTATGTCACCTTGGCTTGCCTGAAACTCACTATGTAAGCCAGGCTGACCTCAGACTCAGAGATCTGCTTGTGTCTGCCGTGGTGTGTACCATCATATTCAATTTTAAAGTTTACTTACTTTTTGAGACAGGGTCTCGTGATGTCGCTGAGTCTCTCAACAGTCCTGTTATATCGGCATCCCCACATTACTCATTGTGCACAAGGAACTCAGGGTCAGAGCGAATAGTTTCTCCAAGTGAGAGACTGTATTGTAGAACTCGGACTTTACCGGTTGAGAGCCTGTGGCTCCAACTCCTACATCCTTCCCACTACCACTGTCGACCACCACCGTGTTACTGCTGCTCCGTGTTAGTGTGGTGTGCTTGGATTTTTGTCTTGTTGATTACTGTTTAGGGAAGAGAAGAATAGGGAGCCGGGCACTGACTGGCTGCAGAGGGCTTGTTAGGGGGAAGAGCTGGAGATATGACAGCTAAAGGAATGCCTCTGCAGGCTCAGGAAGGTACACAACAACTCCAGTAACCAAAGGGCACTTGCACATTCTCCGTGACTCAACCTGCGCAGCTTCTCTTTGTGCTGAGTCCTTTGCTCCCTCTTCCAGGTTGTATCACTTTCCTCGCACTGATTTATCAGTGGCATTTCCCCTTGCTAGATTGTGAGTGACTCTGAAGTTGAGAACAGGTGCCATCTGTCTCCACACCCCCCAGGGGCTCACATTCTGCGTGGCACATGATAGATACTTGAGGACCATTTGTTGAACCCATCTATCCAGCCTCCCACCTGCTCATCCATCTGTCATCCATCCATCCACCCATCCATCCATCCACCCATCCATCCATCCAGCCAGCCAGCCAGCCACCCACCCGTCCGTCCAGCCAGCCATCCATCCAGCCACCTGTCCGTCCAGCCAGCCAGCCATCCAGCCATCCAGCCATCCAGCCACCTGTCCGTCCAGCCAGCCAGCCAGCCAGCCACTCATCCGTCCAGCCATCCATCCACCCATCCATCCACCCATCTATCCATCCACCCATCCATCCATCCACCCATCCATCCATCCACCCATCCATCCATCCACCCATCCATCCATCCATCCAGCTAGCCATCCAGCCACCCGTCCGTCCAGCCACCCGTCCGTCCAGCCACCCGTCCGTCCAGCCAGCCAGCCACTCACCTGCATATCCACTCATTCCCCCAGCTAGCCATCCATTTTCTGTCCATCCATTTACTCTCACCCACACACATCATCCACCCAGCTATCCAATCCTATTCATTCATTCACCTTCTTACTTAAATGTTTTTTGAATGGGATAGAGCACCAGGAGTGACAACCTGAGGTAACAGATCAAATCCGATAGACTGTGCTTTTGAAGAGCTCAGCGTCTAGGAGTGAGAGGAAAACCTTGTGAATAGGAAAGAGTAAATGAATGGAATAATAGAAGACACTCTTTGTTCCATAGCTGAGATGCTTCAAGAAGAATAATTTTTTTTATTTTATTATTTTTTTAGGAATTTGTTTTCTGTCCTAAATAGTACAGCTGTGAGGGAGGCAGCTCCCATTCCTGTCCTGTTTCCTCTGTACCCTGGAGGTGTGGCAGCACCATCTGGCCCTTCTTCAGCTGGAATCCCAGTGAGACACATGACTCTCCATGGGGGCCTGAGAAAAGACAGAGGGTGGGGGCAGCTGACCTGGTGGCTTCAAGGTGGCTTCATCCCTGTCTCCTCCTGTGTCTCCCAGGAGGGATTCTGTCTGAAAGGACCAGACAGATGTTCTGGGGCCAGAGTGATCACTCACTAGCCCTTCTCTGGGGACAGGAGGCGACAGCACACTTCTCTGAGAGCAAAGGCAGAGTGCTTTGATATTATGCTTGATCCAACCCACAAGAGCTTGTGACACATTCAGACTCCTGGAGGCAGAGACATTCTTTTCTCTTCCCTGGGCTTTGTGAAGGAGAGGCCCTCATGGAGCGAGCAGGCCATCGAGGCTGACTTAGACACACATGCTTTGGAATGAAGGTAGGGAAAGTCTTACCCGGGCCCAGTGTTTTATTTTCAAAGAGGCTTTGCAAACCTGTATCTGGCATTAAACCGGAAATGTGTAGACAGCCTAGCCATGGGAACAAAAACTGTCAGTGGCTTGTACCACTTCTCTGGAGTGGAGTTGGATTTACCACTTCCTGCTGGGGGGACCCAGAGTGTCACAGGCAGGTAGTTGCCAAGTGTTAGGGATTTCCTTGCTAGTTGTGTGTGTGTGTATGTGTGTGTGTGTTGTTGGGTTGCTGGGAAAGGCAGTCTATCTTCTCTCTCTCCCCATGACCCCTGTGGCATGGTGCTCAGCTGGGCTGTTATAATGGGCTCCTACCAGGGCTCCACAATGGTTCCTGTTAGCATCAGTGTACACCCCAGAGTACTTTCTGACAAACCTGGTCTTGTCATGCAGGAGCTTCAAACTCTGCTGTGGTTTCTTACAGGAGTGGGAGAAGTTGGGAGAAGTGGAGGAGTGAGGGAGGTGGTTTGGGAACTAGAAGTCACTTTCCCATCCCAGCTCCAGCCTTGTAAATCGAGCAGAGTCCCCCCTTCTTTCCTGCTGAGCCTGTGTGGGAGGGCCAAATGGACTTGCTAATGCTCCCTTCCCGGGGCCTTGGGAGTGCAGCTGGGGGATTTACCAAAGCAGAGGATGCACAACCAGAAGGAAGAAGAGCAAGGGCCCAGCTCTCAGGCCTGGGAAGGGTTCTGACCGGAGGTGATTTTCCTGTGGAAGAGGTGGCATGGTTACCCTCTCCTGCAGAGACAAGACTCTCCTCTTCCTTGGTGAGATGTGGAGAGGGCAGGAACCTGGGAGTTTTGCTTTGAGGAAAGATGCCTTTCTGCCCAGAAACAGTGGGAACAGAGCACAGAGCCTGGTCTGTTATACCTGTTAGATCAAGTCCAAGTTCCTTAACGTACACCTTGCATAACCTGACCTTTCCTGCGTTCCTAGTGTGCTTCTCTGCCCATGTTTATAGAAGGTGCAGGCAGTAGGTCCAGGGTTATCTTACCTAACCCTTACCCTAACCCTAACCGTGGTGAGGTTGTGGGTATAGAATGGAGTCACATTGTGGAGACTCCTATTACAAGTCTTGCCCTGCCCTTGACCTCCCAGCAAAGATAAGAGTATGGCTCTTTGAGGTCGTTCTGCCTGAAGACACTGTGCCCATCTGGTACCATCTTGTTCCCTTGCCACAACCTGCTGTGCGGACTGCCTTTTGTCACTGCCATTGCCTAGCTGGCTCAGGTGTCTTTGTTTAAAGCAGAACCAGGCTTTATTTGGAGGCGACCGAAGTTAACCACTCAGAGCAAGCTGTAGTAGGAGCCAGGAGGACTTGGGAGGAACCATCACGAGGACATGCTTACGTGGGGCTCGACCTTCAGGATTCCTTTAACTCTTCGCGCTGTCCCTTCCGTTAGCAGCTGGTCCTCTCGTCCCTGTTTCACCGTTCAGTACTCACTGCCCGGACTCATCCCACAAATGTGCTGGTCCTGTCTCCCTCAACTCTTGAAGCGTATAGTGGCGACCTCAATACAGTGTCTAGGTTCTTCTCCCAGATTGTAGGGTTTGGTCCAGGTGTGTCACAACGGGTATTTGCAATAGTCTTTTTTACTACCGATGCTTGAGCCACCCAGCCCCTGCTCATGCCTATACCTTTGCAAAGGCCATGGAATGGCAGGTGGGTGCTCACTCAGTGTGACTGAGATGGAATTGACTTTGGACAGGTTTCTGGGCATCTGTATCAGGCCATGTGGAAATGTCCTGATGTCCAGGTCCCATATCGATTCTCCAGGGCTCTCCAGTTGGCTGGAGAGACACCTGTAAGTTCTCAATAGAGATCTGTGGAAGGTGGGGAGAGTCAGAGCATTTTCATTTTCCTTACATGGTGGGAAGGGACAGAGGCAGGCTTTTGCCTGCAGGACATAAGGCTTCCGATGGTGCTCAGGGCTGCAGCTGGAGGAACAGGACAGCAGGAGGTTGAGGGGACAGCATATCTCAGTGGAAGACTGACTTGGGTCCTTGGCACAGGAGCTTGTGGGATGCTGTCCTGTGCTCTCAGAGCCAGTGTCTTTATTGGTTGAAAGCGTATAGCAGGGGGATTTGACCCAGTGATTTCTTCAAGGTCACTGCATCCCGTAGCCTCTTCCTACCTTCCTCAGCTTCAGACTGAGTGCAAAGGTTGCAGATAGGGATGGTCCCATGTTGATAGCATCAGCAGAGCCTCGGTGAAGGCGAGGTTGATTTGGCGTTCTGGTTTGGAAAGCTTGTCACATCCATTGGTCACAGGCTGGGGGCCTGGACAATGGTCATCTACTGTTTCTCAGCTGTAGAGATGGGACGCCCCAGTGAAGTTGTTATCCAGGGCATGCAAGCTCCAAGCCTTTCTTCTGTCTTCCAGGCTTTCGTGGCGATGGGAGCACTAACTCTGGTCTTCACGTGGTGTTCTGCTTATATGTCTGTCTAGAAGTTCCTTTGTAGGTGCTGGAGAGATGGCTTGCTGTTAAGAGCACTTTCTGCTCTTCCAGAGGACCTGGGTTTAATTCCCAGGACAAAGGTAGCGCACAAGCACTGTAACTCCAGCTCCAGGGAATCCGATGCCCTCTCCTAGCCTCTGTGGACTCTACCTCACATACACGTATAATGTATGTAAATGTAATATAATGTATTATATATAATTAAAATTTATATTGTACATAATCTAAACATTAAAAGCCCCCTTTTAATGTCGTTACCACGTTACCAGTCATATTGGAGCAGCGGTTTACCCTACTCCACTGGACCTCATATCTAATTTTGTCTACCATGACCCTGCTTCCAAGAAGCTGGTATTCTGAGAGGTAAGGACTTCTTCGACAGGAGGATCTCATAGTTCAGCCCATCACCGCTGCCTTCTTGACTCACAGGTGCTGAAGCCTGAGTTACACATCAGGAGTGACGGGAGCAGAGGGGAGGGGCCGTCCCCTTGAAAGTCTGCGGGCTAGTTCACTTTTTGCATTGTTTGCTCAGTGGTTCATTTCCCCTGGTTGGCAGTTTGGTTCCTGGGACTAACTTGGGGGCATTTGGGAAGGTATTACTTCAGATCTCTGACCTTGACCTGCCTGCTGCCCTCTCCGCCTGGCCTCGCTATATGGCTCTGACTCCTTGTATTACTGTAATCAGTAGGGGGTGGAAAGCTACTTGATTGATGGGAGAAGCTGCTTTGCTGGTACACAGCTCCAGACAGACAGGCTCTACTGGTCAAGTGGAGAGAAGAATGATGAATTCCTGACCTCTAGGGTAATCTCTACCGTGACACGTTCTCGGGGGAGTTAGGAGAGAGGACAGATGTGTGAGTACCTGTGAATGCTCAGTGGCTGTGCTCGGTGGGTCCCTCTGCATCTCCTGAGGGTCACCGTCCTCCTGGGGATGCCATGGATACTATCAAACACATCTCATGCCAAACTAAGGCAATGTGCATATGAAATAGCGAGGGACCCTTTACTATGACTTCTTGATGAACTGTCACATACTTCCTAGCCTGCTGTTAAGTCTGCTCCCCTCCCCCCAGCTTCCTGTTCACAAAATTCTGTGCATTAATGACAGTTTTCTGGCGTAAGTTACAACTAGGTTCAGTGGGTGACTACTTTCCCCTAAACTTTATGATCTTTGCAGTTTCTTTCCCCATTTGCTTCTGGTTTTAGAAAAACTCAAAGGTCATGGCTTCCTGCAGACTCTTATAAAGTATCTGTCATAGCATGCTGTTAGAACCTTTTGGGCATTTGGAAAACATGCTATTTTAAGTGGTTGTTCCTTGACATTTCAGCTGTGTGCCTTGTTTCTGTGTGACTGATGGTAGAGCAGATACCGAAGGGTTTGTAATTCATCAAGCTTTTGGTGTCACTGTTTCTTTATCTGTAACCATGTTTCTTTTATCTGTAACCATGTGATGAAGTAGCCACTGTGCCCATCTGGGTATTCATGACAGCTGTAAAATACATGACATTTATATTTACTCAGAGATTCTTTTTTAGAAAAGTAATTTATTTATTATTTTTATGTACATTGGTATTTTGTCTGCATGTATACCTTGTATGAGTGTGTCAGACCCCTGGAATGGGGCTTAAAGGCAGTTGTGAACTGCCATGTAGGTGCTGGAAATTGAAACACAGGTCCTCTGAAGAACAGCCAGTGCTCTTAACTGCTGAGCCGTGTGTGTGTATGTGTGTGTGTGTGTGTGTGTATGTGTGTGTGTGTTTGTGTATGCGCATGTGTGTGTGTATGTGTGTGTGTGTTTGTGTATGTGTGTGTGTATGTATGTGTGTGTTTGTGTATGTGTGTATGTGTGTGTATGTATGTGTATGTGTGTGTGTGTGTGTGTATATGTGTGTGTGTGTGTATGTATGTGTATGTGTGTGTTTGTGTATGTGTGTATGTGTGTGTGTATGTATGTGTATGTGTGTGTGTGTGTTTGTGTGTGTGTGTGTGTGTATGTGTGTGTGTGTGTTTGTGTGTGCGCATGTATACATGTGTGTTCAAGAGGTCAGAAATGGAAGTCATAGGAGAGTGTTGAGTGTCTTGCTCCACGGTTCTCTGCCTCAGTCCTCTGACACAGACTCTCATTGAACCAGAGGGTCAGTGCTGGGGTTGTAGACACAAGTAGGAACACAATGGCTTTTTCTACGGGTGCTGGGGACTTGAACTCAGGCTTGCACAGCAAGTGCTCTTACCTACTGAGCCATCTCCCCAGTCTCCCACCCTGCTTTGTGTGCTAGTTTTCCTCCAGCCCACACTTGCTTGTACTTCCTATTTCTGTGACGCTGAACACCCAGGACTAATATATTCAGGAACACTGAAGGGAACTGGGAGTTCCACGGGACTGGAGACTTTTCCAAGGAGTAGTTTTTCTTTTCTTTACGTTTATTTTTATTGATCATTTTATTGCCCATTCTTCGTGAACAAAGGAAAACAGAAGTCTGTGACTCTGTCAGACTCATACCTGCACGGAAAGTCACTGGCGGCTGCCCTCTTTAATGGTGGAGAGCTTGCTGAGGAAAGGGCCTCTCTCTAGCCGGGTATGGGATGTCAAGGTTGTTAGGGATGTGAAGATTCACTCAGGAGGGAAATTAGAAGTTCATAATCATTGAAAGTGGAAAGGGAAAACATTTGGAAAGTTCTTAGGCTGTTGAGTGTGGTGTCTTATGCCCGTAACGCTATTACTTGGGAGGTCAAAGCTCAAGGATTGCTGTGAATTTGAAACCAGCTTGGGTGACCAGAGTAGGCACCAAGGACTGTGTAGGAAGAACCTGTCTCAATCTACTAACCCCACCAAAAAAACCTACCACCATCACTAGCACCACCACCGTGAGTGGTGGCTCAGGCCTGTATCCTAGCTCTCAGGAGGCTAAGGCAGGTGGGTCTTGCATGGGTTTGAGGCTAGCCTGAGCCACCACGTGAGACCATCTAAAACAAACAAACTAGGAAACACCAGATCGAATTTATTTTTTCAGTATAGGACCATAGTTACTTTTCTTTAAAGGTAAATTTGGCTGCTCTCTGGGGGGTTCTCATCATGTCTAGAGACTAGAGTTCCAAAGCCAGGGTCAGGGTACCAAATATGACACAGCTTAGCTGAGCATCAGAGCTAAGGGATATCTAGAGAGGGCTGGGCCTGAGCAGGCTGAATCTAGCCCAGGTCCGGCCTTTCGCTGACAAAGCAGCTTACATCAGACTGCTGATAATTGGGGTCAGTTTGAATGGAACTTGGGCAATCTATTCCAGCTCTAATACAGAAAGAGACAAAATGGGAAAAAAAGTGCATAAAATATAAGAACGTGACTTTTTACATATAAAATACCATCAGAAGTTTTACTTTTCCTTAAAAAAAATTACTTATTGACTCTGTGTGTGTGTGTGTGTGTGTGTGTGTGTGTGTTTAGGTCAGAGTTCAGCTCTCAGGAGTTACTTCTCTTCTTTCCATCGTGTAGCTCCCAAGCATTGAACTGGGGTTATCAGGCTCAGCGGCGAACACTCTCACCTAGTTAGCGGTCTTGCCAGCCTTGAGTCTCATCTTTTTGACGACAGGTCTTTGGCAGTGTTTTTCCAGGAGGCACCAGATGACTGCGGTACCCTCCTTTAACCACACGACCTGCCTTGTCTTCAACAGACCTCTATCTGTGCCTGGTGGAGCTGGGGAAGCCCGGGAGGGCAGACACGCTTTTCCGTTCCCAGGTTGGAGAGTCCAGCCCAGGCTGACATACTATTTATATAATTAGATGTGTTTTGGGGACAGGGTTTCTCCCTGGTCCGGGGCTCACTGGCTCCTGGTAGGCTGCCTGTCTAGCAGCTACACACACAGCTCCAGGGACCCACCTGTCTTCACCTCCCCCGTGCCGGGGTTACAGTGCGCACAGAGTTCTGGCTTTCTCACGTGAGCCTTGAACTCAGGTCCTCAGGCTTGGATGGCAAGAACTCTGCCCACTGAGTTTCTCATCAGCCCTATGATAAGACCTTTACACCCACACTTTCTGTGTTAACATCGATTCTTATTTGAAGGAAACTTGTGATGGATTTCAACAAAGAGCTTTTTGCGGTCCGTGCATCATAAGCCTCTGTATTTGGAAAGACTCATGAAGCCCAGCTTTGCTGAGCCCTCATGGCTGTCAGTGACCATACAACCCCACAAGGGCCCAATATGTGTAAAGTACAGTCACCCTAAACCCTGTGACATATAAAATGGTGTGGTATTTGCGTATAATGTACATATGTCCTCTTACACACTTTAAATCATCTCTAGATTTATATTCAACAAACCTCAGTCTATGTAATGTGAATAATTTCTTTCATGCATGCTGTTTAGGGCATAATGACCTGGAGAAACATCTTCATATGCTCGGCATAGACACAGATTTCTGTGGCTATTTTCCATGTTAGGATCATGGGATGACAGACCTGGAGCCTGTGGGGACAGAGAACCTACTGTAGCATTTGTAGAAGACCCAGTGCTAAGCTGGAACTCTCAGCAAGAGCGTAGAGTACATGGTCCATAAGCTGCTGCAGCTTTGGCTTTGAAGGGGACAGCCAGTGAACATGTGGCTCTTGAGGCCCTGACAGCTGTGGTTCAGCTCCTGCTAGGGAAGGTTCAGGTCCACCATCTCATCTCCGCCTGGTGACATCATACTCACGTGTGCGCACAGAAGGACACGGGCAGACAGACTAAGGGTGATCTTGTCCTAGAGTACATTGAACTGAGTGGACTCAGAGGTAATCTCTGTGTGATGCAGATATGTATGCCCATGCACATGCATGTAGAGGCCAGAGGAGGACACCAATGTCCCTTGTTCCTTTGAGATTGTCTCTCACTGAACCTGGAGCTAAGGTAGCAGGTAGCAAGTTCCAGTGATCCTCTCATCTCTGCTCCACCAACCCAGCACTGGGGTTACAGGTGTGCATGACCATACTTGGTTTTAATGTGGATGCTGAGGATCTGAATTGAGGTCCTCTTACCCACTGAGCGGTCTTCTCCACTCTTGGGGGTAGTGTTTTTATTACAGTGTTATCGTTATGAGTAGTTGAACTGGGGTCTGTCTTACCAGGGTTCATAAAATGACCCTCAGTTGTGTCTGACATCTCCCAACTAGGAAAAAGCATGTGTGGCGGATTCTGTGTTTTGAAGATTCATTTCTTTTGACAGTTCTGGGGTCAGGGCCTTGTGCATGCCAGGGCAGAATTCTACCACTGAGATAAATCTTCAGCCCCAGATTTTGTGTTTTAGTATTCCCTTTATTTTGGAAACTGATTGCTGTTGGTCTTGGTAAAGGGACCACAGCACACTGTTTGCTGGAGCATCGACATAGAGAATGGGCTTCTGGAATGTTGTCTTTCTTCCAGTACAGTAAATGGGCTGCCTTTCCTCACTCTGAGGGATGTGTTGGATAGATGTCTGCTAAAATAAGCAGATGTCCAACCGTTGGCATTCAAGCTGAAACCAGAAAAGCAGAAAGGACCTGCATAAAACCCCAGTGTTCTCAGGCTCAGATTAATCTCCTCCTTGCTTCCTATTCCAAAATATTCCTAGTCTAGACTCACAGGAAACATTTCTCAGACCAGCTATTTCCTTGTGCCCTGCCACCCAGCCCTCCTGGCTGTGCTCAGCAGCTGGCGCGGCTCGTGGTTCACACATCTCCAGCTGCTACCACTGTCTGGCCTGTCCAGATTGGTTTAGAGTGCCCAACACAGAACGGTCCCTGCTGGAGTGGATCGGATCCACCTGCCCACATACCAGGATAAGTCTTTTCTTGAGGACCAGCCAGGCTAAGCCCAGGAACTCATACCAGTAAAATTTGTCTTTAAATTTGCATGTGGGATCGGCTGGACAGACAGTTCAGTCAGTAAAATGGCTTGCTATGAAAGTACGAGGACCTGAATTTGATATCCACAACGCACATTTTAAAAGCTGGGTATGAAGCTGGGCGGTGGTGGTGCACGCCTTTAATCCCAGAGGCAGAGGCAGACTGATGTCTGTGAGTTCCAGGCCAGCCAGAGTTACAACAGAGAAACAATGACTTAAAAAACAAAACAACAACAACAACAAACAAACAAACAAAAAAAGCTGGGTATGAGTGTGTGTATTTATAACTCCATTGCTGGGGAGGCAGAGACGAGCATATCTTTTGGGCTTGAGGGCTAGCCTAGCTTGAGGGTGAGCTCCGGGTCAGTTAGAAGCCCTGTCTAAAAAGGTGGATGACTTCTAACGACACCTGAGGTTTGACCTTTGGCGTGTGTGTGTGCCTACACACGTACACACAAATAAATACACGAATGAGTTTTCCTGGGGGATATGTGTTCTGGATAATGAAATGATTGAAACCCAGTTGTTTCAATCTTGCCTTGCCCCTCTCCTAGCTCTCAGTTGATGGCGTGAGGTGAGGCGATGAGGTGGACTCAGTTGATAAGGCTTGGGCAGGACCCATGGAAGGAGAGATCTAGAAGCAGAGTCTAAAGGGTAGGCTGGGGCTACTTTCAGTCAGACCTAACAGGTGCAGCAGTATCCCCTCGAGACCACAGTCACGAGGTGTCGTGACAGGCATGTCCTCTGAGGCTCTGGAGGACAAAGCCAAAGCCAGAGTAGCCCGTTATCCTGCCTCCCAGGAATGCCTGGGACTGAAGCTAGGTCTGCCTCAGCTCTGGTCTGAACAGTCTCAAGACGAAACTGAACAAGGCGAAGTGGGGAGCCATGATTTGGGAGCCTGACAGATTCATATTATGCCTCCCACTGGGTGACCTTGGGTGAGCCCTCACGCTCTTTCTCCTGTTGGCCCCTGGGCTTTTGTGGGGATGAAACGAGGCGGTGTGTGGCACCCAGGTAGGAGTGTCCTTGGGGACACGAGCTGCGTGCTGTGCGCATGGGCTGGAAAGAGCCACCTCTGTCGGCTCACAAACTGTCCTCACACACAGTGCCTCGGCCTGTCTGAACATCCCCTTCTCCCAGAAGGTCAGCGCGACCTCCCAGTCTGGGACGGGTTTGGCCTTGGTCTGTTCGGTCTTATCGTGGCTTCTCACCCTGGGCTTTCCAGAACACATCACTCATCTCCCCGTTCTCGGGCTGAAAGGAGGCCGGGCTCCAAGGCTGCCGGTGGCAGCCAGCGCTGCCTATTCCTCCAGCTCCTCGACAAGATCTCTTGACTGTATTAGTGTAGCAAGGTGAATGCCTGGTTTCCCTGGGCCTCGGGAGCTGAGGTGGCTGTGAGGTGCTCTGGCCGGGTGGGACTTCTGGAGAAGCAGTTTTTTTTTTTTTCTGGTATAAAGGCTTCATTGCTTTTATCCTTTGCCTGTATTCCTTCTTCTGGTCTGGAGTAGGATGTAGTCTCGTCCCTCCAAATGGCAGAAGAGACTTGGTCTTGGAAGTCATTGCAGGTTTGGAGGTCAAGCTACCAGGGTCAGGTTCTCGTTCTAGGCAACCTGACCTGATTACCCATAAGGGGTAGTGCTTCCCTACGCTCACCTGACATGTCACTAACGATTTAATGTCTTTACTGCACATTTAAACAAGTATGTAGGATGTGTCTTTGTCCCATGTATATTTCCATCTAGGATGGCGGCCTCTCTCGAGTTCTATGAACCTTTGGCCAATCTATGAATCTGATGCCCTCTTCTGTGGGCACTGCATACACACAGTACGTGTATATACACACAGGCAAAACACACATACATGTAAAATAAAAATAAATAAATCTTATAAAAATAAAAAGGGCAGCGGAGGAGATAAGACAATGTTTATCTAAGGGTGATTTGCAGTAACTCACAAAGAAGCAACCACTGGAAATACTCCACTAAACTCTAGCTCCACATGGAAGACTAAATCGTACGGTGGAATGGCCTACAGCAGCGATGGCCAGCGCCTTCCAGGCAGAGGCAGCATGGTGAGTAAACTCGAGGGCTTTGTATGAAGCAGAAAAGCCAGAAAATGTGTACCGCACAAGTCCGCTCGTGCAGACTGCAGGAACGGGAAACTGAAGAGCCCACTGCTTAGGTAAGGCTAAAAATTAAGTAAAATAGTTCGCTAGAGATGATATTTCCTGCCTGGGGGATGGCTCAGCAGGTAAAAGTGTTTTCTGCACAAGCCTGATGGCCTGAGTTCCATCCCAATGTGAAAAGTCAGACGTAGTGCTGTACACCTGCGATCCTAGTGAGATGGGAGGGCTGAGGCAGGAAAATTGACTTGTGGGCCGGCAAGGCTGGGCTAAATAGCATGGCAGAGACACGAGCTTGTCTCAGTAAGGTAGAAGTCCAGAGCCAGCTCATGAAAGCTGCCCTCTGACCTCCACAGGACCTGATCCCCAGGGTGCTACGACACCCACATGCCTCTCTCTACTAAATAAGTAAACATTTTTTTAAAGGAAAGAAATGGTATTTTTAGCTGTAGCTCAGATCCACTGAAACAGGATCTGAGTTCTAACAAGACCCCGCAGGCATTCCTACGTATATTAAAGTTGACCTTTTGCAAAACAGGAAACAAATTCAGGTTAAGCCTATGTTAAATTTTAAGGTAAAAATTAAGTAAGAGTCACACTGAAAACCCTGTGAAGCAGAAGAAGAAAAACAAGGAATGAATAAGAGATAAAATTCAGGTTGGGCCTGGTGGCACATAACTTTAATCTCAGCTCTCAGGACGTGGAGGCAGATGGATTTCTGAATTTGAGGTCAGCCTGGTCTACATCATGACCCTGTCTACGACACAAAAACAAAACAAAAAACAAAAACACATAAAATTTAGGTTCTTGATTACCTGGGAAGATTGACTAGGTAAACTCACATGAAGGTTTTTCAGAAATAATATGGGTTTGTTTTGAAACTGCTCGTGAGGACCAGGGCCTTTGCAACATCGGTGTATTACAGATATTCCTTGCATCTATTTAAATCAAACGCACACTATTTTTAAGAGCAAAGAAGTTAGAGAGCTGGAAAGATGGCTCGGTTAGTAAAGTGCTTCACGCGTAGACATGAGGCCCTGGGTTTGATCTGAGGCATCCACATGAGAGTCAGGTATGGTGGTGCATGCTTGTAACCCCAGCACTGGGGAGGCATAGACAGCAGGAGTTCTAGGATCGGCCGGCCCCCAAGTCTTGCTGAATCAGCGGGCTCCAGGTTCATTGAGAGCCTTGTCTGAAAAAAAAAAAAAATGGAAAGAGATTGAGGAAGACGTCTGACATTGACCTCTGACCTCCGTGAGTACTTGCATACACATGAACACACAGGAACACACACATGAACATGTACATGCACAAACAGAGAAGGAAGGAAGGGGTTAAAGTGAGTTACCTAGAAGAAGAAATGGGGTTGGCCTGGAAGGGTTGGGGAGCTTGGTATCTGTGGGGTAAAGGCTAC
Organism: Cricetomys ansorgei; assembly: GCA_026225945.1. Lineage (NCBI taxonomy): Eukaryota > Metazoa > Chordata > Mammalia > Rodentia > Nesomyidae > Cricetomys > Cricetomys ansorgei. The sequence goes on along the minus strand of JAMJFZ010003232.1, from coordinate 2,532,648 downwards.
CCTATCTGGGTCAGAGATGTTATGTGCTAGGCTATCCATCTGGCCCGTGACTGTCAGCTAGGTGGGTGGGCTAGTGTGAAGGGTAAGAAGGTTTCCATGGTTGCCCCTTAACTTACTAACCTGGAGGACAGCTCTCAGGGTGCCCTGCTTCCTGTGTGGCCCCCTACAGATCTCCCCGTAACTGTGTGTGCAAATGCCAAGCACAGGGGCTGCAGGCTGAGAGAAGTTGGCTTAGCCCGGGCTACTGATTATACAGAGTTCATCACTTGTCCCCTCGAGGGTGGCTGAGGCAAGCGGTGAGCCTCCAGCGTTCAGGGCTTCCCATCTTCTCTGGATTGTTCTTCCTGGAAATGGACACCTTTGACAGGATTTCATGTTGATAGTTGACCTCAAAACATTTTATAAAAATCGCCTGTGATCGGGACCAGAGAGATGGCTCTGTGGTGTAGAGATGGCCCCCGTGGTGCAGAGGTGGCTCAGTGGTTAGAGCGTGTGCTGCTCTTTCAGTGGACCAGGGTTTGGTTCCTGGCACCCACATGGTGGCTTATGGCTGCCCAGAACTCCAGTTCCAGTGGAACCGATGCCCTCTTGTGGTCTCTGAACGCATCAGGCGTATATGCGGTACACGTACATACATACATACATACATACATGTAGGCAAAACACTCATACACAGAAAACTTTAAAAAAATTTGCACGTGATCACTTGTATCAGCAAAACAAAGAGAATACAGTTTAGGAAGAAGAAAGAAAAGATGCCTATATTTTACTTCCCTAAGCATCCCTTGTTCACATCTTAGTGTATTTCCTTCCAGCCCTCTCTGTATGTTAATGAATAAGAGGGCACGGCGGTACTTGGAAGCAGGAGGATCAGGAGTTTAAGGTCACTTTTGCCATATTGTGAGTTTGAGGCCAGCCTGGGCTACATGAGACGTGTCTTAGCAAACAAACAAATAAGCAAGCAAATAAATACAATTAAATAATGTACTAAAGACGTGAGTGCCGGGGCTTCCCTCCTGGAGTGTGTGTTCCCTGCGATTCCTGTTTCACATATTTTGCTGTTTGAGTATATCACCTTAAATGTGTAGAAACCAACCTTGGTAACGAGTTAACACTGGCAAGAATAATGTGGAAAGTGTTAATTACTTTTTTCATGGAAAGTTTTGACAGGAATCTGATATCCAGGATTCTCTTTTTTCCCCCCTTAATGCCTGCCTCTAGGACAGCAGTTCTTAATCTGTGGGTTGTGACCCCTTTGGGAGTCTGGTGACCCTTTCACAGGGGTTATCTAAGACCATCTGCGTACCAGATATTTACACTGCAATCCATAACAGTAGCAAGATTACAGTTATGAAGTAGCAATGAAAATAACCTTATGGTTGGGGGGGTCACCACAACATGAGGGACTGTATAAAGGGTAGTAGCATTAGGAAAGTTGAGAACTACTGCTCTAGGAGAACCTTCTCAGAACCCTTCGTGGTACTTATGTGTGCTCCATATTGAGTGGTGCTTGCAATCTCTTGCTAGAAGAAGTTCTGTTATTGAGGAAATGGGGGAGAGGCCGCTGAAAATTATACTCATGGTCAGTTGTAGCCAGAAACAAAAGTGTTCATGGTTTCCTTGGCTGGGACTTGCTTCTCAAGGGCAGAGTTTATAACATTGTTGCTTTGAGTAAAAGCCACTGAATACTTTTATCTCTTCTTAAGCTTTTAGTTTTTGTTCGAAGATCCACCGCAAACTGTATCAGTGGGAGGGGAAAAAGGAGATCAACAAAACAAAGCTGTGGCAGCTGGGTCATTCTGACCTAGAACCGCCTGGAATGCTTCTAATTGCGGCAGCTGGCAGTGCTGAGTCACCTCCGCCAGCCCGTGCCTCTTCAGGGGTAAGAGTTCATAATCAGACTCATTGTTTCAAGGCCAGCGAGTCTTGCCCAAGCCTGTCTGGGTCTGGAGGAGGAGGAGGGTGTCTGTGCATCTTCCAAGCAGTGAGCTGTGATCGTGCTTATCTGTGTTAGTGGGTCCACAGGGTGTCCTGTTACCAGTGCTGGAGATCTGGGGGGATAGGGCCTTGGCTTACTCATCTTATCCGACAGTTTCCCTGTAAATCACCTTGGCTGAGCATCTATGACACCGGTTCTCACCCTTCCTAAGGCTGCGACCCTTTAATACAGTTCCTCATGCTGTGGTGACCCCCAACCATAAAATTATTTCTGTTGCTATTTCATAACTAATTTTGCTACTGTTTTGAATCATAGTGTAAATATCTGATATGCAGATGGTCTCAGGCGACCCCTGTGAAAGGGTCCTTTGGCCCCCAAAGGGGTCGAGACCTGCAGGTTGAGAACGGCCCGCTGTTCTATGCTATGCCTGTGTTTGTCAACGATTCTCTAGGGTCTTGCTATGTTTTAAAACTTTTCAACTCAACAGTCTTCTGAGTGTATTTTAGTCTTCATTTTGTTGAGAATATGAGGGCTCTGGGGAGTTGTCCACTATATATCAGGCACCCATAAATCTTTGAGTGAGTGAGGAATGAATTCAAAAGCTAGTGGAAGAAAAAGACCTTAAGGAGAGAGACTGGCAGATATGGACCCAAAGCATGGGTCTTAACAATTGTTGAATTCAGAGGTTTCCTAACCTCTCAACAGTTCACTCCTCTACACACGGGTTTTAAGTTCTAGGTTAAAAAAAGATGGGGTGGGCGTTCAATACAGAAAAGTAACACAAGAAAGATGAGGATGTGTGTCTATGAACAACAGAGAGATTTATAATCTTCATTTTAAACGAATGGTCAGGGGCTGGAGCGATGGCTCAGTGGTTAAGAACACTGATTCTCTTCTGGAGGACACAAGTTCAGTTCCCAACACCCACATGGCAGCTTATAGCCATCTGTATCTCCAGTTCCAGAGGATCTGCACCCCGTCTTCTAGCCTTCATGGGCACCAGGTACACACGTTGTGCACAGACAAACATGCAGGCAAAATACTTATACACATAAAATAAAGAAACCTTTAAAAAATGGAAAAGTACTGACAGCAACCACTGCTAAGTACGTCATCCCACTTAATCCCCATAGAGCCCCCAAGGAAGCATTGTTATCTCCATGTACTGCCAAGGAGGCTGGAGGCCAGAGAGGCTCGGAGTCTGCCATAAGTCATAAGGTACAGCGGGTGAGGAGCCTGGGATTGGAACTCAGGCACAGATGCTCCAGAGCTTCCTTGAAGACTCTATTCCTTTCTGGTAAACTGACACCAGGTGTGTTGACTAGTCTTATGTCAACTTGTCAAGCTAGAGTCATCTGAGAGGAGGGAACTCAGTTGAGAAAATGCCTCCCTAAGATCCAGCTGTAGGGCATTTTCTTAATTAGTGATGGATGTGGGAGGGCCCAGCCCATTGTGGGTGGTGCCATCCCTGGGCAGGTGGTCCTGGGTTCTATAAGAAATCAAGCTGAGCAAGCCATGGGAGCAAGCCAGTAAGAAGCACCCCTCCATGGCCTCTGCATCAGCTCCAGTCTCCTGGTTCCTGTCCTGTTTAGTTCCTGTCTGACTTCCTTCAGTGATAGACTGTGATGTGGAAGTGTAAGCCATATAACCCCTTTCCTCCCCAACTTGCTTTTTGGTCATGGTGTTTTGTCACAGCAATAGAAACCCTACCTATTAATAGAAACCCTAGCTATATAACCAGGGATGGATATTTCACTATGAGGTCTGAATTTTATTTTGTATTTGATGGAAGAAAGAGACCAAATGACATGGGGCTTCAGAGCTTTCTTTCATAGAACCAAACCTTAAGTATTGATCTTACCTCAAGGGGAGAGTCACTGCAGAGAGCCACGTGGATCAGAAAAGTTTTCTGGTTAGTTTAGGAGTGTGTCGGGTGGAATCCGTGTGGAGACCATTTTCTTTTTTTTAAGCCAACACCAGCATGCTGTGCATTTTGATCCAGTCCTTGCTTGTCACATTCTACGTAGATCAGAATCACAGGATGGCCTTGAATTTGCTGTGCAGCAACAAGGATGACCTTGAACTTCTCACCCTTCTGCCTCTACCTCTAAGGTGTTAGGATTATAGGCACATAGCCACAACTGGCTTATGCTGTGCTGCGGCTTGAACCCAGGGCTTTGCGCGTGCCAGGCAAGCACTCTACTTTTATCTTGTATGCAAGAATACAGATATACAGTTGTTTGTGCTATAAAACAACATATGTGAGCCAGGCCGTGGTTGTGCACGCCTTTAACCCCAGCGCTCTGGAGGCAGAGGCAGTTCACAGGATCTCTGTGAGTTTGAGGCCAGCCTGGTCTACAGAGTGAGTTCTAGGACAGTCAGAGTTACAATATTACATTAGAAACTCTGTCTTGAAAAACCAAACCAAACCAAAACGAAAAACATATGTGTTCTTAAAAATCATTGCACGATTCAAGACTGTGATAAAACCCTACGTTTATTGGGATATGGGAGGTTAATTAAGGACAGTGCTCAAACACTTCATCCATGGCACATTTTAAAAGGAGCTAAAATCCTAATAATAAGGGTAGCATGTCTTACACATGTGCAAATGGCTAAGAAATGCACAAACCCTACAATAAATACAGAATTTCACGTTGCAGGGCACAGGTGAACGTGATGAAGTCATGCACATGGAGGTGGGCATTGGAAGTAGTCTGTGTTACTGTGGTACAGAGGAAGAAGGGAGCTGTGGAAATCTATGGAAAAGTCTAGTACCCCATGTGCAGGGCAGGTCTTATAACTATGGGCTGGCTGGAATAGCTGGCTATTGAATTGTGTGGATGCTTGCATGGTTTTGTGTGTTCCTATGTGGCTCAATCCACTAGGTGCCACTTAGACCCGCTTGCCTTAGTATATCTTGGAGAGGATGCCACTCCTAAGTATGCACACATACAACTTCTGAGATGTTCCATTTATTCCTCACATGCCAGTCTGGTCATGCAAATCTGAAATGTCAAAGCAAGCGTAGCAGCAGACCTGACTGCATGGGGGACACTGGATAATATCTAACACTCTTACTGACCTTGCGTGTACGAAGTGGGTGGCTTTGTCTCCCGCCTCTCCCATGTGCTGTCTTGTCTAGACTGGATCCCTCCACAGGGACCTCAGTGAGCTGTCTCACTTCCCTGGGGTCTCTCCGAGAATATTTCTGACGGTCCTTTCATGCGAGGATTGAGTGGGAAGCAGAATATGACTGCCAATCTCTCTGAAGACAGTAGCTATAAGTTTCGTTCTTAAAAATTCTTGTTGTATCTGGGCTTTTCTGAGGCATTAGAGCCACTTCTTTTACTTCCGGGCGTTGGTTTTGTGTTTCATTCCTCCTTTGAATACTGGATGACCCTTGGATTTTCCAGTGTGTTTAGGAATGAGCGGAGCTTTCAGGTGTTGCTTTAGGGGCACAGAACAGAATCTGCTGGTATTCTAGAAGCCTTTGGAGGCAGACTGGTTCCCAGGGGTTGGCTGGATTGGCAGGATGATGACCCAGCTGAACACTTTAGGCATGATGCAGGCTCCTGGGCATTTGGCAAGTGGCCTTTGAGATGGGTTCCAGATACAGCATGGCTTTGGAGTCTTGCTCCAAAAGTCTTGCTGCTGGCAGGAGGCTTCCTGGATACCTTGATGTACTCTACCCACTACAGCTCTAAGTGTGCCCTCCCTGGCTTCTGGAAGTTCATTAAGCCTGAACTTCTCACTATCCGGCAGCTTCCCTTAGAATCTGTAGCTCAAAAATAGCTCCTTCTTTAAAGCTTAAAACCACACTTGATTGTCTTATTTATTTATTTACTTTGGCCAGGCATGGTGGCTCCCGCCTCTGTGAGTTCTACAAAGTGAGTTCCAGGCCAGCCAGGTCTACCGAGTGAGACCCTCTCAAAAAGAATTTGTTTTATTGTATTTATTAATGTAATAATTTATTTTTAAAAAATAATTTATTAATGTGTGTGTGTGTGTGTGTGTGTGTGTGTGTGTATTGGAGGGGTGTGCACACATGCCACAGCAGTCCTATGAAAGTAAGCAAACAATTTGTGGGAGTTTGTTCTCTCCTTCTACCATGTGGGTCCTCTGGACTGAGCTCAGGTCTTCAGGCCTGGTGGCAATCATCTTTACCCCCTGAGCTATCCCATGGGCCCCCAAACTAGATTGTTGTTTTAATGATTTCAAGGAAGGGTCAGGTGTGGTGGGTGTGGAGTCAGAAATTCACTGTCAGACCAGATGCTTAAGTTTCTGTTTGTTAATCTCTTTCAGTTGGCTGCATTTCTAGAAGGAAGGACATCTCTTGCTGCTCATTCATCTTGGCACCTAGCCCATGGGATTTCAGTGGATTGAGTGACATATAAATGAAAGGTAAATAATACATTTATTAGTTAAAATGGATCAAATGACTTCTTTTAGCCTCAATATTCTGGAATTCAATCAAGCTAATCAAGTGAAGAGGCTGAGCACAGTCTAGGTAGATGGGAAACTTAGGCTTTTCCTCAGCCCCTAAAAAAGGTCACAGCAGTTCTGTGTACACTATTTATTTTGTCTTCTTAACTTCCTGGCTATGCTCAATAAATTTGTAGGTGTTTAATATTTTGCCTAAATATGGGTATTTGAAATGTTCATGTTTTTTTGTCGTTTTTGTTGTTGCTCTGAGCTCTTTGCTCTTCCCCCTCCCCTTCTCTTTCTCCTTCTTCTTTCCTGCGAAAGGGAATCATTTCCAATAAGCTCTTCCCAATACCCTTTGTTGTGTGAGGCTGCAGCTCAGGGGCTGAGCACTTGCACAGATAGCTTTTATTCCCCAGACACCCAGGCACTGTGATTGGCATGGGATGGACACTTCGATGCTCTCTGTACGCTATCTGTTCTCTTGCAGATCCCTTCATGTTACAGTCTGTGATTGTTCTGAGAGGTCAATGTAAGTTTAGCGCCTGCACTGGGAATAGGAGGGCTGTGAAGGAAGAAATAGGGGTGGGGGTAGATTCTGTTCAGGACTGGAAGCAGCTCCACCATGCTGTGGAAGAGATGCTTGAGCTGCTACTGAAGGATGCATAGAAGTTCATGTTATGAATAGAGAGTAAGGGCTTCATAGCAGAGGGAACATACAGCAAGGCAGGGGGTGTGGCTCCCATCTTCAGGGAACACCCGATGGGTGGGGGGTGGGGGGTGTAGCTCCCTGTGAGCACCTGTGAAGCTTTCTGTCCTGAAGTGATCTGGAAACCGCTCAGGGACGTGGTTTGTGAAACTCAAGGAGTATTTATTTCTCCATGGTGGTTATCATAGTCTCTGGAGCATGCTGTTGAATAAACAGAGACCTCTGTTGCCTCTTGAAGGTCATCACTTCCAGTCTCTGTGGTCGGGAAGGAAAATAAAGGCTGATGTGATAGAGCTGGTGTGGTGGCTGTGCCCATGACCTCGGTGTGCTCTTGATGTGGAAGGGGCTTTTCCAGGGCAGAGCAGCATTTGACACGGAGAAAGGAGGGCCTGAGATTTAAATCAGGCTAAGCCACACCACACTCTCAGCGGTGCAGAGGGAGGCTCTCTGCCCTTACCCTCCGTGTATATCACAAGTCTATCCTGACAGTGAGGGAGAAGCACGGCCAGTGCAAAGTCTCTGTTATTCAGACCTACAAACTCTAATTCCCTAAATTTCCTCTCAAAACAGTGCCAACTTAGATCAACTTAGAAAGTTAACAGATTAGAGCAAACATGAGAGACACCTAGAAACACTTGAACTCTTTCATATAGAGGCAACTGTAGTGCATCTTCCCAGTCCCTTTGTGATCTTTGGGTATGCACAGGCTGAGCTTAGCGGATGATGACCATCGCTGTAACCCTGTTGTACCTGGTGTTTTAATGTTCCAGGAACAGCTGCCAGTGCTCTGTGATAGTAACTTATTGAGTCCACATAGCACCCCTCAAAAGGGGAGGTTTTTTTTTTTTTAACTTTATTTTTCAGATTTGGGAAACTGAGGCACATAATGGTTAACTTGCTCAAGGTTGAACATCTACTACATAAGGGTACAAACCAAGTCCTGAACCTGGAGCATGTGCTGTAGAGACTTCGCTGTGTAACCATCCATGTGGTGCTGTAATCAGAATATATTATAATGTATGTCTAAACACACACATAATAATGTAAGGCATACAATGTACAGCTAAGGAATGTTACATATATGTCTGTGCACCATGTGTGTGCAGAAGCCCAAAGAGGCCAGATCCCTCTTTGCCCTTAGATCCCCTGGCGCTGGAGTTGCAGGCAGTTGAAAGCTACCATGTGGGTGCTGAGAATTGAACCTGGGTCCTCTGAAAGACCAGCAAGTGCTCAAAGCCACTAAGCCGTCTCTCCAGTCTCACAGTGGTTGTGTTGAACCTTTTTGTTTCTTTCCCTTCCTCTCTTCCTCCCTCCCTCTGTCCTATCTTCCCTCCCTCTCTTCTTCCCTCCCTCCCTTCCTTTCTTCCTTGTATCCTTGTACAGGGACTGAACTCATAGCCTCTAGGTAAGTTTCCTACCCTGAGCCGTATCCTCAGCCCATAAATCACTGTCTTGCTGAATGTTAGAGCCCAAGAGGGTCTGTGTTCTTTGCAATGCCTTTGCCATAGCCTTTGCTGTATGTGGGTATTGTAGATTACTTGAGATATCCTTCCTTCTTTGATGTTATTTTAGCTCCCAGTTTCCCACCATTAGCAGCAGTTCTCTGGCAGAATGCCACACAGGTGCTTTGTGTGTGGTAGTCCTTCTTTATCCTCCTCTAAATGATGAGGACAGAGACCCCAGGAAGCTACTTCAGGGCTCCTGAATCTTGTGGAGCAGGACCACCAGGGGGCGCTGCTCCACAGTTGCCCGGAAGTGTGTGGGTGGGTGGCTTGATTGCCATCTTTCCTAGGAGCCCTTGCTCAGGCAGGGGTGGGAGTAGTTGAGGTATGGGGACGATGTGTGAGTGGGTGTCTTAGTCCCACTCTGTTGTGCCTGGTACAGCCGGGAACTGCTTTGCTGACTTGAGCAACAACAAAAATAATTCAGCTTCTTAGACTTAGTCACATAGGTAAACGGCATTGAAATACCCGAGTTGTACTCAAGTAAGTCACCCTTGTAGGGAAATAAAGATTAGAGCTGTCTACCCCAAATAGAGTTGGCTGTCACTTCCCTTCTTTCCTTTTTCAGCTAGGATTTGCTCTATAGCTCTGGGTTCATAGAAGAAATGTATAGACTGTACAGAAGGCTCTGGACACCAGTTGGCATTTCCTCAAAGATTTGCAGAGGAGTAAAAACCCGTGATGTAAATGAAAAGAGCTGAAATAGGCCCTCAGGGCTAGGGAGATGGCTCTGTGGGTAAAACCACTTACAGTGTAAGCCTAGCAACTCAAGTTCAGATCCCTAGACCCTGTGTAAAAGCCAGATGTGGTTTGTTCCCAGGTCTCCGCACAAATGCCTCCGCATGTGCGCGCGCGCGCGCACACAAACACACACACACACACACACACACACACACACACACGAGCACAGCTGCACAAAAATAAATACATGCTTAAAAATAAAACCCAGGTGCAGGGCATACCCTGCATTTGGGAGGTGGTGACTCTGAGGGGTGCTGATCGTGTCTGGGTGCACGCCAGTGCTGGGTACGCTGCACCACCCACGCTCGGCCCTGCCCAGCGGCGCTCTGCTCACTACCCTTTGTTCTCCACACAAACGTACTTGGTTTTGTACTGCAAAGCACAGAAACTTCTACACTGTTGAAAAAGGACCCGTTGGACTGCCTGTGGTTAGACAGATGGATTGTTGTGTACCTGCAGGGAGAGCGCTGTGACCCACAAGCGCCTCAGTTCTGAGAACACTGACCGGGCAGGAGCGGGGCACATGGAGCTCCTCCGAGCAGCCGCTGCCAATTCCCCTTTCTTTTCTGGGGGGAGTGGCTGCAGCTGTGACGGCGGATACCTGCTCTGATACCATTCAGTATCAGGGCTACTGAGCTATGGTGTCAGGTCGACCCCCGGGGCTCCTTGCTGCGCATCAGGGTGGAACAGAGCAGGCCACTTTGTCCTGTTCTCCAAGGCAGATCAAAGGTGCCGGCTGAGGGAGGGGAGGGGCACGGTGTGCTTCCTGCCTTTACTGGGATTTGCAACCTGCTCTGAACTGGTTGGTTTAGGGGCTGCCTGCAGTGACCAGCTTTCTGTAAGGTATGGTGGATTTGACTTTGGGGTTGAAGAGGTCTGCTTTGGCTTTTGCTTATTTATGACAGTGTTGACTGGGATAAGCAGATTAGCTGCTGAGTATTAGCATTAGCCTTTTGTAAATGTGTGGGATCCATAACCAGAAGGAAGCCACTTAATTATGTCCTCAGTGCTGCTTGCTGTGGTTACCTAAGGAGGAGGTAAATGATTTGTTTTGCACAAGGTGGACACAAAAGCCACTGTTGGAGCTATCACAAAGGGCAGACTAAGGAGCCGTCAGACACTTTTTGGAGTCTGCTTTACTGGCCCTGGAGAGCCGGCTTTCCAGTGACATCTCCCAGACTTTGTGCCACGGGTCCTTTGCTTCCATTCACTGCTCGCTGTGGCTAGAATGAAAAGCTGCCTGCTTTGTCATTCTTTCTGAGAGCACTCAAAGATCTCCAAAGAATCACCCTGACCTTCTGTGAACAGATGTCTGTGAAGAGCACAGTAAATCGGTGGAGTTTCCTTGCAGGCTGGGCACGCTCAGGGGAGGAGGGTTTGTAGCTCGGTCACCAGCCACCTTCCTAGCCCCCCTTCCTTTCCTCCATAGCACCTGTGGGGTTTATGAGTTCCTGCAAGACTGATCAGGGAATCTCCATTCCAATGCCCCTGTTTCCTGCCAGCAGACCCGCCAAAGGGTTTATGGGATGCAATTCTGCAGTTTAGTGCCTTTATTGCCATACCATATATTCAGGGCTTGCTCCTGCTGCAGCACTGGAGCCACTAAGCCTGCTGGGGATGAGTGGGAGGGATGAACATGCCATCTTCAGAGGGCACCGCTTTGTTCTGTCTTGTTCTTCAAAACTTTTGGCCTCAAGCCTGTGAGAAGGCTCAGAGGGCAGAGGCGCTTGCTGCCCAAGCCTGGCGACTTGAGTTTGATCCACCAGACTCTCATGGTGGAAGGAGATAACCAACTCCCGCAGGTTGTCCTCCGGCCTCCTCGTGCACACTGTGGTGTGTGTGTAAGCATATACATAAGCAGGCATGCATGTATGCATATACAATGTACGTATACACAAACTGTGGGCTCATTGGACATAGACCATCCTATTTAGATCCTTCCAGTTAGAATTCGTTCAGAAGTTGGAAGATGGCGTCAGATTTAGTGGTAGCTGGAGTGTGGGGTGCTCTAGTGAGGCTTTGGGTGGCCTGTGGCTCTGTGGCTGCCTTGGAAGGTGGGCAGAGACTTTGGGGGAAGTGTCTCCAGAAAGAGCTAGAACACAGAGGGAGGCCTGGGGAGGCTTTGGTCTGCATTAAGACAGACAGAACAGGCAGAAGGTTGAAAAGAGAGGCCATTGGGGAGCCATACATAGAGCTTGACCCAGGAGCCTGACCTTTCTTCTCAAGGTAAAGGGGAGATTGGGCAGTGGTGAGGATACATGGGACTGGGCCCCATGAGGCCCCATGCAGGCAGCTTTGCAGGCCTGGGTGAGGACTTGGGGGGTTGGGAAGGCCTGGTTTGTTGGTGTCACTCTTGGCAGCCTGTACACTGCAGAGACCACTGCTGACTTCTTACTGTTTTCTGGGCTGGAAGCCAGTCGGGCCCCCTCCATGGTCTAACACAGGGTGAAGTCTGTGTTCTCTGTACTCTTGCTCATCTCCCTATCCCTTCTCACTAGACTTCCCTAAAATCCTTTGTGACTCCACAAGGCTCATTCTGAAGGCTGGAACTGTGTAGGAGCCAATTGAGGTTAATCTGAGATAAAATTTTCTGCTCTCCTTTCCTTCTCTCTTGAAGGTGGCTTCTGCCCACCCCTTACCAAGGCAACACACATCGATGCTCACAATGACTACCTGTACTGCCTGCATAACTGAGGGATGTCTCAGAGCAGGATCGAGACCTGTTCATGTTCTCTTAGCTCCAGGTGGGAATGAGATATTTCTGCCAGGTACCAGGTTTAAATAATGGAATCACTGGACTGTTGAGTCAAACTGTGATCCCTAGAGGAGAATTGTCTTTGCTTCTCCCAAGAGCAGGGCAGGGAGAGGCCAGGCCAGAAGTGTTTGTGGTTCGAGACACACCAGCTGTCTGAACTCAGGCTCTGAGACTCTCGTGGCAAGCTGCATGGTCTCTAGGTCTGGGGTGGCCTGGGCAGTGGAGAAAGGACCTTTCTCCATAGGAAAATATCCCAGGCTCTGAGGGACATGAGGAAAGAAGTGAAGGGATGGGAACAGGAGTAAACTTTGCTGCATTCTGCAGCTGTCCTTCTGGGCAACTGGAAGCCATAGATGGTATCCGTGTCTTTTGGGAGAATAAATCCAGGCCTGTGTGGGGATGCAGGAGGCTTACTGGAGGTAGAGGAAGAGAAGAGGCAGTGGTAACTTTGGGCTTAAGCCTTAGCTGAAGGAAGAATGAACAGAAATGGAGGCTGAACAGCACTGTGCTCTGGGGGAAGAATGACTACACACATCTTCTCTGATGCTCAGAGGAAAATCCCTCTCAGCTGTGATTAGAGTAAAGAGCAGTGAGGTATTCAGGCAATACTTGTGCGTGGGGGGAGTCAGCTGAAAGACTTTCTACATCATCAGTTCTCAATCTGTGGGTCACAACCCCTTTGAGGGTCAAACGACACTTTCACAGGGGCCACCTAAAACCGTCTGTGTGTCAGATATGTACATTATGATTCATAGCAGGAGCAAAATCACAGTTATGAAGTAGCAACAAAAATAATCTTTGGTTGGGGGCGTCACCACAACATGAGGAACTGTATTAAAGGGTCACAGCAACAGGAAGGTTGAGAACCACTGCTTTACACTGTAACTAGGACAACAGCTTCAGGGCATCCTGAGGACCTAAATCACAAGCCCAGCTGTGCTCACCTGATGTGGGTTTGCATCTGACTTGCCGTCAGACAGCCCCACTCTATCCTCCAGACCTCAATGTCACCTCCCTTGGCTCTTATCTCCTCTGAATAGTCTGTGTCTATGATCTTCAGTAGTCCAGCACCTTAGGACATAAGAGAACAATATATATTTGTATGTATATATATCTACAGCATATTTTCTGACTTATAAATTTAATACCTGGACTAAAGAGTCATTATGTATTATTCTGTAAAACATAAATTAGGAGCTGGAGGGATGGCTCATTTGGTAAAGCACTTGCTTTGCAAGCTTAAGGATCAGAGTTTGGATCCCAAGGACCCACTTACAAAGCTGGGTGTCAGGCTGATCTCTGTGAGTTTGAGACCGGCCTGATCTACCTAGTGAGTTCCAGGACAGTTAGAGCTACATAGTGAGACCCTTCTCAGACACAAACAAACAAACAAAACGACCAAAACAAAAGCCCCCAAACCTGGGTGCTGTGGTTCCCTCTGTAATCCCAGCTCTGGGGAAACAGAGATAAGAGGATCCCTACAGCTCAGTATAGAACAGCTTGCTGAACTCTAGGTTCACTGAGAGCCCTTCAAAAAATAAGATGAGAGTGATAGAATAAGACACCCACCATGGACTTCCAGCCTCCACACATGTGCACACAAGCACGCACTGCATGTAGAAAAACAATGTCTTTAATCCATTTTTTTATGGTGCATTGGTGTTTTGCCGCATGTATATCTGTATGAGGGTGTTGGATCTCTCGGAACTGGATTTATGGAAGAGGAGGAGTAGGGGGAGGGCAGGGGAAGGCGGAGAAGGAGGAGATTGTCTCAGGTCTAAGGCAAACCCTATGTGAGCTGCCACGTGGGTGCTGGAAATTGAACCCAGGTCCTCTAGAAGAGCAGCCAGTGCTCTTAACCACTGAGCCATCTCTCCAGCCCCCCCACCTCCCCATATATATTTTGTTTTTTTTTAGACAGGGTTTCTTTTTTGTAACTGGGTGTCCTAGAACTCACTCTGTAGACGAGGCCAACCTCGAACTCATAGAGATCTACCTGCCTCTGCCTCCCGGGTGCTAGAATTAAAGGCATGTGCCATCACCACCTGGCCACAAAAAGATATTTTAAAACCTGTATTGAAAAGTGGTAGAAGCGAATAAACCAAATAGCTAAACTGAAGTTTTATGTTTTTGTGTGTGTTTTGGGGGGCAGGATTTGGTGCTGTTATGGACAGGTTCTGCATCGGGGACCATGTGGGCTCTGTCTGGAGGCTCCAGAAATGTAGGTAGAGCCTCTTTTCTGAGTATTTGAAGGATTTCTTTGGCTGTCCATGTGATGAAGAAGCTGCCCGCCCTGGAGACACTTAGCTTCTTTAGGCCGGTATCCTGACAGGAGTGTCCCACCTTTTGATGTTGTGACATGATGTTGTCAGCCTTAGAGTTTGTGCTGAAGAACCACAGAATCGAGTTACAGACGAGACGACAAAAAATCTCTCGTAATGTTTTCAATAAGTCGACAATTTTGCGCTGGGTCATATTTATCCAGGGCTGCACAGGCTGTGGCTTGGTTTGCTCGAAGTTGAATGGAATGTCATAGCCTTCTATAGAACTGGGCCATGTCGTGTTACTACAAGGGAAGAAGGTTCTAGAAGGAATGGTTTATGCGTAGGGTTAGCCATGAACAGGAGGGTGCCTGACATGCTCCCATTTTCAGCTTAAACTTCTCAAAGTTACTTTACCCAGAGGAGATGTACCACAGCGTGCATGTGGAAGCCACAGAACAGCTTGTGAGAGCTTTGTTCTCTTCTTCCACCATGTTGGGTTCCAGGGAGCAAACTCAGGTCATCAGGCTTGGTAGCAAATGCTTTTACCCACTGAGCCGTCTCACTGGCCCCGAGGCGGCTGTTTCTCGCTGGGGGGACTCACCTCTTTGTTTCCGGACAATGCCTTGTGCAGCAGTGTTTCATTTGCTTCTAGATCATCTTTTCATTCTTACTGTAGAATATGAGAATTTAGCTTTCTCACACCTCCTGTAGCAATTATACACCTTTACACACATACAAATATATAACCCCTCCATCAAATATGTATGTATGTGTGTATATATATATATATATATATATATATATATATCTCAGCTGTATGCATACACCTGAACATACATATCCAGGCAGAACTGTTTACCAAGACTCACACATATACAAGACAGGAGCACACTCCCTGCTTTCCCTCATCTTTCAGAGCTCCTTATAGACTGACGGTCTGTAAAAACGAACACTCCCACATTGTATTTTTTCTCTGTGAGTACTAACTGCTTCTTTTCTACTTTAAATCCTTTATGAGTCTCCCAACACTCCAGCCCCATATGTTCATAACACACCATACGGTCCAGTCTATCATCTTCGAACACCCTTCCCGGAGCCCTGAGTCCCCTGCTGCCGTGTGACTCCACGTGCCGTCCTTGGTACCTGTGAGCCCCTTTATTGTCTCGTACGTTGGGTTCCCTGTTGGGAGGCTCCATGGCAGCACATTTCCTAGTGACCACTGTTTCCCAGTAGCTTCTTGAGATTTGAATTTCTGTCATTTCTTTGGATTGTGATTTTGATTGGGTGTAAAATTCTGGGTAGGAAAGTTTCCCTTGGAATTCCAAGGCCTTTGCTTTATTATTTCAAGTGTCTGGTGTTGCTCTTGGGAAATCAGAGCTGTTGTGCTCATTTCAGATCTAGGATGTGACTTTCTTTCCTCTCTTTTCCTCATCGGCGACTTAATATTCTGTGGCCATACACGTCAGTTCGTATCTTTTTATTTCCTTTTATTGTGCTGGGAACTCACAGGATCCTTTTGATCTAGGATCTTCTATCCTACAGTTTTGGAAAGTTCTCTAGATTATTTTTTGAGGATCATCACTCTTCCCTTTGTTCTTCTTCCTGGAACTCCTAGGGGGCTCGTGGATCAATTTCAAATTTTCTTTATTTTCCCCTCAACCTCAAAGAGCATCTTTTAGAATGGCAACAGGATAGAGAGACATTAAAAGAAAACATGAAAAGCATTTTCCTTTGGCATTGGTGTCTGCCAGGACCTTTCTCAGCCAAGGTCTTGACCACCTTTCTTGAAGTGAGGGGAAAAAAAGAGGGTGATTAAATATATGAATATTCTAAGTGACATTAATGAGATGTTTTAGAGTAATTGTGGCCAGGTGTAGTTCTTTTTCCTCTCATCTGGGAAATAATATGACAGGACAATGACATGGTTAACTGCTGAAGAAAGTTGGCTTAATATTATAGCTGTTTCATTATGTAATAAATGAATCAGGTGGGGTTTTTTTTGTTTTTTGTTTTCCTTAATATCTACTTTGCTTTCAGGTTCTACTTCTGGAGCTTAACTTTCAGATATTTAAGCATCTTAGATGAGTTCATTCTTTTTGCCTGCATGTTTGCATTCTGCAGCATGCTGTTCTTGCTTTGTGAGACCTGTGTCCCAGCGAGAATGCTAACTGTGGGGGGATTTGCTCTCTCTGCAGTTTTGTTCTTTGTCCTTTGGCTGTTTCTTTTGTTTGAGCTTTAAGGTTCAAGGATTTCTCAACAGCCTTTGTGACCCCATGGATGTTTCTCTCTCATATCATGTACGGGCTGCTGTGTGTGGTGTTATTTACTACGTTGTGTGAAAACTCTGGTTTTGCTAGAAATGACTGACCATGTTACCAGTACTATGCCAGGCACGTCTACACACTGCCTTTTTCAGTCTTTAGTGACTCATCTGCCTGTCTGAGTCCTCACTTTTTGAGCTGAGCCTCTAAGGAACATTCTTTGCTTTGTCTGGTTTTCTGTGAGCTGATGAGGACTGTGTTCTGATGTGGCTGCCACTCTGCCTGGTGGAGATTCTGGAGTACAGAGCACTGGGAGGACCAGTTCTCAGTTATGGGTTGTAGGGACTGGGTATATGCATCAGGGCACTGAGGGACTTCCAGAAGCTCTTTGCAGCCTTGAACTGTGGCTATAGGAGACTAACAGAGCTCAGGCAGAAGGGAACCATCAGCCCAAGGAAGCCCTTCCCCAGCCCCCGGCATTGACTTCCATCTGTGAAGCACTGGGCAGAAACTGTAAGTTGTATTTATTTACTTATTGTGTGCGCGTGCATATGCATGTGCACACATGTGCTCTGCAGTACTCATGTGGGGGTCAGAGGACAGCTTGGAGTTGGTTTTCTTCTTCCACCACGTGGGTCCTGGGGGTGGAACTTGGGTCTTCAGGCTTGCTGACAAGTGCCTTTACCCTCTGAGCAGTTTTCAGATGTTAATGTTTAATCCCGAACTTGGCTCTTTGGCTTGGGTCTCTGATTCTCACGGTCAAGGATTCTGACAAGCCAAACGTGCTTTCCACCTCCGGCCAGCTCAACTGTTCCTTAGCCGGCAGGTGAGAGGGCGCGGCCATGACCCATCTGTAAGGCAGAGTATTACCATGGCCTGTGGAAAGTGCCCGCACTGCTTGGTTGTGGTCCAGTAGGGAAAACAAAAAGGGCCGTGACATTTAATAACATCCTCAATGTTTCTTCTCCAGTCTTATCTACCAGGGTGTCCTTATTGCCCTGATGTCCAAATCAACTGTAGACAGGGAGGGCTGTACATTTTCTCTATCACTATCCGCTTGCAGATATTAGGACGTCAATGTTTGTTTAGGGTTGGAAGGCAAAATTCTTTTTCTTTCTTTTTGAAATTTTTATTTTATCTTATTTTATTTTATATGTGTGGGTGTTTTTCCTGCATGTGTGTATGTGCGCCACATATATGCCTGGTGGCTGCAGAGGCCAGACAACGGTATTAGGTCTCCTGGAACCGGAGT
This sequence comes from Cricetomys ansorgei, assembly GCA_026225945.1. Classification (NCBI taxonomy): domain Eukaryota; kingdom Metazoa; phylum Chordata; class Mammalia; order Rodentia; family Nesomyidae; genus Cricetomys; species Cricetomys ansorgei. Next base: position 2,514,800 of record JAMJFZ010003232.1, on the reverse strand, counting down.
TATAGACAGTCGTGAGCTGCAGGGTGGATTCTGGGAATCAAACCCAGATCCTCTAGAAGAGCAGCTGGTGCTCTTAATTGTTGAGTCAGGAGAAATGCTCTTTTTCTTTTCTAAAAATTCATTTATATCTATTGTTATTATTGGTGTGTGTTTGTGTATGATGCAGATGTGACTGCAGGTGTGTGTGTGTCATGACACTGGCGTGGAGGTCAGAGGGCGGCTTTTAGGAGTCAATTCTCTCTTCCACTTTGAGATTTGGGAATTGAACTTGAGTCTTGAAGCTTGGTGGTAAATGCTTTTACCTAGTGAACCATCACTCGTCACTCCAGCCCTTTAAATGTGTGTGTGTGTGTGTGTGTGCGTGTGCGCACGCGCGTGCACATGTGTGTTATAAAGGTCAAATAGGGTTTAGGGACTAACTCTGGCCTTTCACCTAGAAGATACATACATTTTGTTTTTTCGAGACAGGGGTTCTCTGTGTAGCCCTGGCTGTCCTGGAACTTGCTGTTTAGACCAGGCTGGCCGCAAACTCAGAGATCCACTTGCCTCTGCCAACTCAGTGCTGGGATTAAAGGTGCATGCTTACTAAGCCCAGCTGAAAATACATAAATTATGGGACTCTAAAGATGGAACGTTTTGATGTTCCCTGTAAGACTTTTGGGAAAGGTATTGAGGAAGGACAGGCAGTAGATTGCCATTCACAGTGAGTGATGGATGCTCTCAGAGGTTGGAAAGATCTTCTGAAAACATATGTAAAACATGGATAAAGCATAAATGGACTTGAAAGGCAACCCAGAGTCCTGGTGTGTGTTGTGTCCAGTGCTGCTGGTGGGCTGTTACTCTTGGTTCAAATAAATATGTGTCAGTGTGCTCATGTGTATGCCCTTTCTGCTGTTTATATTATTTCATAACGGCAAAGAGACAGTAAGACTGCAAATCACATTCCGTATTATAATCAGAGCTGTTTATAAGCATCAATAAAATCCTGTGCGTAGAAAAATCTAGAAGGACAGATTTCAACAGTAATTGGATTTCAGTGGCGGGGATGCAGGTAACTCTCTTTAAAGCATTTCCCGTACATCGCATTAAGCTTTCTATGTGATTCTATGCACTTTTTAAACTTCTGTTAACAAAGAACAAACAATTGAGCAATTGTGTCCACAGCATAAAGCGAACGCTAGGTTACACTGAAAACCTTTATTTTTTATTTTGTTTTATTTATTCATTTATTGATTGATTGAGGCAGAATCCCATAGTATAGCCCTGGATGACCTGTAACTCATTATGTAGACCAAGCTGGCCTTGAACTCACAGAGATCCACCTGCCTTGGCCTTCCATGTGCTAGGGTTAAAAGCATAAGCCATCACGCCTGGTTCAAAATTAAAAAAAAAAAACTATCCATTTATAATTTCATATATGTATGATGTTCTCTTATTAACCCCCCCATTATTTTCTCTTACCTCCTCCTCCCACTAAATTCTTTCCAAGTCTCCCTCCTATTTTCATGTTGTGTGTATCTTTGTGTGTTTGGTGTGTGTATCTGTGTGTGTCTTTGTGTGTGTGTCTGTGAGTATGTATCTATGTGTGTCTGTATGTGTGTTTGGTGTGTGTATCTGTGTGTGCCTGTGTGTGTGTGTGTGTGTGTGTGTGAGTGTGTGTGTTCCACTGCATTTAATCAGTGTGCCTGCATCAGTGTAGGTGTGGGGTTATTGCTTGACTGGGGCAGTTGGCCAGTGACCACACCACGGAGGAATGTGACTTAGGTGAAGAACCACTTAGTCCTATATCCTATCAGACCTTTAAAAACAGTGGAATTTACAGCCTTGCTTGTAAAACTTAAAAAACAAACCACATTTACTTTAGTGCGTGTGCGCGCGTGTGCATAGATACCAGAGGATGACTAGCAGGAGTTGTTCTCTTTTTCACCATGTGGGTCCTGGGACTCTAACTTAGGTCCCTAGGCTTTGGTGGCAATCGTCCTTTCCTCCTGAGCTATCTCATGGCCCCCTGAGAACATTTTCATGCTTTATGTTTGTTGTGTAGTAAAAGCAGCTGGTCAGGTTTTTTCTATATAGTTGATGAGAGGTGTCCATTATTTTCGAGCCAGGAATCTAGATGTTCCGTGCATGAATTAGCTTGCTCTGCAGGCTGGAAACCATCGCTGTGGTGGAACCACGTGCTGTGAATAGATGGCGTTTCCCTTGCTCCCGGGGTCCTGCGTGTCTGCTGGAGGCCCTGCAGTGCATGGAGCCCGAGGGGTCGCCACCGCAGTGGGAGGGGAATGGGAGACTCGGACTCACGCATTTTCTGTCTTGAAACTTGTCATCAGTCTTTTCACTCAGTAAAACTTCCGTTCTTTGTTAATTGTTTAGAAGAGAGCAAAAATTTATTTAAAAAAGAAGATTTTAATCTGCCGCTTGATACTTTCAAACATGCATACGGTCTATCGTGGTTTATGTCCACCCTATCTCCCCCCTCCTGTGGCTGCCATTTCTTGAGTATGAGAACTTTCGCCAGCTGTTGCCCTTTTGCCACGTGTACCCCTCTCTTCCCCCTCCATTTCCAAGGATGGCTCAACCCCCTCATGGATGTCTTGACGTATGAGACAGATAAAACAAAACAGCCACAAACCAAAGCAGCCAGTGGACACGAGGCCAGGACCCCTTCCAGTTGTCTTTTGGGGTGTCAGCTGCTCACCTGTCCACTCTGGGGTACTTGCACTTTGTTGGGGTGACTTCCTGAACTATTCTTAGGTCATTTCCCTGCTGGCAGAGGGGCCTGTGGGCAGGAATTATCTATTGCCACAGGCAGGAACTGTTAAGGGCCCATTGACTCAGCTGGAAGAGGAAGGCTGTTACCCCTGCAATAGAGGCAGAGGATCCCCAGAGCACTCCATTCATTTCCCCTTCAAGTGAGAACTGGAGTTTCTTCAGTCTCATGGTGACATCTTAGAGGCTGATCTGCCAGCACAGAGCAAGGAACAGGAGAATTTACTGCACATGTTTTAAGGCAAAAAGGGATGAGCTGGATTGAGCCAGATTTTGCTGAGTGATGGAGCTGAGCTCCTGACCAATATGTAGTGTTGTTATAGATGGGGTCAGGAGCTTCTGTCCTGGGCTGCTCCTCTTGGCACCTGATGTTATTCTGTGAATCCTGAGTCATTAAAAAAATTAACAGTATACTAAACAAGAGACATGCCAGGGAAGGAATATACAAGAAAGGAACAGTCTGACCTGCCTCCTCACACCCCCTGTACATGGACAGGGCTTTGCATTCTCTGTGCAGAATTCTTGTAAACCCCCTCAGGCGCCAGTCAGAAAGAGAACTTTAAGAAGTTTAAAAAGTAGAGCGTCTAAAGACTAGCCTTAATTATAATTTAGTTAGCAACATAAGACCTCTCCTTCACCATTTTGATTATTTAGAAATTAAACATTCTTTGATAACCACTGGAGCAAAGGCATAGAAAACCAAAATGGAGGACATATGCTGACCATAAAGAAATGAGAAGCTGGTTGTGGTGGTGCACACCAGTTAACCCAGCAATCAGGAAGTGGAGGCAGGAGGATCATGAGTTTAAGGTCATCCTTGGCTGAATAGCAAGATCAAAGGGAGCCTGGGTTGCACAAGACCCTATATCAATGTGTGTGTGTGTGTGTGTGTGTGTGTGTGTGTGTGTGTGTGTGTATGTGTGTGTAGAAAGAGAGAGAGGGAGAGGCGGGGGAGGGAGAAGAAGAGATTGACCGATTGACTTTACGGTTAACGTACATGCCATAGCCATGAAGTGGCCTTACATGTTCCTATTATTGAAGTCGCATGATCAAGTAATATTTTAAAGCAGTTGAAGGAGTGCAGCAGATGAAACTCAAAGGAAACAGCAAGAAGGAAATATAAACCCAAAAGTAGCATTAATGCAAGACACAAGGAATGGAGACCATCAGGAGGGTAAGGGACGTTGAATGCTTGTCCTTGGAAAGGACCAAAGATAGAAATTCAACCATAAGTACAAATCAGAGAAATGTTTGGGCAAGTACCTGCATTTTCACTCAGTGGGATGTCATGCAGCCGTTAACATGATTTTAAAAGCATATGTAAGAGGGACGAGGGACGTGGTTATGTCAAGTGAAATAATTATAATATGATATTAACCCTGTGAATACAGTCCCCATCCTTTCTCACCCAATGTTCTGAAAAGAATTGAGCTTGCAAAAATACATCAGAATATCACAGTGGCAGGGCTGGTCCAGGAGTTCATTGGTAGAGGTTTCACTTAGCAGCCGAGAGGCTTGAACCCCAGGAACTGCAAACAAATTAACCTAAACAAATCCCGGTGGCAGTGCACTGCTGATTCATACCACGGTGCATTTGTATCTTGGAGTTACCGTGCTAAGCAAAAGAAGCTGGCGGGAGAAGGCTTCCTGTCCGACGCTTCCACATGTGAAGTAGGCAGAACGAGGAGGGAGGTCTGCAGCAACAGAAAATACACTTGTTGTTGCAGGGTTGGGGAGCAACAGCTCTGAGGCTTCTTTCTGGGAATGATGGACATGCCAAATTGATCATGTAACAGTTGTACAAAACGATGAATACACTAAAAACCAATGCACTATTTATTTTGGTGTGTGAATTAGATCTGAAGCCGCTACAGATAAAATGAGAGTGATCATCTCAGGGGGCAGGGATGGAAACATCAGCGATTTCCTCATTTTCCCAGGGGCTCTGGTGTTGTTCTGTATCATCTGTATGATAGGGATGTTTAATAAGCTAAAATACAGTCTAAAGGGAAAATTTTAATAGCCAGCCTTTAACAGGAGCAGTGGTGTTGGAGTCTGCTGATCCTGCCTTTGTGTGTGTGTGTGTGTGTGTTTGTGCCTCCTGTGATCCTAAAACCTGACCTTGTGTTCTGATGCTGTCATAGATGTGAATGGCCATCAGTGGAAAAAGTTATGTCATTTGCGTAGGGACCCTGGGAGGCAGGATCTTGTCTCTGGGACATTCAGGGAAGCCTAAGAAGCTTTTCCTGGTGGAATAGTCTAAGAGGTGGTGGGCTCTTAAGTGCTGAATCAGTGGGGGTTGTTACTTATATAACTTCCTGTAATTGCCTGGCAGTAGCTACAGAGAGCCGCCCTCTCCTGTCTGGGGCTGAGCAGAGGCCACAACGCTTCCCTTCTCGCTGCTGTTTACCTACCTCGTGTGGAGGCAGCCCTTCTCAGCAGAACTGAAATGTCATTTTAACCGGAAGACTCCATCCTCCTTGTGCTTTGGAGATGGGCAATTCCTATGCTGGACAGCTCAAGAGCACAAGGTTTGAAGAGGTCCTCCACAACTCCATCGAGGCGTCCCTTCGCTCCAATACCCTGGTGCCCCGGCCCATCTTCTCCCAGCTTTATTTGGAGGCTGAGCAGCAGTTGTCCTCATTAGAAGGTAAGAAACATATTTCTTGTGTTGGTGTGCGTATCTTTTATTATGTGCAGCTCACATGAGTGGCACAAACCTGCAGTTCTCTTTTGCCTCATTCAGGAAATTTAGAGTCTAGCCAAAAAAGAACGAAAGTTGCACGCAGATTTTTATTGGTTTAAAAGTAAGTTTCAGTCCAGAAATTACAAAATAAATTACTCTTGGACTCATAGGAAGCAGGGAGGATGCTATGTGCCGGACTCCCTGAAAGCGTTGCTGATGCTCTGATGTAACGGTTTGCCACTTTAACTTTGAGTAAGGGATTTTAGTACATTTGAACTGTGACTGTGTATTTTTTTTTCTTTTCCTCTTGTGATTCGTGGTCTTTATCTTTGGAAAAGTAGTTAGAGATTATGTCTCTGAGTGTAAGAGCCCCCTGGAAACTGAGAAAAATTAAGAGTACGCCTTTATGAATTTTGCATGTACCAAGAATAGAGGAATAGGTGGTCTTCTTCAGGTATGGGGTGACTTAGGAGTTTCCTGGAAGATAAAGGGTGTGGGTGTGTGTTTTCAAGCAACCCTGAAGCCATCTACAGGGTACAACAGCTACTATTTTAGAATAATTTTTGCTTTGTGTGTAAGGTCATGGTTTTTGCTTGAAATTCCACGTAAGCATGGGTAGTTTTTGAAGTAGAAAAGGTCGTGGTTTAAAGTTAAAAAAAAAAAATCATCATTAAATAAGAAAGAAAATGTCTGCCAGATCTGTGCTGCGCTGGGCTTCGGGGGGCTGTGGTGGGGGTCTGTCTTGAAGTAACTCTGCCAGATCTGTGCTGCGCTGGGCTTCGGGGGGGCTGTGGTGGGGGTCTGTCTTGAAGTAACTCTGCCAGATCTGTGCTGCGCTGGGCTTCGGGGGGCTGTGGTGGGGGTCTGTCTTGAAGTAACTCTGTGTACAGCTTGCAGATGCCTGATAGTCCTTACTCTCGCAGAGGACAATGTGAGTCATTTTCTAGCCTCCTTACAGAATTAACCTTGCAAATGGGACAGAGAGGAGGCTCTAAACCACCAAGTCTAGGTCTAAGAGAAACTATATTGGGCTCAGCACTATCAGTTAGAGAAGCATGAAATTCTCTGACAGTTATTAAGAAAGTGCCAGTGTTTTCTAATAGAGGATGGATCCCTGTGACTTCCCTGGGAGCCAAGAAGTTGCTACAGACTATTTAATTGATCCCAGTTTTGACCAGCTGGAAGGCTTCTGTGGCTTCTGTGAAATATGCTTTCCAGCGCCACCGTTAACAGTGTCCAAGCCTTGCCGATGGCAAATTAGTAACAGCAATCGTGATGATAAGTTAGAGCGTTCGTTCTAAAATCTGCAGTCTGTTCACTTGCTAATGCTGAGGCCCGCTGTGATCTGGAGACTGGCAGATTGTACTCTCAGTGTTGACTGCCAGTGCTGAGCCGGATATGGGGGTGAAGGGGAGTGAGCTGGAAAGCCCTTGGGTGCTCCCCAGTCACCTTCTCCTGCTGCTGGAGATCTCCCTAGGGCTGCTTGGCCCCTTCTAGGTGGGAGGTTTTGTCTTCTCAGGATCTCCTCTTTGTTGGGCTTGCGGTGTTTTCCAGTGGTCCGCCCCTCCCCCTCTGTGCTGGCCAACCCAGGAGCTCCTATGCGTTGCTCTTCAACGTCCTGCCCTGAGATTCAGCCCAAGCTCATGGGACAGTGTTGAGGTTCGTGAATTTGATTCTTTAGGTTCTGAGTGCCCAGATCTCCTTGCCAGATGTCAGTGGGACTGCTCAGCCTTTGAGTTCATGAGCCAGCCTGACCCAGAGTCTCTGCACTTTTCCTCTCTGCTGGGCAAATAGCCCAGAAACATCCCCTGGGATTTTGCCTGTTCAGAGCAGAAGTCAGCCTGAGGGGTTGGTGGGAGAGGGAAACCTTTGGGTTTGTTAAATGTCACCATAAACCAAGCTTTCAGCTTGGGCCGTATCTTCTGCATCATAAACCTTGGAGCAGACAGGCATTTTTGGGCCCCATCTTGTTTTGTCTGTCTGTCTCTTGTCAGGGTCTCTTATCTGATTGCTGGCCTTCCTCAGACAATACCATTGTGGAAGATGCTTATGACCAGGGTAACGCGTTATGCATTTAGCCAGGGCCTTGCTAGAGCTTTGTTCTTTGAATTAGGGCTCTTACTCCCTGCCTACTTGGTGGTAAATTTCTTTTACACAATGTTGACTTTTTAAGAGAAAGACCAACAAAACGAATAAGTACGCTAGCCCTAGACACAGAACGTTTACTATTTAAACAGGGTGCGGGTAAACTCCCATAATCCTACCTGTTCAGAACGCCGTAAGGTATGTCTCACGGAAAGAAAAGAGAACTGAGCAGAAACGCGTGACCAGCCTTGTGTATCTGTAGTCAGAAGCACAAGGGGCTCCTCGGATTTATGTTTCATTATTACTGCACTAAGCCCTCAACCCCGATGGTTTTGTCTAAGACCACTTTAAGGCTTTCGCCCTGCCAGGAGACCTCCGTAAACATGTCTGTTTAGTCTGCTCCGGGGCTTGTGCTGGCTGAGGGGCCCATCAAAGTCCGGAAAGTCTGCCACAGACCTCTGACCTTTGACCCTGTCTGCACTTTGAGCTCTGTGGCTCGCTGAGGCTTAAGACCCTCTTCTCTTGTTTCTTTCTAAGTGTGTTGGAATTTCTGTTCACTGGGCTTTAGCAGAATAATGTACAACCCATTGCCTGGGAACACGGGGCTGATCCACGGCTCTGGCTTTGGGGCATTCGTTTTCGTCCTTAGGGATCTTGTATGCATTTCCACTCCAAGGCTGGTGTCTGTGCCACTCTCTGAGTATCTACAGAGCTAATCAGAGCCCCGTGTGGATCGTACCGTCTGCTCTGGTGCTGGGTGCTGGCACCTGGAGTCTGGAGGGACTCTTAGATCTGCTGCAGGGGGCAAACTATGCCTACCTTAAGGACACGGAGACACTAAGGAGAGAGGAGGGTGCTGACTCCTTCCTCCTGCCCTTTGTGTTCATCCTGTGTAAGCTTTCCACAGCTTACCTACGATTTGGCAACTCTCCTCCGCACGCCACAAGGTCCAGGGCACCAGGAAGGATAAAGAACTGCTATTTCCTTCTCAAGGTCTTGGCCCCAGCCGAGTTATGCTTCCAGTAGCTTGTACAGGTGGAAAACCCCGTGTGCCCTAGGGTGTCCTATACATTTCCTATAACATCACAAGTCCTAGTGACTTTAGGGCTTACCTTGTAATCAACTCGTTTGTGCAGAGAGGTAAAATTGACTGCCCCGTGGCCACACAGGCAGCAACAGGCTAAGGACTAAAACTTGACTTCCCAGAGTTGTGGTCCAGACTTTTCCATTACGCATAATTTTATTGTTAACATGTGGATGGAGGGAGGGTGCTAGCGCTGAGTGTGAGAACAGTAGGAGATGTAAAAACTAGCCAGCAGTAAGAGACAGGGGAACAACAAGAGAAGAGACAGCCACATCCCACTGCAGTGTATTTAAGGATGCTTATAATGACCCTTCCCGGGAGGAAATCTGCCTGCTGTTTAGTACATAAAATTTAAAGACACACTGAAAAGTAGTTTTACCCAAAGCACTGTGAGAAAAGACATTGGAAGAACTCAATGTCATCAGCCTTGAAAAAAGTTAATTTTAATGAAACCCTTGCTTTTTCCCCAACAGTGGGTAGGGTCTCACTGTGCTCAATACAGTGGGCAGTTCTTTCCCCAGCATGGCCCTGCACTGGGAATCTTGCTGGGTGCTGGATCAGTGAGGGCAGAGTCCTCCAGGATCCTAGGAGACAGCACTAAGTACCCCATACTGAGGGGTGGTGCTTATGGCCAGAGCTTTCCTCTTCAGCTCCACATTTGCTGTTCTTCCTTTCCTATAGCCACAGCACGCATGACCTGTTCTAGAATGTCCTGGAATGCCTCCCCACCTTGTGTATGCATTTCCTCAATGAATATATGTGTTCTTTGGACGAACAAGAATGTATATCTCAGTAGCCCCTTAAGCAGTGTTAAGATAGCATGTGCTGCATCTGTATGCAAGAACACCAGGGCACCTGCAGGCTCACAGACTCAGCTACAGGCCATTGAACAGCTGTGGATCAGTGACTCACAGTCCCAGGTTCCTTATTTGTAGTACGGGCTGCATGTTACATGGCGATACTTCTCACGTGAATGTTTTTGGAAAGTCTCCGATGTCGTGTTGAGGCTTTATGTGGAGTCCTTAGCGAGCTGCCATAGACATAGCAGCTCCCTCACACTCGGGGAGACACGTAGCTAGAGGAGAAGGGAACTTGAGTCTGAGGCTGTGTGCACCTTGATTTGGGGTGTCATCCTCCCTGAGAGAGTCTTGCTTTCTCCTTCCAGTACAGAAGGATCAGGGTGCCCAACTTCCAAGTGTTCCTAAGAGCCATCAAGATTCCCTTTAAAAACAAACAAAAAAACAAATTATCACTCTTCTCTTCCACATCTAGGTGGCAGCCGAGTGGACAATGAGGAAGAAGAGGAAGAGGGGGAAGGAGGGTTAGAATCCAGCAGTCCCTCAAATGCTTACCAGCTGCCCCCTCCTCCTGAAGGCTGTTGTACCACGGATGGTAAGACATTACACCCTTCTCAGGACCGGCAGCTGGATGACAGGCCTCTTTGTCTCCTGAGATAGGGGCTAGGCCTGTGTCCCCATGCAGGCTACAGGAGGCTGAGTGCCCTAGGCCCTTGACCACTGCAGACAGCCTCAGCTGTAAGAACGGCAGAGGTCCAATAGTCATTGTTTTGGGTCTGTTTGGAAATCAGAATAAACTTTCTTTTTCTCGAGTTGACTTCGCAGGAAATTTGATTTGGAATGGATTAAGGATGACCTTTTGCTTCTGTCCGTACTTGGCTGTTAAGCTAACATATTTGTGTTTATCTCGGAATCTGGACAGTCAGCAATATCACTACACTTCTGCTGACGAGGAACAGAGGCAAGGCATGCTGGGTACAACAACATCTCAGCCCAGCGTCAAGAACCTGCGCGCTGTACCCAAGGAGGCCTGCAAGTTCATATTCTAGACCCTAATACTCCCTGAACCAAGGACTGTCCACTGCTGTTATAGTAACCAGCAGTTAACTTATTGATCCCTTGCTCTAGAAGTTCAGAAATTAGAGATGAGAACTTGGGGGTGATCTGTGAGGAGACAGATGCTTTGTGCCTACCGGGTGGCAAGCTTGGCAGCATGGGAGCTGAGGAAAAACTCCAAATGCAGATCAAGAGCTTCAGAGAGGCTTCCTGGAGAAGAGTGTCTTTCCTCTGGATTTTGGAGGATTGGTAGGCATTCTCTAGGAGACTACTGTGGGTTGGGGAGTTTTGGAAACTGAAGAGGAAGCAGTGGTCCAGTGGCTTATGGGGTGAGATGCATACTGCCTGGGAGCTGTAGGTGATGGACCAGGCCATTCATGCAGGGGCTGGGAGTGGTTAAGGCTGAGACTGGAAACCGATCAGGGTGGCTGCCCAATACCCTCCATACCTTGAGGCCTGAACTTGACCCTACTCTGACTCTGAGTGCCAGCTGATGTTCCTGGGACCAAGGAGTCAGTGGGACTATGGGACAGGACTATCTCCAGGCCCTAGAATTGTAAGAATGGGGCCACTGGAGTGGCTTTCACAGGATTTCTAAGTCACTGCAGTGGCCCCCGACTGCCCCAGCTCACCTTCTCCAGCTGCCCTGAAGAGGGCTGCTTGCTAGGCTGAGAGGAAGCCGGAGAAAGGGGCCAGTGCAGACGGCCTGGAGCAGCCACAGAAAGAGAAGCTGTGCAGGGTTGCAGGGGCCTCGTGGCTGGCTCCTGCGATGGGGTGGGGATCGAGGATCTCCCTGGTGGCTGACAGTACACGAGGGCCGTGATGTTAGCTTACCTTCGTCTAGATCAATACACCCCAGCCGTTTCCCTCTTCTTTTCCTTTCCTCAGATACTTTTGAGAACTTATTTTTCCATTTAGAAAATATATTTAAAAGCTTTGCAATACAAAAGTTCAAAAGGCGTAGGAGAGGCTTCTGCCGAGGATCTCAAGTTCCCTTAGGGGAACTGAGGAGCCCCCCTCTGGCCGTCCCCCTGAATGTACCCATTCTGCAGCCCCATAAAGTGTGTGAAAGATGAGACAACTCTCACTTTTGGATGGTTTTGTCTTGTCGCAGAGGTAATTAATGTCAAACCCTAACCCAGAGATAGGTGTGTTAATTTGGTGCTCCTGTGCCCCCAGGCCCTTGGTTTGGGGAGGTCTCAGGACAGTGTGTGAGTCCTGTCTACCCCTTCTAGGCTTCTGCCAGGCTGGGAAGGACTTACGCCTTGTCTCTATTTCCAACGAACCCATCGAAGTCCCAGCAGGCTTCCTCCTTGTGGGGGCCAAGTCTCCCAGCCTGCCAGACCACCTCCTGGTGTGTGCTGTGGACAAGAGGTTCCTGCCTGACGACAATGGCCACAATGCCCTGCTTGGTGAGTTCTGGCTTTCCTTTCTTTGTGGCTCTGTCGGGATGTGGTGGGGGCAGGGTGAGGGAAGCCTCAGCTGTCAGTGAAGGCACTTTGATGTCCTACACCTTTAAAAACATTTTTTTTGGGGGGGGAGATTCTTTACAGACTGAAAGAAAAATGGGAATTATTTAAATATGACTGACTGGGACTGGAGACGTAGTTCAGTTGGTAAAGTGTTGCCATGCAGCAAGTAGCCATGTGAAAAAACCAGGTACGATGGCTGTACCTATAGTCCCAGACATAGAGATCGTTGGAACTGCTGGGCAGCCAGGTAAGCTGAATTATCAAGCCCAAGGATATCAAAAAACAAACAAACAAACAAAAAAAAACAAACAACAAAAAAAAAACCCAAAAACAAAAAAACTAAGCTGAACAGCTTCTTAGGAATGACAGCTGAGGTTGACCGCTGGCCTTCACATGCACAGGCGAGTGCACGCGTGTGTCCGTACACACACATACAGATATGCACATGCCTACATGCATAAATTAAAAAAAAAAAGACTGGTTGCTTCCCCCCAGAAAGCCCAGCATTTAGTATTGGGTTTTTCATAGTTTGCAGTTCAAACCTTCCTTTGCCTGTCTGGATTAGAAAAGGCTTATTATAAACCCTGTCCCAGATACTTTCAGGAACCAGCAGGCAGGAGATGAGAGAGTGAGGCCTCCCACACACAGGCGTGCGCATGTGCCTGCGTGTGCGTGTGTGTTCCTGCGACTGGTCACATCTGAGTGAATACCAGTCTTTCCGCTTTGATTTACAGCTCCCCTTGGAGAGGTGGTGTCTGTCTCTCACAGTTCCGTAGGGGAGCTTAGACTTGTTCATGACCTTGCCCTAAGTCCACGAGAGTAAAGGAGACACCAGGGGCCCAAGTTCAAGCCCGTTAGGCTCCAAGTTCTTTCTTTTCTCACTGTGCCCCTCAGGCTTTTGCTGTGGTCAAAGTTCATTCCGGTTCTGGCTTTCCCTCCTGGCCGTGGGGACCTGCCCACAGTCTTTCAAATAGTCACCGGCCCACGTCTTGTTGTGACATTGACATTGTGACAGTGAGGCCAAGCCTGACCTTCTCTTGTTCAGATGACTTTATTATGCTCTTGCTGTATACCAGGCTCCCCTCATGTGCAGCAGGATCATGGAAGTCAAATTAGGACCAAGAGCCTAGAGATCTGGATAGGGTCTGTTTGTTGTTTACCCACAGACCACCATGTGGCCTTCCTACACCCACTTCATCCATGCAGTAGAGAGAGGTTTAAATGCATGGTCTGGCCTTGCGCAGTTTGTTCTTATCTAGTTTGGCCATTCATCTCTTTGGAGAACTGGATAGTGGGAGACTTGGCCGTGGTCCATTTTTACACTGAGTCTCCTCGCTGTACAAGAGAGATTTCCTGGGATGAATTTAGGGATTGAGAAAGTTTACAATCTCTTCTATATTCTCCATGTGTCTCACTCAGCCCTTTAGACTGCCAGTTTAGTGCTTCTTCTGACCCAAAACCAAGTGGGGAAGCTCACTGCAGAGGAAGGCTTGAGGGAAGGAGGCAGCAGAGAGTGGGAATTGGGAAGAAAAGGAATGGTTCCTGCCTCCAGACTGTGGGAGGCACCATGTGTGTAAACTCTCAAACAAAGCAGATGAATGCTTCCAGGAGGGGACAGCACAATGTGGGGGGCAGGTCTGTGTTCTTACTGAGACCAGTTCTTTAAGAATAATACTGGAAAATCACCCTAAGAAGCTGACGGAATCCTTACATCTGAGCTGGGACTTGCTCACTGAGCGCCTCACACAGCTGTCTTTTGATCTGGTGGTGGGGTAGGGTGGGGTGGGATTCAGGAGGCTTGTCTGAATTCTACTCCTTTGTGACTATAAGGGAATTGCTGGGTAGTAAATCAGGGAGGCTCTGCCTCTTGAACTCTGGAGACAGGAATCCTCCAACCCCTAGGAGTCTGGCTCCTCCTGAGTGGCCAGAGTGCCCAGGAAGGAGCTTTGTTAATTGCTGGCAAAAAAAAAAAAAAAAAAAAAAAGGCATCCGGAATGAGGAACAAGGGCTGGCTGGAAATAGCCTGCACTTTCTCCTTTGAACATAATTTTATGTTCTCCGCTTAGACAGTTAGCACTGTTTAGCTTTCCTGCTATTAACCCGGGTGGCTTCCCAGGAAAAGGCAGTGCCGTAGCTCCTGCAGTGACCATGCTCAGACCTGCTTAGTGATCCGTGAAGCACGGTCTGTGGATTATCTTGGGAGAAGTAAAGCCTTTAGGAATATTGTTCTAGCTACTTTGAAGCTGTTGAGGGATTTTGTCTGAGAAAACCGAAAGGTTAAAGTTTTAGGTGTGTTCTTTAGATTTCTTTATTGTTATAGTTGCTAGGAATTAATCTAATCTAATCAGTACGTTACCATCAGAGTAGAAAATGTCTCTTTTCCTAGCATGCTCACTTCTTAGGAGAAAACGAGTCTGTTGTTTAGTTAGCAGGCAGATTATCCACACATTTATTGAATGTATAAGCTCAATCTGAAGGCTAGTGTTTAGGGTTACCTGGGAACTCGACCCTTTCCCCTGGAGCCCCTTCTTTGGTAGGGAGATACAGGAGAGCAGAAACGATTTGGGGATGCATGGGGTCAATAGGGCCAATATCAAGTAACAGTGCCAGCAAATCTTATACCCAGCCTTATGGGTCATTGTGCCCTCAGAAGGTTACCGGGGTGTTAACACAGACTGTTGGTGATGGAGGTGTTTTAGTGGTAGCCAGGTTTGAGCGAGAACCTGAAATACAAGCGATTTTTTTTTTTTTTCTCATTGGGAAATAGCAGTAACAGTGGTAGCAGCAAGACAAATAGTAAATCTTATTTATCGAAGACTTGTGTGTCTGGAGCTATCCTGAGGAAGTTGAACTAACAAGTGAGGTAGAGACGCTAATCTGTTCATATGTGACACAGAAGGCACAGACTGACCTGCAGAGGGTCACCAGGCAGCGTGTGGGAGGTCTTGATTTTGAACCCAGATGATATAGTTACTGGTTTAGGGACAAAGGGCATGTCGGGCAGAGGGAACCATAGTTTGAACACTTGGAGATATGTGTGAAGCTGGACCTTCATTTGGGTCCTGCAGAACAGAAGCTGGGAAGCCACCTCTGACCTTGAGACATGGGGGGGGCACACAGAAGGTTACTGTGTCCTTTGTCTTCAGTGGTTCCCAGTGTGGGGTGCACCCAGCCCTGTGCCTTGTGACCTCCCCCTCTCCTCCCTGCCAGAGTTATCTGAAAGCAAATCCCACCCCCTATGTACTTCATCTGACATTATTTCCATGTGTATCTCTAGAGGACAAGGACATTCTCCCTGTAAGCCAGTGCCATTGTCATATCTGAAAAGTTTAAGCGTTCGTTAATATTGTTAAATACTGTGTTCAAATTTTACTATATACTCTTTTTTTTTAAAAAAGTTGGTTTATTAAATTCAAGACCCAGTAAAAGCTTTCTTAAAGTATTTGGTTGATTCATTTCTTCCCCTTTACATTTTTAATATGTCTTTATATTTTGAGACACATTCTTGTGTATTCCAGGCTGGCTTCCAACTTAACTATATAGCCACAGATGACCTTGAACTTCTGACCCTCCTCTTCCATCTCCTCAGTGCTGGGGTATAGGTGTGCATCACTGTGCCTAATTTTATACAGTGCTGGGGTCAAACTCATCCTCTATACAGAGGAAGCAGACACGCCACCCAATGAGGTACAGCCTCTGCTCTTCTCTTTTTAAAACGATGTGTCCCTTCTCCTTTGTTTTTCCCTTCCAACTTATACTTTTAAGAAGTAATTGGTGTTGTTTCAAATAAGGCAGTTATGGGCTTCAGAGATGGCTCGGTGGTTAAGAGGGATTGCTGCTTTTCCAGAGGACCTGAGTTCAGTTCCCAGTACCTGCTCCAGGTCCAGGAGATTCAATACCCTCTAATGGTCTGTGTGAGTACCTGCACACACATAGCATTCCCTCACACAGTCTCTCTCTCTCTCTCTCACACACACACACACAAATAAAAATAATAAATTAATATATCTTTTAAAAATAAGGCAACTATTGTGTTTTAGAAGGGTTTCTTGGGACTCACACATATAACTGATTTTTATCAAAAGAGAAACTAATGCAGAGAATGAGCTTTGAACTTACTGTAGGACCCAAGATGATGATGTTCCAACAGAAATTTCAAGCCTTCCCCATTGGACCCCACACCACCCTGCCCTGGCCCCTGCCTCATCCGGGCTCTATCTGACTTGGCCTTGCTTCCTCTGGCACAAGTATAGTGTTTCTGTATGTGACTAGGATTTGGTTCAAAGTTCAAGGTGGAACTCTGAAATTACTTCTCCCTGCTCTGCTGTCAGGGCACATGCATATCCACAGGCAGGAATGTGACAACAAACACGGCATCTGTGGCCATGCTCAGCTCCTGCAGGGCTATATGGTGGGTCTCCTTTAGACTGTGGTTTATTAGGAACAGTCAGGCGTCAATGGGCATCCAGCCAGTTTGTGAGTATTGCAAGATGGAGACCCATTCTTTGCAAAGGAAGACCCCACTCCCCAGCCATAAAGTTGTGTGCTTAGACACTACCCACCAAATCCAAAGGAAGCCATGGTGGGAGCTTCCAGGAGGAATCATGTCACTTCAGTTCTGGAAGGAAATCACAGCATTTAGTCCTGTCTTCTCTCCTGTCTTCCATGGCCGGACAACAGAAACCCAGAGCGGACTCACTTCCTATATCTTGTTGCTGGTATTCTCCTCTCTCCTGCTTGGTCCAGGAGGAAGGAGAGGGAACACCATGGTCTGAGTCTGGGTCCTCTTAGATATCCAAGAGACACCTCAACCCTTGCAGGTTCCTGTGGGGTGGTTTTATGGAGATGTCATAATAGAGTAAGTCAAAGCTGAGCTCAGCCCCTCCCACACCCCAGGCCATGGGTAAATAAATGTCTTCTCTCTGCCTTGATTCCCCTGTAACCTGGAGACATTATGGATGATTTTACAGGGTTTCATGAGATTCAAAGGATGTATGTGTGGAGGGTTTCTCTCTCTCTCTTTCTCTCTCTCTCTCTTACACACACACACACACACACACACACACACACACACACACAGAGCTTAACATACAGTGGCTGTGTAATAAATATTAGCCGCTGTCACGTTGTGTGCAGATTATGAAAATGAAGATCAGAGATGTGAAATAACCTGATGTACTTGAGTCTGGACTTGAACCGGAGACCTGCTGACTTCTGTGATCCTGCATGGGCAGGGTGGTGAGGGGCTGCCTCCCCATAGGAGGGCATGCTTCACACAGTGGCTTGCAGGTCATATCCAGGGGTATGATCTTTAAATAGATAGCCCTCCAGTTGCCAAACTAGCTCCATGGGAAGATCCCAGGATGCTAAGGTGGTTAGCAGAGGGCTATTTGTACAGACCACTTTTTGGGATAATAACTAGAGAACAGACCCTCCATTTCTGGCATCAGTCCAGATACCTCACTTCCTGATGAGATTCTTATAAACTTCCAAGTCCCAAGGTCGATTCTCAAAAGGAATGGCTCCGTGTCACACTCTTCCTGGAAAGTGTTCATTGTCCTTCAAGAAATTACCTGGTCTTAGGATGATGTCATCTGCTCAGCTGATGGTTTGGGCCTCTCTTTCCTCCAGACTGGGTCCTGTGCTCTTGCCCTGGCTTCTTTGCCCATCCCCCAGCTGCCTCTCAGAGTAGTTCTGTCCCTCTCAGAACAGCTATGTCTCCAGCCAAAAGTTTTCAGTACTGCAGGGGGCTGGTCTGTCTACTGGTACCCAGCTGTCCATGTGCAGCTGCACTGGATGCTCACTGTCACCTCTGAGCTGCTGTTCACGGCTGTAGTCACTTCCCTGCTGGGCTTCATGTACATGGTTCATTCATAACCTGGCTAGCTGGTCTCTCAGTGTCCTCGGCATAGATAGTAGTTCCTGTGTCTTGGTCAGCATCTTTTCTATGCCTAGGCTTAGAATTCCTTCTCAGAACCCTGGACATTTTCTAAGGCTGTATTCTTGGATGCCACTTGGGCTGTGTGTATTATTCCTCTCTTTCCTGTCTTTTTGGTAATGTTATCACATCGTGCTCTTAGTCAGCACACGTGCTTACATAGATATAACACAACATGCGTGCAGTCACACCAAAGCGTGGCCCTTTTGAAGCGCAGAGAGAGCTATGGTGGACAAGACATGCATCTCTCTGATGCTGTGGAGGTTCTGGGACCCCAAGCAAGATGAGTGGAGGAGCCTGGGAAAGTGCCGATCCCCTCTCTGAGTCAAGGAGCTGGGGTGGTTGGAGTGTGTGGGTCAAGAGGCATCCTGTCTCGGGATGATGGAAGGTTGCACACCCTTGAGTGCCTGCGGATCTGGATTTCATCCTTGGGTTGAGGTTAAATGCTATTCTTTGTGTCTGCCGATTTCACAAGGAGGTTTCGCTTTCTATAGAGACTGGTGATGGGATCAATTAAGCTGAGTGTCTAGTGCACTCTGTGATGAATGGCACACGGTCCCCGACGCTGGGTGCACATTAGCTTCTCCTGAGTCCCATGCAGCGTTTTCTGTCTCCGTGCTGTTCCATACCTGTTCACACTGGTACAGCACGAATAGGATCTGGATGGCCAAGTCACCCCTGTACCTATTCCAGCCAGGCTGAAGTTTTTCCTTGTTTCTCGGGCCCTTTATAGTATATTAAACTGCTGCAGACATACTCAGATTGGAGATTTTGTGCAGTATGGGGTCTCCTCTGGGTGACATTTTAAACTTTCATCTCATCAACTGGACTTCTTTTGACTTCTAGCCGGAGTCCCCAGGGACAGCCTCTTTAAGAGAGGTGCTTATGTAGAGACATGTGGCTTTTATGGCCTCACACAAAATGACCTCTGGAGACCCATCGAGCAGAGAGTGTGATAAAGTAAGTAAACCTGGCTCAGCCTCAGGGTCTCCCTTGACCCAGGACCTTGGACTCAACAGGAACCAGACCTGCTATTGGCAGAGCAAGGTTGTCTTGGGATGGCTTATACAGGAGCAGTGGTCAGACGGAGAGGCCAGCTTGCCATGTGTCTTTTGTATTAGTCAATGCTGCGGCTGGTTCCAGTGGAATGCCTTTACATTTTGTAGGGATCCTTTCAAATGCTTCTCTACATGTCTGTAGCTCATCTGAGGAGGTTTTTCATACTACTCAGATGGCCTGTCTAGGGCTGCAAGCCTGTGGAGAGGCGAGCGCAGCAGGAGGATTGCCTACCCCGACACAGCCATGTTCTTGCACAGGGTCCCCACGCTGCTGGCTGCTGAACTCTGGAACTCACTCCCAGTTTCCCATCCTGCATTTGATATTTGGCCAACTTAGTAGGCTAGTTTCGGATCTTTAAAGTGAGCTCTGAATATGGCTCTTTATTTGATGTTTTTTAGTATGCAGAATAATGGGTTTTATTATGACATGCTAATGCATGTATATCATTGTATTTTGCTTATATTTGGTTCCTCCTCTCATCCCTTCACTAGTTTCCTTCCTCCTAATGTTACCCCTTTATTATATATCTAAAGCAATATATATTATATATAAGTATGTATCATATATGTCACATATATAAAAAAAATCCTAATTCTGAATGTCAGAGAAAATATGTGATATTTTGCCTTTCTTCTCCCATTATCCTCTCTTTTTCCTCTTTTCCCCTCTTTTAAGGCCCAATGTACACATCTATATACCCACTCACCCACAAATATAATACATACGTATGTATATACATACACATATATGTTTGAAATACAGAGTCTGCATATGAGAGAAAAGATGCAGCGTTTGTCTTTCTTGGTTTGGCTCATTTCACTTGATGATCTCTAGTTCCATTCATTTTTTCCCCCTTCAAATGATACAATTGTGTTCTTTACTATGGCCGGATAAAATTCCATTGTGCGTGGACTGCATTTTCTTCATCTATTCACGTTCATGGAATTTTTCAATACACCCCCACGGACTCTCCCATGCTCCCCCAGACTCATTTCTGTGGCCCAGTCTCTTTGAGTCAAGGTAGTCTGGACTCCCAGTCTGTCTACCATGCCTTCGGTATTCCCTGGGTGACAGTGTGGATGCAGATGCTCAGAATCCTGATGAACTGGGAGTGTTGGAAGAGGAGACTGGAAGGGAGTCGAAAGGGAGGCAGAGAGGCTCATGGCTTCCTCCTGCCCAGGTTTTTCTGGGAACTGTGTTGGCTGTGGGAAAAAAGGCTTCTGCTACTTCACTGAATTCTCCAACCACATCAACCTGAAGCTGACCACGCAGCCCAAGAAACAGAAGCACCTCAAGTACTATCTGGTCCGAAATGCGCAAGGGGCGCTGACCAAAGGACCTTTGATTTGCTGGAAAGGCTCAGGTGAGGGACAGACTTGAATCCAGAGGGTGAGGGTGGGGAGCTGGGAATGTATCCCCAGTGGGCATTGTGGGGCTAGGAGGGGGAGGGACATCCGTACAGTGGCACAGGCTATGGCAGGAGGGCAAGCCCATGGCACCGAAGATGCTCCTGGGTGTCAGCCAGACTCATACAGCTTATTGTGTGCCAGACTCCCTGAACCGGGTTAGGGTTAGGTCCTCGCAGGCCCCACTCTCCTGTAGACGATTCCACTCTGGGAAGCCATTCTGTAGCCATTGGATTTCACATGTGCCTCTTGCCTCCATTAGAGTTCAGAAGTCGGCAGAACTCCACCAACACCTGCTCGAGTTCTCTGTTCCCACCGCTGGAAAGCTCGGGGTCTCTGGCTGCCTTCCCCAGTGAGCCTGTTCCTGGGACAAACCCCAGTGTCCCAGTGGGAGCTCAACAGGCAGGTGAGACTACAGGGTGGCGTTCTCTGAAATAAATAAAGGGCGCACTTTGCTTGTTGCTATTCCGTGTCATTTTGAGCTTGAAAGTTTCACTTTGCATGTCATCTATCATCTATGTCGTTTTGAATTTACAAGTTTCACTTTGCATGTTGTCGTTCCTGTGTCATTTTGAACTTGTTTTAGTGACATGTACATGTTGGCTTTCGTTTGGAAAGCTTGCCTGCTCTCTCTGATGAGGAATGTGATCCCCCAGTCGGGGGAGCCCATATCAGAGTCCCTCTGCATCCCCAGGTCACAACACAGAACTCAGTGGATAAGTATCAAGCCAGCTTTTCAACCGGATTTCTAGGAGGGGCTGGGGTTAGATTCCTGTCATTTATCCCACGATGGGCATGCCTACTCTGTGCACGTATCTCACGAAGTCTCACCATGCTCTGTGAGCAGTGGAGTGTCTGGGAAATTGAGTCTCATGGGGGCTGAGGCCTGCCCAGGACTTCACAGGGAGAGATTGGGGGAGGCAAGTTTGTACCCCAGGTGTTTGTTTCACACGCCTGGCACCGAGCCACACGGATGGTGCCTGTAAGCAAGGTTGCTGTTGTCTAGAGACATCAGCCTTCCTGAGGACTCTGGAAGGTCACTGGTGGTTTTCCTGCCCAGAAAGTCAGTGTGGCACATTGCCCTGGGAGTGAAGCCAGTGCCCTGGACTCTGCAGACATGCCTCCTCCAGAGCTCAGGGCTCCCTTCCACAGGCTTCTTCCTGTGTCCTCCAGTGTCCAGGCCCTTCACTACCTTTGGCACCGTGGACGGGGAAGCCTGCTGGTTTTGTGTCTGAGCACCTAGTGTAGTCGGCAGCACTGCTACCCTTTGCAGGATGATGGCGCAGTTCACTTGTCTCCTGGGCCTTCACTCCGTTTCCCCGTGTGGAAACCCAGGTAGCCCTTTTCCATCCGGCTGGCATCTAATCTCTACGTAAGATTATAGTAACAGCGGTTCCTCGCGGTACTCGTTCCATGCACTAGATGTCAACCCCGTGGGTCCTGCACACAGTGGCTCTGCCAGCTGCTATCACCACCCCCGTTTTATGGAGGGGACACTGGAATTTGGAGAGAGCCACTAAGTGTCTCAGGTCACATAAGTAGTGGAACTGTGGTTTGGACACTAGCTGTTCAATCCCCAAACCACATTCTAACCTTCATGGACACTGCCTCTATAGAGATGTTTCATGCTGCTTTTATTTGAAAGCCTTCCAGACCATTCCAGCCAGTGAAGGCCTCCTTTTGGGACCAGACTCCATGGTTGCCCCCAGAATTTTTCTCAAGACTTAGGGAACCTGAACTCTCTAAGTAGCCTGGACCCTGTCAGCCACCAACCTGCCAGCCTTCTTGTCTGTGTTTTGATACAAACTGAACTCCAGAGCTGGAGGAAGGAAGAAGCAAGCAGAACCATCCATCTCAGGTGTGGGGCTGGGGTTCAGGAAGCCCTGGTCACAAATGTACCTCAAGTCCTTCTTTTAGACCCACTGGGGTGAAAGCATAAGGTTCATGGTATCTGTATGTTCATGTTCACATGTGTCTGCCTGCTCATATGTTCATGTGTGAGCAGGAACATGTATGTATTTCTAAGTATGCATATATGTATTTGTGTATGTTGGTTCCTTGTACATTTGTGTATTAAGTATGTTTCTTTGTATGTATGTATGTATGTATAAGCAGGTATGCATGTATATGTTCCTATATGTATATCTGTGCATATGTGTACACGCCTGTGAAATTAGAAATGTTTTTGCATTCATACCTGTGCTTGCACATCCACATGGGTCAGAATGTGCACACAGGTGTACATGTGTTTCTGTATGCACACATGCATGTGTGTTTTTGACTGTGAGCAAATGTGCACATGTGAATGCATGTGTGTATGTATGGTGTGTGTCTGTATGTGGCAGATCACCATGTCAGGAACCCTGCTTTCCTGACAGTACTGTAGTACAGCCTACCCTCTAATCCCGCTTCCATCCTTTCTGCTTTCAGGACCTGCCTCTGATCACCCCTCAGTGACCACTGCAACAGGTTCTGCTGTCTTCAATGACAAGGATTCCCCCAAGCGCCCACAGCTGGCGAAGAGTAGCCTGTCTGCCCTGCCACGTCCCTCAACCTTAGGTAGTGCTTCTGATCCTGGGAGTGCCGGGGCCCTTCTCTTCTCTGGGCCTGGGCCAGAGGGGACATGGGAACTATAGGACTGAGGACATGGAGCCTCTAGAGTCTAATGCGTTGGTGAGCATCAGGACAGGTGTCACATGTCCTCAGTTCTGTGCCTGGCTAGGGCTAGTGCTGTGTGAGAATCATGTGTGGGAGGTGTCATGTGTGCTGAGGGGCAGTGAGGGCTCCGTGTTGGTGGCAGGTGACCACTCCTGGAGCAGATGTCAGGAGGATTGGGAGTGTTTGGGGGTAAATGGGTGTCAGCAGATAAGTATGAATTCAGAGCTCTGCTTTGTCTTGTAAGCCAGAGGAACCTGCAGGTTTCTTCAGCAGTCCCTCCTTGGGGGTAAGGATGCTTACCCCGAGGGCAGTAAGAGGGTCTCCAGATACTGCATGGAATCATTGCATTATCTTGAAGCTCATTGATTGGTACTGGAAGCTCATTGATTGGTACTGGAAGCTCATTGGTTGGTACTGGAAGCTCATTGGTTGGTACTGGAAGCTCATTGGTTGGTACTAGTCGCTCTTATCGCATCAGCCCACCACTGGAAGCTTGGCTGCCCAGTCAACACCTGGGGGAGGTGATAAAACGCCCCCAGGAGGTGATAAGTGAGTTTTAAAGACCTATGGGAAGAAGCAGGCAAAGGGACTTGGGGACTGTCTCCAGACTCCCAGTCCAGTGCTCTCCCACCATGATGTTCCTCAGAACATTGCAGGATCACAGCTCTCCTTCCCTTCCTGCCTTTCCTCCCTTGCCCCCCCCCCACCTCTGTGCACACAACTGAGCTGGGGCTTAGGGTCCAAGACATTAAATTAGAAAGGCCCTTAGAAAATCTCCATTCTGGGGATGGAGTTGCAGCTCGTGGGCCGAGTGTGTTGTCTCGGCTTCATTTTCAGCATTGAGAAAGAGACTGAGGTCAGTCTAGAATACAATTCTTTGTGCCAGAAGGCTTCTGTGCCCAAAAATCTGTAGATTGTGTAACTGTTTGCTGAAGGAGAATCCTCCCTTCTCCACCATGAGTCCAGGGCTCTCCAGTCTTGATTAGCTTCCACATTCTGGGCCTCTGACATTCCCCATCCTACTCTCAAGATTCCCACCTTCCTCCAGTGGCTGTTTCTTCTCCAAGCTCTGAATGAGGGCAGCCACAGGGCCAATGAGTGGCCCTTGGTCATAAGGTCATGAGAGGCCCCTTGCTGTCCATTTCTTCCCTGAGCTTACCTCTGTGGATACTTAGTCTTCATCTCATGCAACAGTGCACCAGATGCTGTCAGCCTGGGGCCCTCTGCCCTTGGCTTTGGGCAGGTAGCCTGCAGAGGCTCTTTCAGGATAAGACTTGAACTTTCCAAGCCTACTTTGCAGAGATATGTGGGGAATGAAGATCTTTAAGTTCCCTGTTGGGGCCTCCTAGACATTCTGGAATTAGCCCAATGAACCTCGTTCCCTGCCTTTAACAGTTTGCTTCCTTGGTGCCTCACCCTGATGTCCACACTCTGCCCCAGCTCTCAGTGCTCACCCCACCTCTGTTAGGTGGCCTTCTAGAGCTCAACTCAGGGCCATAGCTCCCTGTCCCACAGAAGGGCTCCCGGTGCAGATCCCAGCATTCCACTCTAATCTTTGAAGGCACCTTGTAGGCCCCAGCATATGGCCATGGTAGAGCCTGACAGAGGGACTGACTCAGACTCTGGCTGCCCTGGGTCACAAAATAGAGCACAGGCATGTGGCAGAGCTACCATGCCTTCTCTGTCCTGAGAACACTCAAAAACAATGTTTCAGAAACTGCTTCCCACTGAGTGAGGTCCGACACTTGCTGCTGCTCTCAGTGAAACGCTGCCCCCTGGCGGATGATGGGAAGTAGGTGACTTGTCAGGGCTGGAGGAGACCAGTAGCTAAAAGTCCTGCAGTGACTGGGTTGCACAATGAACCACCTCCTCAGAAATGTCAACCTGGATCCCCTCTAGAGCCAGAGAAACAGTTGGTAGGCGCCGGTGTCAGTGATTGTTCCTGGTGATGTTTTGAGAGCATTTACTGGCGTAGAGCCCCAGTAGAGGCATTTCGAGTTGACTTAGGGGAGGAGGGGATGCCTGGTGATCGCTCCTGGATCCTCAGCTCTAGCCCTGCCCTCCAGTAGTTCAGGACCACTTCCTAGAGGAGCTGAATCCTGTCTCAGAGGGTCTCTTCCTCTGCTTCTGGGGCCAGTGTTTGGTGATTTGGAGATCTGGTGCCGCTCATGACCGTCCTGCCTTTGAGGCTCTTTGTAAGCAAAGTACTTCATGTCCTTTTTGTTTGTTTGGTTTTCATTCTATTTCCTTCTGTTTCAGTCAATCTAAAGATGGGGTTGAAGTATTTGGGGTTTCTTTTCAAGGGACTCTACAGCAGCCATTCTCAGACTGCAGTGTGCTTCAGAATAACCTGGGCGCTTAGTGACAGGGTGTGTGCTCATGTGGTAGCTCCAGGCAGGGCCTAGAAAGGGACAGCTTTGATGGGCACCTGCCAGGTCTATGTATATTCTCTGCCTAGGCTGAGGGAGACATTGCCTTCAGGCCTCAGGGCTCCACTTTGGCTCTGGGTTCACATCACCCAGGAACCCCAGGTATCAGGATGACTTGTTCCCCACAACCTGAGCTTCTGAGTTCCTTGGAATAGGGTTGTATTCAGACAGACAAGTTTTTGTTTGCTTGTTTTATTTTAAAGGCAGGATCTCACCATATAGACCTGGCTGGTCTGGAACTGTTATATAGACCAGGCTAGCCTTTAGATTAATAGACATCTGCTTATTTCTGTCTTCTCAGTGCTGGGATTAAAGGCATATGCCACCACACTTGGCTAGGCAGTTTAAAAAGTGTCCCGGTTAAATTTAAAATGTAGCAGGATTGAGAACAGGGGTTTCTAGAAAAATCGTGTCCATATTTTCAAGAAAATATGGTAGCCAATTCTTGGTATTTTGAATAATTTGCAAATAGTTTTGATTCACGAACATGTTGATGTCTAGAGTGGGCAGGGATGACCCACAAGCCACAGCGGGTCCAGCCTCGTTCTTGGTCTGTTTTTGTTTTTTGTTTTTTTGTTTTGTCTGAAATTAGCTTTCCAGGTTGGGTGGAGGTGCGGATGGGGTTGTGGGGGAGGGATAGGAAGGGGGTGTGCATGTGGATCAGTACTGCCCTCAAGTGGCAAAACTGTGCTGGTGCAGGGAACACTGGATATGTAGATAATGTGGTTCATGCTGGTGGCAGTGGCAGTGGCAGCTTACGGAGCCTAAAGCCCGGGATAAGTATTTCATTTAAGGGCTCTATCTGTATTCTCTCCTCCTTTTCTTCCTCCCCTTCTCCCTCCTCCCCTTCTTCCTCCTCCCCTTCTTTCTCCTCCCCTTCTCCCTCTTTCTCCTCCTCCTTTTCCTCCTCCTCCTCTTCTTCCTCCTCCTCCTCCTTCTCTTCCTTTTTTCTTCTTTTGGTTTTTTGAGACAGGTTTTCTTTGTGTAGCCCTGGCTGTCCTAGAACTCATTCTGTAAACCATGCTGGCCTCTAACTCAGCAGTCCACCTGCTTTTGCCTCTCAAGTGCAGAGATTAAAGATGTGCACCACCACTGCCCAGCTTATTCTCCCTACTTCTGATTAAGCTACCTTTTCAGTATATTTTATTATAATTTTGACTGTTTTAAAAAACCAAAAAAACTCAAACTTAGAGAGATGCAGCTTAAACACAACCTTGGGGCAAAACATTTATAAAAATTGACATTTCCTTTTGCCTAGATACTTGACCAGAGGCTTAACATTCATCGTAAAGCACAAATGTGCTCTCCAAGTCAAGGGAGAGTTTTATTGACACTAGTTTCCAGTCGGGACCTAACCTATGCTCTGACTGTTATCCAGGTGTGCTGCCAAACTCGGGGCCTCCCAAAAAACGGCACAAAGGGTGGTCCCCAGAGTCTAAACCTACCACGGATGGTGGCTTCCCTCAGGGTGGTGGCAACAGAGCTAAGCATGGTAAGTGGCTAAGGCCTTGCCCGAGTCCCAAAGTTGGGTGCCAGGGGTGGTGGCCCTGCTAGTAGCAAGTGTGTGTGTGTGCGCGCGCGCACGTGCATACGTTGGTAGGCGGATGAATGAGGGGCATCTGGGTAGCCTGACCCTGGCATAGCAGAGGGACCTCTGCTCACGTGTCTGCTGCTTCCTGAAGTCTAGACTCCGGTGGAGCATCAATTCCCTGATCTAGCAAGATCTCCAGGCAGCTCCTCCGCCACACTGTGTCCTGTGTGCTGGAGAAGGTTGTGTCTATTGGTGAGGAAGGCATGTCTGAGTGAGCCCACGAGTTTTGTGAGCAGAGAGATGGGCCAGGGAGCAGTTCTGTAGGGGGGGCGGATGTCGGGGTGGGGCTGGGGACAGGTGCCTCCTTTGCTGTGCTTTACTAATACGCTCGCTGTGTTCCTAGAAGGTACCGGCATGCCCTGTGTACCCCAGGCTGGCTTGGTGGGACCAGCTTCAGTCACCTTCCCAGTGGTGGCCTCTGGTGAACCGGTGTCTGTTCCGGACAACTTGTTGAAAATATGCAAAGCCAAGCCAGTGATATTTAAAGGCAAGTCCAGCGGGGTGCCCAGCTGCAGAGGTAGGGGAGTCTGCAAGGAATCCCACACAAAACTGCGATCTCATCTTAGTCCAACTCCAAAGGCATCCTCCGGAGCCAACCCCAAAGCTCTCCAGGGCAACGAAGAGATGGAGTGGGCCCAGTCCCTGGGTTATCATCCCCAGGGGCTGCTGATAAGCGCTCAGCAAGCGTTTTAGCTGTAGACATGACCATAACTTTCGTAACTGTACATCTGGCATCCTGTTATAGGAAGAAAGGAAAAAAATGCCAGAGGGAGCGATTGCTTCTGAAAACAGGGCGTTGCTCTCTTTCCTGAAACAAGCCACTGTCCCCAAACCCAGAAACAAAGATGGATACAATGCTCAGATAGGAGGGTGCAAAGCTGACCTTCAGTGCTTCCACGGGGCCCCGCAGGCTCGCCTTCCATCATGTCCCACATTCTGTCATGCTGACCTGTGAGTGAGAGGCTGAGAACACAGAGCTGGGACGGGTTGCAGGGCTCGGCTGGATGCTGGTGCCTGTGCTGAGTGGGGTGCCCCATAGAAGGGAGCCCCGCAGACCTGCATCTGCACTGAGCAATCTCAGAGTCCAGGTCCTCGTCTTTATTCAAGTATGCTCATTTCCCTGACTCTGCTGGGCTTCCAGGCCCAGCCAGGGTCTCTGAAACTTAGCTTTCCCCTGGTTCTCAGGGACGCTTCCAGGAGCCCCTTCCTTACAGGATAAGCATGGCGTCTCTTTTGTTAAGGTAACCGGGTTCTCTCTTGTAAGCCAGCGCATTTGTGACCAGCTGTCCAGCTGTGGTCCCTGTTCCCACACCCCAGCATCTGAGGAGAGAGGGCAGAGATGCGAATTCACAGGCCTGCCCCAGAGTCAGAAGATGCCTAAATTCTGAACCTGGAGCTGTGGGTGGGGCCAGCACATGTCTTGTAACAAATCTGTCACACTCAAGTGTGAAAAGCAGCTTTTCTCAAGAAGTAGCCCGTGGAGCCCCACATAGCACCTGTGCATAGGTAGACACAGTGAGAGTCTATGGCACTTTGGTGACAACGGAGATCCTTCATTCTCACTGCGCACTGACCATTTGACATCTCCCTCTTGTGCAGAGGCTATGAGAAGGACAAATTCTTGCCTAGGGTCCTGTGGCTAATGATGGCGAAGAAGGGATCAGACCTGCCCTTGGGCAGTTCTACCTCAAACGCTGTCATCAGACAGTTCTAACATCCACTCTAGCATCAGCCTTTTTCTAGAGTCTTTGGGTCTAGACCCTGACCCGTTTTGCCAACTCCGCTAGCTCTGGAGCCTGAGGAGAGAGTAAGGCTCAGCACTGGGGGACACACGGTCTGGTGGACAGTTCCCACTGCTACACACACAGCTGTTTCTAGGTCACTCTCCTTTGCTCCTGAGTAAGCTTCTGTGTTTTGGGCTTGAACTTGCTCAACTGCAAAATAAGAAGATTGGGCAAAATGAACGAGCAAATGCCCTGCCTCTCGCTGGGAATGGCGGATAATGTCTCTGCCCTAGATCCCAGGAAGGCACAGCGGCTGTATGAGGTCAGCAAGTGGCTGTTCTCAGAGAAAGGCCCCCCAAGAGACCGAAGAGCTCTCCTGGTCATGCTCAGAGGATCCACAGTGGCACCCCACCAAGGCTGAGCCTGAGACTAGCTGCTGAGCAGCCGCTCTTCTCCCCTAGGTCACGGGAATTTCCCCTACCTCTGTGGAAACCTGAACGATGTGGTCATCAGCCCCCTGCTTTACACTTGCTACCAGAACTCGCAGTCACTCTCCAGGGCATATGAGCAGCACGGGGCCTCCACCATGCAGCCCATATCCCAGGAGATGCAGCTGTTGCTGACCGTCTACTACCTCGTCCAGCTGGGTAAGCCTGTGTCCAGCTGTGGCCTAGGGATGGCTCTCACTGGGAGGACCAACTAGACCAGTAGTTCTCAACTGGTGGGTCGCAGCCCCTTTTGGGGGTCCAATGACCCTTTCACAGGGGTCGCCTAGGCCATCTGCATATCAGATATTTACATTACGATTCATAACAGTAGCAAAACTACAGTTATGAAGTAGCAATGAAAATAAATTTATGGCTTGGGGGAGGAGGGGGAGACACCACAACATGAGGAACTGTATTAAAGGGTCGCAGCGTTAGGAAGGTTGAGAACCACTGAACTAGACTTAGGAGGCCAGAGAGGAATATGAAGACCAGGTTACCCTTAAGCTTCCCAGAGAGGGATCAGTAACCCGTAAGCAGAAGGATGTAATCAACAGAGTGGTTCAGAGATCGCTCGCTCACTGCTGTTTCATACACAAAGACACAGGAGATTAAGCCAACACTGTCCTCAGGGAGAGTCGGCTCACCTGGAAAAGGGAAGCAAGAGGCAAGAGGGAGCTTGACCTAGTGTGGGAATGTGGGGTTCATTTAAGGTCATCAGGAAAAGTCTCTGAGACTTGACCACTGGAAGGAACAGCCTTGTGCCGAGAAGAGAGCACAGGCGGCAGCTGGGTGTGGGTGGGTGGCAGCACGGGTGGGTGTGGGTGGCAGCACGGGTGGGTGTGGGTGAG
Source organism: Cricetomys ansorgei (assembly GCA_026225945.1). Classification (NCBI taxonomy): domain Eukaryota; kingdom Metazoa; phylum Chordata; class Mammalia; order Rodentia; family Nesomyidae; genus Cricetomys; species Cricetomys ansorgei. Next base: position 2,484,710 of record JAMJFZ010003232.1, on the reverse strand, counting down.
TGGCGGCACAGGTGGGGACTGACTGTGAGTGTGAGGGAGATAGTAGGGGTGGGGTGTGAGTGGGTGCGGCAAGTTAGTGGTGGGAATAAGTGAAAAATATGCTGGTAACTTCTAGTTGCATTGCTCCCAAGGGCAGCTGTCCCGTGGAGGGAGAGCCCTTGAGTCCCACGGAGGCTGAGGCCAAAGGTTTAGATTTAGGGGACGTGGGATTGAGGATAGTGTGTGTGGAAGTGTCCAGCCAGCTGTGGCCCACTGTGAGCAGTCACTGCCGGTCAGTGAGGAGCCAGGCTCCACCCGCAATACCCAGGTAGTTAGTGGCTCAGTGGGTGAGGCTGGGAGGCTCAGCACAGAAACACAGAGCGGTCAAGGTTCTGGCAGACCCAGCGTCAGGTCTCTGAGGCCCCGTCCCAAGATGGACGTGAATCTATCAGTTGGCACAGCCTCACCCCGGATCCAGCCTCGCCTTTTCTTCGCCCACCCTACCCATCCCAAACCTCTCTTGCCTCTTGCTCTCCATGTCTGTGAGAACTGTGGACCAGTCCTCCTACTCTACCCCAAGTGTTGGCATTGCTAAAGTACCATGGACTTGAACCCTCCCTGTGAAGTGCTCTTGGTATAGGACATCTGTACCCTTCTTGTCATTTGATTTTTGACTCCCATGCTGCCTCCTCAGAGAGGCCACACCTAGAACAGCTCCCCACTCCCAGGCCCTGGGCCTCTACCTGGTCTCCTTTGTCTTTAGAGCAATGCCACTCCAGGAGCACATCACAGGCTGCTCTGTTTACCCGAGCATTTCTCCTGGGTCAGGATGCATGTGCTGTAGAACTAAGAACTCTGATCTGTTGCTTTACGCGTGGGTGCGGCTTCTGCAGGACCAGCTTGGTGCTCACTGAGGGTGTGTTGAGGTGGGGGAAGGGATCAGGTTGATACAGAGGCCACTGAAGGAAAGTGTGTCAGGGTCAAGGGCAGAGCACCGGTCAGCATGGCTGGGACACTGTGATTGACTGTGGGTTGGCTGTATGGAAGTCTGGCCACCTTGATGAAGGACATAGGAAGAGGGCAGTAGCAAAAGCCATATAAGAGCAGGTCAGAGAGGCAAAGAAACAAATGTAGGGAGTGTAGCCCACCTCTAAGGGATCTCTGCCTGTAGGTGACGGCTCAGTTTCACATTATAATCCATCACTGGGAGAAGTCAGGGTGGAACCTCAAACAGGAGAGGAGCTGATGCCGAGGCCACGGAGGAGTGCTACTGACTAGCTTGCTCAGCCTGCTTTATTACACCACCCAGGGCCACCTGTTTAGAGGGAGCACTACCCACAATGGGCTGGGTCTTTCCAGAAAATGTGCCACAGGTAGGCTTGCCCAGAGGTCAGGGCAATGTGGCGGTCATATCTTCTCAATGGAGGTTTCTTCTTTCCAAATGTGTCAAGTTGACATAAAACTCGCCAGCATGCCTAGCGAGCAACACAATGTATCTAAAGACATGTAGGAATGTCCTGAAGAAATTCAGAGATCTGTAGTAGGGACCAGCATAACCAAATGGCTTTTCCACATGAGAGTCATTTATACCCATCAGCAGTGCTGTGCACGGAAACCATAATGCATGAACACCTGGTTGTTGGGTTAAGAATCAAGTTGAACACCCGCAGTCCTTGCGGTACATTGAGAGAGAGCATGCTTCATCTATGTGGCTCTTTCAGGATGGTGGGTCTGTGACTAGCCTCATTTCATGTTCCCTATTCTGCAAGCCTTGGTGACTTCTTGACATCAGCCTTTGAGGTCGCGGGTGCCGATGTCATCTTTCCGCCACCCTGTCTTGCAGCTGCAGATCAGGTGCCGCTGATGGAGGACCTGGAGCAGATCTTCCTGCGCTCCTGGCGTGAATCACACCTGACAGAGATCAGGCAGTACCAGCAGGCGCCTCCACAGCCCTTCCCACCAGCCCCCAATACTGCAGCTCCTGTGACCTCTGCACAGCTGCCCTGGCTGGCGGGCCTGGCTGCCAGCTCCTGCAATGATAGTGTGCATGTCATTGAGTGTGCTTACTCCTTGGCTGAGGGCCTCTCTGAGATGTTCCGGCTGCTCATCGAGGGTAAACTCTCCAAGACCAACTATGTGGTCATCATCTGTGCCTGCCGGAATGCTGCCATTGATTCCTGCATCGCTGTCACTGGTGAGCCCTGGCCATTCCCTGGCCAATAGGAAAGCCACACTGTTGATTGCCCAGTCTCTTACCTTGGTGTGTCCCCCTCTCTTGTCTTGGGGGCTCTGGGTCACAGGGAGTTAGTACCTTAGTCCATGCTGGTGGCTCTAGAAGGCAGTCTTGGTCTTAGCTACTCTGGAACCGTGCTCAGTTACAGACATTCCTGCTGCCAGTGGCTATGTCAGCAGTGCCCAATTGGTCCCTGGAGAGACTGGGCCCAATTTTGGAGTGTAAATTGCTCTGGCTACAGAATCTGGCTCCAATCTGGCCTGTAGTTATCTAAGGACCAGACTGAGATAAGAAAATAAAAAAAAGATCCATTTGTTGTTTAAGTATTAAAAATTTCCCTGAACACCTACTGTGTGCAGCCAGTGTTCCTGGGGCTGGGACTCCAGGATGATGGAGGGAATTTCCAAGCACACAGGCCTTGGGGGCATGTCTTAGTCAGAGTTACTATTGCTGTGATGAAACACCATGACCAAAAGCAAGCTGGGGAGGAGAGGGTTTATTTGGCTTATACTGCCACATCATAGTTCATCACTGAAGGAAGTCGGGACAGGAATCAAACAGGGCAGGAACCTGGAGGCAGGAGCAGATTCAGAGGCCATGGTGTGGTGCTGCTTACTGGCTTTCTCCCCATGGCTTGTTCCCCTGTTTTCTTGTAGAACCCAGGACCGCCGGCCCGAGGATGGCTCCACCCACAATGGGCTGGGCCCTCCCCCATCAATCACTAATTAAGAAAATGCCTTTTAGGCCTGCCTGTAGCCTGATCTTACGGAGACATTTTCTTAATTGAGGTTCTCTCCTCTCGGATGACTTTAGCTTGTGTCAAGTTGACATAGAACTATCCAGCACAGGGCCATTTTAATGTTTACAAATGGTATGCATTTCCAGCCTGCAGTTTTTGTGTCATCTTTAATTAAAAATGCACACTGTTCCTATGTGGCATCTCGGTGGCCTCATAGCATTCTTTGCTCCTAAACTGACTGTTCCTTATTGTTTTTTGGGGCGTGGGTCCCACCATCTTTAATAAACCCAGTGTCTCTGCAATGCTTCTGGCATTATTGCCTGTGTTCTGTGAGGCCGACACTGCTGTTAGCCACTGGGACCAATGAGGGGTCTGGGAAGGTTAGGGGACTTGTCTGTGCTGCACAGTTGGTGGTAGCATACAGTCAGGCCCAGGAGTTTTCTCTAAGTGATCGTGGTTTTGGACCATTCCCCCTTGGTCAGGATGCTGCAAGCCTTTAGTTCATATCTTTGTCAGGCATGGTGCTGGGCTTGGGGTAGGTCAGGCAGGGACCCTGTTGTCTGAGAGCTCATGGTGATTCTATGCCAAGGGTCCAGTGACAGCTGCTTTTTGCCTTCCAGGAAAATACCAAGCCAGGATTCTCTCCGAGAGTCTCCTCAGCCCTGCAGAGTACCAGAGAGAAGTCCACTATGAGCTGGTCACTGGCAAAGTGGACTCGCTGGGGGCCTTTTTTAGCAGCCTCTGTCCAGGTAGGCTGGTGAGAGCAGGTGCAGAGGGGAGGGTATCTGGATCCCTTACACCTGGGATCTTCTGTGGCCGAGCTTCTGGGCCTGAGTTCCCCCACTGTGCTCTGACGGGTCCTCTGCCCCCTTCATAGCGTAGGGCTTTTTGGCATTTGTCTGTCTTTATGGTTTGGGTGTAGAGTTCTAGGGTTGGGGAAAAATTTTCTGCTTTCTGTCTGTATTTTTCTTTTTGGGACAGGGTCTCCCTTTATAGCCTAGACTGGCCTCGAATTTGCAGCAGACCTATCTCATCTTCTCAGGTGCTGGGATTACAGGGATAGCCTGCAGCACACGGCTCTTCCTGTGTTTAGTGCCCCCTTTCCCCTTTTCTCTATCTTTGAGGTCTTTTCAGCCACTCAAAGCTCCTGCCCCCCAACTTTTGGTCCCTCAGGACTCATTTAATGCCCTTCAAAAAAGCTCTATGGACCAGTCTTTGCCTGGGAAGCCTCAAATCACTCCCCCCCACCCCCCGACCTTAAGTACCCCATTTCTGTTTTGCCCCATCACCTATGGAGCCATGGCATGGTCCACCCTGCGGATACACCTTCAGACAGGAGGACCATGTCTTCTCCACATGTTACACCATGCCAAGACCAGTCACAGTTGCTGTTCCCGAGAGGTGTGCTGAATTTCTCTGAGATGCAAAACCCCACTTCTGTTCTCTGTTTTGGGCAGAGGGTGACATTGACATTTTGCTGGACAAATTTCACCAGGAAAATCAAGGCCATGTTTCTTCCTCATTCACTGCTTCCTCCACCAAGAAAACAGCCATGCTGGATGCCAGCGGGGTTCCCGTGTGTGCAAGTGAGTGGGGGGGAAGGACACGGGTACGCACAGTAAGTGATGGAGGGGGAAGCCCGGGTGGGTACAGTGAGAGGTGGAGGGAGTGGCTGTCATGTGCGCAGGCGTGATGGAGTGTGCACAGGTGTGGACAGTGGGCAGTAGAGCGAGCAGTCTTAGGTGTGTTCCGCATCTGATGAGAAGACCTACAGGGACCGGTCAGGATTTGTCCAGAGGTTTTGAGACATTAAAGCTTCTGAAGTAACCTTGAAGGCAGGCTGTCTCCTTAGCATTAGAGTCGACCCGCTGCCGGCTTTAAAATGTGACACTTTGATGCTAGGTTTTCCTCTTTCTGAAGTATCCACATACTGGGAGAGCACTTTCCTTTGTGCCGATTCCTTTTCCTCAGGGCACTGTTGGAATTGTTCATTCAGCTGAGCGTTTAAAGAGCTGCGATCATTTCTTTCCCTTCAAAGGAACGTGGTTCCCCTTTCAAAGTCTAGTGTCAGCAGGCAGAGTATTTAACTACTTCTGTTGCTGGAGGGCTTGGTTCCGAGGCTGTTGTTAGAGGCTGCCCCGGGGCCTCGCTAAGAGCATGCCCTTGATGGGTGTGACTGCATCTCTTTCGCCACGCTGCCTCGTGTGGCTAGGCCTCCCTCCTGCACTGGGGCTCACTCTGTTTCTCTCGCTGAGGGTGATAGTGGCCTGCTGTGCTCATCCGGGTTTCCCGGCTCTGGCTGCAGGTTACCGTCTGGAGCCACAGGGCATCCGGCCCTTTCAGCTGGCGGTGGCACAGAAGCTCCTCTCCCACGTGTGCTCAATCGCAGATTCCAGCACCCAAAACCTGGACTTGGGATCCTTCGAGAAGGTGGACTTTCTCATTTGCATTCCACCATCAGAGGTGACCTACCAGCAGACCCTGTTCCATGTCTGGCAATCAGGTAGGGGGCTTTTCATGGAGGAGGAGTGAGGCCTTGGGGAGGGGCTTCGATCCATCGGCCTTCGCACGTGGGTGGTGTTGCCAGTCTTTGCTGGGGAGTGGATGGAGCAAGTGTTATTGTCACCCATTTACTATAGACCATAAAACATGTCCAAAGACAGTGGTTTTCTCAAGAAAAGGTAGAACCAATAGTTGGTTTTTTACTACTTCTCTCTTACGTTCTGGGACTGGCTCTGCTAACTGGCATTCATTAGCATGTCTTACCTCCTTAGTGACATGATGTTGGGTCTATGGCTTGAACCTTCGATGTTTCATTGGGAGCTTGGGCCTTTCCCATCCCTTAGTCTTACCTGTTTGAGACCTGTCGCTTTAGAAGCTTGCTTAGCTGGCACCCTGGGTGGGGAGCACTCCGCACTTAGCCAGGCCTGAAGAGTTTGGAGATACTCTCCTGCCCACGTATCTCTGCTGTCAGTGTTCCCGCTGCTGCCGTTTCTCATCGGGGCAGGCCACATAGGCTGGCCCAAGGTGTAGGTGGTGAATGAACCCAGGAGCTCCTGAGGTATTCTGCTGTGTTACAGGGGTTCTGCTGGAGCTGGGCCTGGAAAAAGAACCTGTGACCAAACAGAGGGCGGAGCAACACGTTCTGAAACTAGACGCGGAGGCCCAGGCAAGATTTAAGGCCTTTCTGCAAAACTCCTTCCAGAACCCACATACGCTCTTTGTCCTCATCCACGACCACGCCCACTGGGATCTAGTGAGGTCAGACCTCCTGGTCTGTGACGGTGACACCTTTCTCCTTGGGGATGAGGGCACAAGTCTCGAGTGAGCACTGGGGCTTGGTGTTTGCAAACAGAGGATCCAGGCAGTTTTCAGCGTCTTAGAGCTGTGTGTCATCTCTGAGATGGCTGAGTGCTGTAGGGGAGGAGCATCCGGTGGAGTCAGGAGCAGGTCGGAGGTGTTGGTGGGTGAGCCAGACCTTGAGCCACGGGTCCTGAATTATATCCTGAGGCTGTTGGGTGGAGCCCTCTTTGCTAGAACTCTGTCCTGCTTAGTCAGGACTGTGGGTGGTGGGTGGTTCGCCTTCCTGAAGGATAGATGGTTTTGTGCCACTGAAATGGATCTCACTCTAAATGAGTGCTAGGTTGGCCAGTGGAGACTGCTGGGGGCTGGTCACCTCCGGGAGGCTAGCCTTGGAGCCGGCCAGTTAGATGTTGCGTCTGGTGGAGGTGAGGGAAGGAAGGAGCCCTTGGATCAGGTATAGAGCGAGGGTTTGATTCCCCACGGATTACAGCTGTTGGAGCTTGTCAGGGCCTTAATGGTTTACGATCTGGAGTCTGTGTGTGGGTGTGGAAGGGCGGGGCCTCCTGAAACGGTGGAAACCATCATCTTTTGGGTCTTCATTTTGGGGAGAGGTTCCTCAGGTAGCTACTGACTTTTCTTCTAGGAGTGCCAAGGCCACTGTCTTACAGAGAAAGCCTGGGCTGGGCCTCCAGACGCAAAATGCTTCCCATTCCTTTAATGTTGTCTTCTAAACAATTTGCCCTCTTGTATCATCTTCGAATCATCTTGTCAGTAGGACTTTATTTGATTTTGTAGGTATTACTATTTATTATTATTATTATTAATTTGAGGCAAGACCTGGTTTCATGTAGCCTCACCTGCCCTTGAACTCAGTACTTCACCAAGGATGATCTAGAACTTCTGATCTTCCTGCCTCCACCTGCCAAGTGCTGGGATCACATGTATGTACCACCTTGCCCTGTTTCATGTGGTGCCGAGGATCAAAACCCAGGGCTTTGTGCATGCTAGGCCAGCAAGCCGCCTCCCACCTGACATTAGAGGAGGACATTAGAAGGCTCATCTGGCCCCTTGGTCCTCCCCCGTTTCTCACTCACACCCCCTCACCTTTTGACACAGAATCAGAATGAGTGTGAATCATCGTTGGAGAGTGGACACACAGTACCATGCAAGAAATCCACTCTTGATAGTCGCTTTTCCTATCTGTGCCATTATCATTAGAATGTATCATGAGAATCCCTGACGGATACCAGGTCTAACCACCTTTTTCTTTTTCTCGTCATGGGCAGAACTATAAGCTTCAATTGTAGGTGAGGTTAGGGCTCTAATTATAATCTTACTCGACTGCTGTACCCTTGTGACGTTGTAAGACAGCATTAGTAATTCTTCTTCACGTGCCTTTCTCTTCTCCCTTCAGCAGTGCTGTTCATAACATCTACTCTCAAAGTGACCCATCTGTGGGATTAGTGGACAGACTGCTCAACTGCAGGGAGGTGAAAGAGGCTCCCAACATCGTGACCCTTCATGTGACCTCGTTCCCGTACGCACTGCAGACGCAGCACACCCTCATCAGCCCCTACAATGAGATCCACTGGCCTGTCTCCTACAGTAATGTGAGTGCTGCTGTGCGCAGTGTAACCAGTATGCTTAAGTTTGGAGACATTGGCGTTAGTAAAATCTTGGCCAGTTGGGAATGGGTGGAGTCTAGCTCCATGGATTTTTGATTTGGCCTGGGGTTAAACTTAAAGCCTTCTTAGTGTTTGGAGAAATTCCAAAGCCCATGGGTTGTCCCACCTAAAATTGTAGCCAGTACAGCTAGATTGACATCTTCCACGGGGACTGACGTTCTGAGCCTCAGAGCAACATTCTGAATGATTGGTTCTCCTGGCACTGGGTAAAGACATAGAAGATGGAGCCCTTACGAGATAGAGGTTTGGGTTCCACATGGAGTGACTCAGCATGCAGCCACATTCAAAGTGCTCTTCAGCCTGAATTCACCCCCTCTACCTTGGGAGGCTTGTTTTAACTGGCCACCTATCATCATTTATGAAAGTAGAAGCCCATAGTTCTGGTCATTTGAGAAGTCTGTATGGCTAGATTCTATCTGGGGACATGGAATAAGTACTCTAGAATTCCGAACTTCTTCAGAGTGCTTCAATCTTCCCATAAAGTCCCAAAGATGTAGATGTCTGGCTTCCATCCCGCGACATCAGAGTCAGTGTTTCTGTGGCACTTCCCATGGAACCCACTCTTAGTGTTTTATATCCCTGAACTTCTGCAAAAGGGCCAGAGGATCTTCTGACATACAAATGGCAAGAATGAGAATAAGGGTGGGCCACTCGTGTAGGACCACCATTGGGGGATGACCCAGGAACAGGCTCCTTGGTCCCAGTGCTTAACCACTCCGCTGTTTGAGAGCAGAGTTCACAGCTTTGCATTTTAGACAACCTCTCCCAACTTTGCCTGGCTTAAGTCAGAGGAGTTCCTGCACTAAATTTGGAAAGAATTTTATGCTGATGTAAGATTCATTAGATAAGTTTGAGTTCACCCCTTCATCAGCCCCAACCATGAAGATTCTGGGACCAAGTGAACAGGCAGTTTGACTGATGGGAACACACCGTCTTTGATCTTTTCTCTAGGCCTGAAGAATGAAGTCTATAAAGTACTATCCAGGGACCACAGGGTCAGCACTGTTTAGATCAAGATGCCAGTCAACGCTGTACACAAGTCTGGCCTATGAACTTTAGCTTCCCCTGCGAATGTGACTCGTGAGTGACTGGTGCTCTTCTGTTTTAGGGAGTGGACCTGTATCATGAGAGTAAGAAGTACTTCGGGCTGTCTGAGTTTATTGACTCCACCTTGTCAGGACACAGTCTCCCCTTGCTCAGATATGACAGCTCCTTTGAGGCCATGGTCACTGCATTAGGAAAAAGGTATGTTTCTCTTCAAAGTTTCTAGAAATGCTTGGTAGCTTCAGGTGTAAGTAGAAGTCTGTGCATCTGGGCCAGGGAATTCCAGGAAGGAAGTTCAACCCCCTCCTTCTCTGAGTGCCTCAGTTCCTCCATCAAAGGGACCCATATTTCCTCTGCACTTGCATTACCTAGTGTCCGTGGTACATCTGTCATGCTGCTACTCCAGAACACTGTAAATTTTACCTTGTTGTGTCTGTTTTATTTCTGATAACATCGAGTTTTATTCTGGGATACAATTAAGTTATCGAGAAGCAGTTAAAGCCTTTTGGGTCTTGCATTAAGGCGTTGTTGGAAAGAACAGCATTTAATCCCATGCTCCGTACCTTTGTCCATGACTGAGGCAAAAACCTCTTAAGCTCTTTACGACTCTTGGAGCTTCCATGCGGGTAGTGGAGAAGGTGCCCATTCCTAACTGTGGGTGAGCTCGGGGCATTGTTCTGTCTAATCTTTTTTATTCCAAGAAGTTTTTCTTCAGCTGAGGAGGTAATTCGGCCAGTAAAGTGCTTGCTGGGCAAGCATAAGGACCTGAGTGTGGCTCCCCAGCGCCCATGTGAAAGATCTGCCATAGCAGGGTGCATTTGAAACTCCAGTGAGGGGAAGTAGAAGGAAGTGATCACCGAGGCTTGCTGGCTAGCCAGTCTAGCCAGTTGGTGTGCTCCAGCTTAAGTGAGAGACCCTACCTAAAAAACACCAACAAGCCAGAGTGTTATCGACTCAACAAAAGTTGACTTACGGCTTCAACATGCTTGTTCATACATGTGCACATACACCTGTGTACATGTGCACACACCCACATGAACATGTATGTACACATACAGTGCCCTCCTCCAGTAATTAAAAAAAAAAATGAAGTCCCTCTTCAGCCCAGGGTTGTTTCCTTACATCGATGGCCCTGTTGCTGCTCATTCCTGTGGATCTCCAGAGCTCTGTCTGCCCACAGTCATTTAGGTGCTTTACCATGTGACCCAAGATGCCTTGGTGTCTCAGGCTCAAATACCTCCTTGGCTTGTGGGGATCACCGAGCTTTGCCTGACTCCCACTTCATGAGCGCGTCTCAGAAACTTTGGAGGAGACTAGGGGCTCACCTCCCTTGTGCCACAGGGCTTAGGACACTCTCTTTTACTGCCTGGTGTTCCATGTCTTGAAAACATTGCTTTGTGCCTTTCTTTCTGGTGGGAGACACAGCTGATTCCTGTCACTCCACCTTCACCTGGAGCAGAAATCTCCACATGTCCTTTAGGCAGAATGTATTTCCACACCACTCTCACGATTTCTGTGTGTCGTTTGTCCAATGCACAGGGGCTAGAGCAAAATATCCCTGAGCTACTCAGTACCTTGCATTCCAGAACTGCAGAGCCAGTTATGCCTTCCTGAGACTACAATGGCCAGTTTATCAGGCTATCCCTCCAGTGTACATAACTTTTAAAGTCACTGAGGTGCTGATCCATGAAGAACAGGGGTAGGCAGGAAGGAGTGGGTAATATCATGGGGGATGGGGGAAGTGCTGTCAGAAATGGTAGCAAGCAAGCAAGATACTCTGTTGGAACACCCATGGTGGCTCTGCTATGGTGTGGCTCCTGGGGACTTGTTCTGGCTAGAAGAATTCACATAACCATCATGGATAAACTTACTCCGTTTGTTTATTTCTCTTGGTAAGCACAGTGATGTACAGTGACCTGGCTTATTTCAATACTGCTTAGGTGTGTTTCTTTTTCCCTGTGTGTATGCATCATGTTTTCTTTGTATGTGTGGTGTGGGTGCACATTAGTGTGTGTCAGTTCAGATGTGCGTGTGCCATGCATATGTTTGGAGGTCAGAAAACAACCTCAGATGTCTGTTTTCACCTTCTGCCTTGTTTGAGACAGAGGCTCTTGTTTGTTTCCACTGAATATGCAGGCTCGCTAACTCATGAGCTTCCTGGGGTTCTCCTGCCTCCCATCACCCCGTAGGAGTGCTGACATTACAGATATGAGTGTATCTGGCTTTGATGTGGGTACTGAGATTTGAACTCAGGTCCTTATGCTTGCACAACAGGCACCTTATTCACTGAGTCATCACCCCTGGGTCTACTTCTGACACACAGGTCAGAACTGTCAAGCAGTCAGTGTCCTTGTGTGGGGGACAATGTGATAACCACATTTTCTGAAGCAAAGGAAAAGATTCCTGGCTTTGTTGTCAATGATTCGTCTGTCAGGTTAGACATGTGGCGATGTCTCTAAGAACTCACTATAATCAAAGTGGCCCCAGAGAATCCTTTAGGATGATCCCTGAGTTTGGGGACTTGACAGCTGTGTGTTCTCCTATTTCTACTGGGAAACTGGGACAAATTGCTTGCTGTACTAGTTACCTTTGTCATTGCTGTGACAAGACACCTGACACAAGCAACCTAAGGAAAGGAGAGTTTATATAATAGTACACCTACTGTGGAGGCTCGTCAAGGATGACAAAGAGGCATCCTCATATGTGCAAACCCTCCTAGACCTCAACAGAGGGAACCACTGTCCTGGCCAGTGCCATACTCACAGTGGAACCATGAGCATCTGAGCTCAGGTGTTTTATTTGATTCAGAACTCCTCAGATATTCTACTGATAACATCTGCAGATCATTACCAATTAACATCCTCCACATAAACTCAACGCCTGCAGACAATACAAAACGCCCTAGACAGCCCCTCACCCGTAAAAATTATTTTATATAGAACTAAGAATAAACTCCTGCAGCAGGTTTATTTTGGCTCACAGTTTGAGTGGATACGGTCCCTCAGGCAGAGACGTCATGGTAGGAGTGTGATGCAGCTGGCTATATCACAGCTACAGTCAGGAGCAGAGAGAGAGATGAATGCTGGTGCTCAGCTTGATTTCATCTCTTTTATTGAGTCTTTGACTCCAGCCCGTGGAATAGTGCCCGCCACATTCAGGATGGCTCTCCTCCATCCCCTAAACCTCTGTGAAAACATTTCCATAGACACCCCAAAAGGTGTGTCTCTGTGAGGACTCCAAGTCTTGTCAAATTGGTAATGAAGATTGACTATCGTGTCTGGCTTCTGGGGTGGGGCGCCGAAGCTGATGGCAAACTAGGTAGGTGTGTATTTCATGCCTAGTGCTGGAAAATGCACAAGCAGTCGCAGCAATAGCCAGCGTGTGCTCTTGTCTCCCAGCTGGAGCAAAGAAAGGCATCTGTGCTTTGGTTTCTAAAGTCCCCAGCGACTAGACCCTTCAGGTTGTCACCGTGTCTGTAACTTGGGCGTTGCCGGTGCCTTGGGTGGGAAGCATGGCCAGTGCGGGGTCATGGGCATGGTCTCTTTGTGTTCCTTGCAGGTTCCCCCGCCTACACAGCGCGGTGATCAGGACCTTTGTTCTCGTGCAGCACTATGCGGCTGCCATGATGGCTGTGAGCGGCCTCCCGCAGATGAAGAACCACACGTCGGTGGAGACCCTGGAGATCACTCAGAACCTCCTCAACTCCCCGAAGCAGTGCCCCTGTGGCCACGGGCTCATGGTCCTGCTGCGCGTGCCCTGTTCGCCCCTGGCAGCTGTGGCCTATGAGCGGCTGGCCCACGTGCGAGCTCGGTTGGCTCTGGAGGAGCACTTTGAGATCATCCTGGGCCACCCCAGCTCTGGCATCACTGTGGGCAAGCACTTTGTGAAGCAGCTCAAGGTACACGTTGCGCTCAGGGGCAGAGGGTTATTCGGGAGCCGCCAAAGGTCAGCAAGAGGGGGGTGGTGTCAGCAGGCCCTTGAGACCTGACCACCCCAACACAGTGTGCAGCATCAGTCCATGCTTCTTTTCTCTTCCTGAGGCGCTGTTCTCCCCCTTTGCTTAGCGGATGCTTATTTCTTCAGAATTCAGTTCATCTTCCCTTTTTCCACACTTGGGGTGCGTTGGGGGGAGTGTCTCTCTTCCTGTTCACATGGTGAAGAAGAGGCGGGTCTTGATCCCTCAAAGCTGAGCACAGTGCCTGGTCCCTTGTAGGCTCCTATTGAATACATAGCTAACAGAAAATGTAAAAGGGACTGATAAAGTTGATTGAAAGGACAATTAGGTGGAAGCCCTGAAGGAAAGGCGCAGTCGGTACCACTAGAGAACATAGGGAAGGAAGTCAGGGACAGCTGGGGCCACCCACTGTCTTCCAGGGGATTGGCCAGTCTTTCCATGTCCTCACACCTCCAGCTTCTGCTGTATGAGACGGAGAGGAACAGAACACACGCATCCCCACTGAAAGCACGGTGACTTGCCACATGCTTTCTTTGTATTACAAGGATTCTGAGGGCAACCAGTTAGTGGATGGACATCAGGGTATCCCAGAGCCTGACTGGTTAGGAAGTGCTACTGGTCCGTGTTAAGAGTGGATTGCGTGATTGCATGTCCGGTTTGTGTGTTTGTACACATAATTTATTTGTTGGCTATGTGCGTGTGTACATGTCACAGTGTGCGTGTGGAGGTCAGAAGGTGACTTTAGAGAATTGCTTCTTTCCTTGCACCAAGTACACATTTGATTCACAATGTGTAGTATACTTGGGTCCTTACGAATATTTGTGGGAAAGATGTCCCAGCGAAGCTTGTTAAGGCTCCCGGTCCCGGGAAGTGGCCACCCTGAGGCTCAGGCCCTGCTGCTGCAGCTTTCCTTCCTTCTCATGTCTGCAGATGTGGCAGAAAATTGAGGATGCGGAATGGAGGCCTCAGACTTACCTGGAGTTGGAGGGCCTGCCCTGCATCCTAATCTTCAGTGGCATGGACCCTCATGGGGAGTCGCTGCCACGGTAAGTTGGGAATCGGGGCCCCTGGGGTCCTGAGGAGATCGGGAGAGGAGGAGGACAGACTGAGTTACCACTGCCCCACTCCACATGGAGGGTTTTTATACTCACGGTCAGGGTCAGCACAGTTTGTCTGGGCTTGTTTTCCAGGGCAGCGTATCTGAGGTGTGTACAATATTTTCCAGTTCTCAAAGGACGGCACTGGGTGAGGGGTAGGGGTTTGGGAGAGCAGCAGTGCCAGACTAAGGGGAAATGTTTTGGGGCGGGGGCGTCTCTGTGTATAAGAGAGGACAGTTTCCATGTAGGAAGGTGAGCATCATCCTCCAGAGCTGGGGACAGCTTCACTGGTACCTTGACTGTTGTGGTGACGTGGGCAGGGAGGGCTCATGATCCTATTCAGAGAGGGTAGGTTATTGTATACCTGGAGTAGATGTCTTCATTCTTAGCCACTGTTCTGTTGCTGCGAAGACACACTGACCAAGGCGGCATACAGAAGACAGCATTTATTGGTAGCTTGCTTACAGTTTCAGAGAGTTAGTCCATGGTCATCATGGTGGGAAGTGTGGCAGCAGGTGGGAAGGCTTGTGGCTGGAGCCATAGATGAGAGCTCACATCTGATCTGCAAGTTGAGACAGAGAGAGAGACTGAGCCTGGTGTGGGCTTTTGAAACCTCAAAGCCCATCCCAGTAACGCACCCCCTCCAATGAGGTTACACCTCCTAATCCTTCCCAA